>CM027118.1:4293344-4647076 GCA_015476505.1 Urochloa ruziziensis
CAGCCAGGATCTTGGCACATGATACCTGCAGATAGCAATTTGAAACGTTAAGAGTGGAGTTGCAGCCACCAGCCAGCATCTCATGAACACCCAGAATCATAATAGCATAATAGCGAAGACCACCCAAGAAAGGGGAAAAAAAAAGATACAAAAACACTAGACAGTGCAGTATGATTTTCAATACTGGAAAGAAATTGGAAGTCAAGAGGTAGTAGCCTGAAAATCCAAATGCTATTACAAATGTTCTTACCAACGTTGTGTAGGCTGATCGCAGCCTGCTTGACACTTGGGTGCCCGGAACGTCCCCGTGTAACTACATCCTTTGCAGTCCCCCTTTGCATATGCTGTCCAGTACCGTCCAATACTCTGTCCATTTATCCAGATTTGGCCCTTGCCCATGCTACCCATATCCAGAGCCAGTGGCTCATCCCCACTGGGAGTGTCGAAATTAGCCTATGAAGGGGAAATATATTAATAATGGGGGTACAAATGTAGCCTCAAGCAAATGGTGTTGGCATGTCAATTTTTTCATACCCTATACCAGGCCAATGGCTGTTGGTTTTGGGCTAGCAACGATCCTTGCATCCATTCAACTGAGCTTGAGCCTTCAAGGGAGTTCAGGTTCATCTGTTCACCTTTAAGACCAACCTAGCATTGGAGAAAGGTAAGTTTACTTTCTGAATAATAATCCATTCATTGACGAATGGCTTGTGATGTTAAACATACCTGATAGGACCAAGTTTGCCAAGTAAGGTCTCGCGAACCTTCATCCAACCCATGAAGTACAACAGGACCAACAACACCAGTGTTCCAAGTCTCATAATGCACTCCGACATTCTATATCAGAAAAAAAAAACTCTGAATAATCATATACTAGGTTATAAGATGAATATATAGATTCACGTGAAAATGAGGGGACAGACCGGCAATCCGCAGGCAACACTCAGTAGTGCAATTTTATTAGTACCAGCTCGAAGGTTAGCATTGCCATTGTATTTTATTCTTCGATCTTCCCTGGTACCATAAGCAGAACCTACAACAGGAATGCAAAATTATTTCATTCACAAACCGTGTTCCATGGCACTAAAGTTCAGAACAGGCGATTGTTCTCAGTAGATACCTTGAAGTTGTCCATTGATAAAGATATGCAAGGTGTGACCAGCAGACTGCACACTGAGAGACAGAGGCTTGCCGCCTTGTAGAAAGTTTTCAGAAGGGCTAATCTCAACACTGCAGGCAATAATTAGAGCAATTGAGATACACTAAATATTCTCATGCACATTGAAATGTAGAGCAAAAGAGCATCATAACAGCCCCATGCTCCTATAACCAAGAAATCCAAATAAATTCTTCAGAAGAAAAGTGATCTTATCCTAGATTGTTACATTTGTACAAATTGACATCTGCGAGACATGGATACATCATTACCTGGTGATGTACCACAGATAATCACTGCTGTCTCTCGTGACATTAAGCTGCTCAAGCAAACCAGTTGTCGTGAGTAATGGAGCAGCTGCCAGAGAATCAACCTCCTCATCATACCTCTCCCACATCATTGAAGAGGCCCCATCTGCCCACATTTGCATTTGAGATGTCTGAACACCAACCTGAAGAGACAAACAATTTAATCAGATAAGACAGTTATCATACAGTTGTTGTGGAAAAAAGGGGGGAAATGCAAGAAGAGGACAACATGCCAGGCTGAAACAAAAGCAAAAGTGGAACTTACTGTTGCACTGTTAAAAACCACATTCTTGCAATCAGGAAGGATGCTGATTGACCAAGGTGGAAGGCTGTAATGCTCATTGTTGAACACAACTTTCGCATAAGAATTAGAATTGTAGTTCGCAAGGAAAGCTGCACAACCAGATGGAGATCGGAAGACATGGGCCTGAAGTATGGATCATATATATAAGTGACACATCAACCCATACATGATATATGGTTCAGCGAGGAGAAAGGCCGACCAAGGCATACCTCCTGCATGGTTCCAAGGGTAGTAATTGCAGGGTCAACAGAAACCAAAGCCTGCTCACATAACTTGACAGCTCTGTGGAGTTCTTTTAGATGACTGTGCTTTGGTTCTCTAACAAGTCCTGCACATAACAGAGCAGCGTATAAGTACTAATAACCACACTTACAAAGGATTTATACTTTGCAAAGTGCAGTTACAGGTTCAGTTTGGATAGTAACCAATACATTTGGAATGTGTAGATACATTTTTTTTAAAAAAAATGATATATTCATATTTCATACACGTTATAGAGATATAAGTGGCCATTGCACACATCCACAAAAATCTACCGAATTTCTTCTTAGTAAACATACCATATTCATCAATTGGAGCATCATAATCATAACTTGTAGTGATGAATGGACCCCCAGCAGTGCGTCCAAAATTTGTTCCTCCATGATACTTCATTGACAAAAACCAGTAAAACCACCAACCATGAGTATCTCACAACAAAGTATAAATATCACGACTTCCTTTTTCATGACATACCATGTAGTAATTGATGAACGAACCACCCTTTTGTACAAATCGAGCAACAGCAAATGCGAGGTCTTCAACCGGTCGCTGGCGGATGGTCCCACCAAATTCTGTGAACCTAAAATATTGTGCACATTCTTTTTAGGGCAGATGTTGCTAATACTAATGCATATGACAACTGAGAATAAACAGAAACTGAAACAGAAAAATAAAAATATGAATACATCAATGACTATTGGTTATTGCACTTGAAACAATTTGACAAAAGATTACCTTCCCAAAAGGGGGAAAAAACAAAAACTTACCAGCCACTCCAAGCTTCAGTCCACATCATAGGCTTGTAAGGCTTGTTAGGAGAAAATGCATCACAGTAGAAACCATTGCATGCATTTATCTGTTAAAACAACTCTAATTAAATTTCAAGAATTGGTTCTAAAAGGCAGACAAGATAGAGGCTACCAGTATGCAGTTGTCAAAATCATAAGAGAGCTGGCATTGATTTGATTTGGCCCTCCAAATGCTTGCAGAATACATATTGAGATTCTCTTTCATTATTACAAATTATGCGACTGATAAAATAGAACACAAGCATATGCAGACACATCAGAACTCATTCTGTAGAACTGGGGATGAGCCACCTATTTTGATGTGGGGAAACACAACAATGTCCTTTCTAACAGGACTTATACTACTGCCTAAAGTAAAAAAAGATAATAGCCAAACACCTGGACACATTATCAGAAGCGCATGACGATCAGTTTACTAATTTGACTACCATTGACCATAAGCAACATAGTGCAAACGGAGTATTGGCATAGGGAAGGATTATTGTACCACTGGATCTGGTGCATCCTCCTCCTTGCACATCACCCACGGCACACCAGTGCCCAATCCGACAGCCATTTTTGCAGCCCAGTTGATATATGACTGGCCTGCGGCACCAAACTCTTTTCCTTCTGGTCCATACTCATTTTCAATCTGCGTGACAAAATAATATCAGTCTTCAGCATGAACTACTGGGATCATATGCAAATTAAGATGAATCAACTAGAAATCATCACTATCCATGAAATGCTAATTTCAGTCACCTATCAAGGTGTAACAGCAGAAAGCCAGAAACTAGCAAGAGTGCTCAAATCCAAATTTGCTAATACCAACAGTCCAAAATCTCAAAGTATATTACTAGCATGTTATAGGAGCCGTTGCTTATCACCTCAACCATAATTCTTTCACCAAACCTAAGAAAAAAATGTATTAACTTATACTCACCTGAGAGAGAATAATAGGGCCACCTTGGGAAGCAAAGAGATTTTCGCTCTTCATCATTCCCACAATTTTCTCAGTGAAACCCTGCATTGCTGTCTGCAAAACAAAAGGCAGCATTACAACCATGAAAAAGTAATAGGCGTCTCTAACTAGATCCAGATATTTTTGTGACTTCATGGACTGACCTTGAAAGGTTCGTTATCTGTCCTGAAGCTGATGCCTGGTACATACTTCAACCAAACTGGGAAGCCACTACAAAATTGCATTGCAACACAAGTCAAGAGACAGGAGTACTACACGTTCATACACCAAAACTGGAAAACGGTAATACTACATTTTACAGAGGTGTTTTCAAGAAATGGAGGGATACCCGAAATTCCACTCGCCACAGATATAGGGACCGATGCGGAGGTGTACAAACAGCCCGGCCTTCTGGACAGTCTTTACAAACCTGACCAAATCGTACCTCTCTTCGAAGTAGTACTGCGTGAAGCGAGAAAATACCATCGGAATCATGTATGACAGCGGGAAGGAAGAGCTGAAGTTGTGTAAAATTGCTTACATTTCCAGGAGTAGGCTCATGTCCATTCCAAAAGACATAAGTCTGAATCACATCCAAGCCTCCATCTTTAGCCTTCTGAATCAACCCTTCCCACATCTGATTAAGAAAGGCAAGAAGAAGCATTGAGGATAGAACCAATATATTCCAAAAAATACGCAACAAAACCACCCAAAATAGTTTTTTGTCAAAAAAAATGTAGCTGTAACACCAGATTATCCCAATGCAGAGCCAAAAAAAAAACAGAGAGAGGAAAGACAGCGCCCCGATAAATCTCAAATCCTTCTTTCTGTAACCCCATCCAAGAAACTGCCCGCGGAAGAAAGGGAAAGAAAGCAATTTACTTTTCAGAACACTGCATCAAGAAACCGCCAGCCACAGCCATACACCATCTCAAGAACCTCCCTGGGAAGGGAAAAAGGGAAAAGGTAGAGATTTTGAAGAATGCAGTTACATCAGGGGTGCTCCTGGGGTAGTGGATGGATCCGGAGAAGAGAATCCGCCTCTGGCCGTCGATCAGCACCGCCTTCTTGTCGTACGTCACCGCACATTCGACGGCAGCCGCCAGCACGGCCACCGCCACCGCGCAGCCCAGCAGGGCAGCTGGCCACCACCTCCCCATGGCTAGCCGCCCACTCCGAGGAGTCCGAGAAGGTGGTCAAAGAAGAAGACCACGCCGCACACACTGAGAGTGTGCGAGTGTGTGAGAGACCGCAGTCTTCACACACTGGTCTTCTCCTCCGGCACCACCTCCTCCTCCTTCAGACCTCCCCTGTTTTTGTTGCTGGCTTTCTTGGATTCTAGGATTCTTTGGGCGGGCTCTTGGGAGGAGTGACAGTGGGGGGGTAGCAGGTAGCTGCTCGGCTCCAGTGGAGCTTTTGGCGTATGGTGTGCTATTATAATGGCTCCTCCGTCTGCTGCCCTCTCTGTGAGCCGGAAGAGATAGAAAAGAGGCTGGGCTTCTGTAGCCACGGCCCGTGTGTGTACGGGGGCAGGGCACCGGAGAGTAGGGAAGCAGCAACAGTACAAAGATGGGCAGGTCATCATGGTGCGGGGTGGCCAGGCCACCATGGCCATGGGTGACTGCGATCTTAGTAGAGATGGCGAATTCTGACAGTGGGGGCTCGTTTCGTCCTTCCGTCGCGATTCGTACCTACGGAGCACCCCTGTTAAAAAAAAGCTCAGTGGGGGCTCGTCTCGTCCTTCTGTAGTCGAAACTGCTTTCAAAGGAAAAGCCAAAGCAATAGCGGCACTAGTTTTTTTTATTTTGAAGATAACGGTACTTTATTATTGAGGCTAGGTTTCCTGCTTTGTTTTGTTTGGTAGATTAGCACCTTACAAGTCCTTAAGAGCAACTCCAAAAGACTGCTAAAAAATTGTTCCCAAAAACTATCTATTGAGGACTCTCCTAAAAATTTATTTCCCCAAAACAATGTCATCCCACAGCAGTCTACTAATAATGAACTCCCCAATACTTTGAAACTAGCCACGTCAGTACATGTGGGCCCTAATTCTATCCCATTCCCAGCTCTCCGTCTACACATCATCCTACGCGCTGCCGCCGACGGCATGAGCACATCGCCTCCGGTCTCCGGAGATGCTGACCGTGTCCACCGTCGCCGCCGCGGCAGTCGTGGAGTCGAGCACCACCTACTCAAGGTCGAGGGTTGCTCATATTTCAAGCGCATGCACGGCGACGACACCGGCAACTACCTTGACTTCGCGAGTTCACGGCCGGCGGCCACAGCTGGCGGGTCCTCTGCTACCTCACGCGGACCGCGCGGAGGACGTCGGCTTCATCTCGTTGTACCTCAAGCGCGTCAGCAGAGAGTAATGGAGCTGGCGGAGCGACTCGAGGCTGCGAGGTGATCGGAGGATGCGACGAGCGAGGAGCCCATGCGGCTGGCGCATCACCTCGAGCTTGCCGGGAGCTCAGCCATGATGGCCACAAGGTCGACCTTGAGGAGGTGGCCGACGGCGGACACAGCAGTGCCGGAGGCCACAGCTAGCAAATCACATCTTTTTCCTTGATTGCTCTGTTATTGAATCGGAAGTTCTTTTTTATTTGCGTGAATCCAATTGATGGCAAATCCCAAAAATCAAATGCGGTGGTGGTGTTTATATGTTGGAATTTGGATCTTACATCGGGGTCGAGCAACATTGAGCCGCATGATTGGGTTGCGCAGGAGTTGGCATGCAGAAAAAAACCCGCGGGAAAGGACGGTCGGGGTGGATTGGGGGCAGCGGAGAATCACGCAAATATGCGCGGCGAGGGGGGTGGGATTCGCGTCGCGTAAAGATTGGGGAAGTTTTACGGGATCCGTTGGACTCATTTTTTTCTCATTTTTCTCCCAAAAAAGGTTTTAGGGGTGAGATGCGCGTTCTTTTGGAGTTGCTCTAACTCCTTGTTTGAATCTTTGGATACAAAACACTCGCGAAGTAATTGGCAAAAAAAAATATTTTACACCGAAATCGACGTGTTGAAAAAGATTTGTGTCATTTGGAAGTTAGAACCAAGCAGATTAGCATGCAAACCTTTGGTGGTAGTTGCCCTATAATCTCCACCAGGAATGAGTTGGCCGGACTATCAACTGGTTTCCACATCGTTGCACGTGTAAAGGAGAAAAATGTCGCAAATGCATCCACGCCGTGTTAACGGGGGTACACCCGTGTATACTCAGGCTGTCGGCGTAGTATTAGACAAGTGCAAAAGATACATGCAAAAGACACTAGTGAGCTTAAGAGCTAAGCTTTCTACGGAGTATATGTGATGCCCCGTGCTCTCTCGATCCTTTAGCGATCAAAACCGCTTTTCATTTATAATCTAACCAAATGCGTATTTTTTTATTACTTTTATATGTAATAGGGGGGTTATTAGTTCAAGGACGCCAAGTGATATTTACTGCGCAATAAGTAAGATCATATCGCTCGGGGTATTCCTGCCCCCTGAGTGAATCTAGCCTCCAGCCCGTCTCACGTTTGACGGGTGTACCTGGTGTTATCGTGCAGTTGATCATGCCGTTCAGATTGGGTTGTTGCTTGCTAGCCAACGGAGTCATACTCAATATCTGCAACCAGCTGGCCACGTCAGCGTTTCATGATGTGCAACAAAGACACGCGCACGTTACATGATGTGCAACAAAAACACGCGTGAATATCCTCCTATGTCATCTCAGTCGTCGTTGCCTGTGGAAAAAATCGCAACAACGTGGTCCGTGTCTTCTTTTTCTTTTCCGAAACACACATAGACATAAGTGCTCACAAACATACATCTCATTTAACCCTGTGAATACACGCACACAACCCTACCATTATGGGCACCTCTAAAAGACTGAATTGGTACATCCTTGAGATTGATAAAGTGGCCACTGGCTCTCGCTATCGACAGACACGTTGCCTACTTTGAAGAATAAAGCCGATTAAATTCTATAAAATCAAGAAAAATACGAGAACAAGTTTCGAGTCGAGGACTCAAACCCTGATGCGTAGGTTCTAGCACAAGTAACCTTACCCATTGAAAAACGTTCAGTTCGCTTGTGTTGTCTTGCTCCCTTCATCTCATCGCAGTTGTTGCCTTATCCTTTCGTGCCGTCGCCAGCAGAAAATCATAGGGAAATGAAATAGGAATATGGCTGGCAGAAACGCAAGAGGCCGGATCCACAAAGTATTTGACTCTCCGATCTGATGTGGTTGCCGATGCAGCGAAGGGTGATGCCCATGCCCTCCCATTTAGGCTCAGCCTCTTTGAACGCTGATTCTGAGGAGCCAAAATTCATCGGACACGTTGCCCCAATGATGTGGTGACGGAAACAAAGTCACAATTTCTTAGAGCAAGGCTAATAATTTAGCGTGCTGCTAGCTAAATAGAAGTGTCATATCATACATATATATAAAAAAAAGGCGTACCCAGTGTCGTAGTCTCCCACACTATGCGGGGTCTGGGGGCAGATTGTTTAGCGCACAGCCTTTCGCGCACATAAATGTGCAGAGGTTGGGGCTTGAACCCTGGACCTTCCGGTCACAGGCGGTGAAGCTCTACCACTGCACCAAAGGCCGCCCTTTTAAGTGTCATATCATATATATAGCCAATAATATAGCCAGCTCATATAACGGCTATTAGATTGGATAAATAAAGAGTTATATTAAAAATGCAATTACTCGATGCTTGCATGTGCACATGATCAATTGTGATCTGTGTGGCAATTTATCAAACAACATAATATGAAAACATAGTAACCCATCTAGATAAGCAATCGAACCATTATGACATCACCAAGCACATCAAATTTAGTAACCATGGTTCATTTTTCATTCAGATAACAATTGTGTTCAAGCAACATCACACGAATAACTTTATGGCACATAGCACCACAATACACATTGTGAAAGTCTTATGAAAAAAATATTAACCAACAACTCAAATTAGATATATAATAATAAATGGGCACAATTAATTGAACTACAATGTTTTCTGAGCTTTATTATACGGACGCGGCGTTAGCGCGCCTACCGTCCTAGTTGATACCAGCCAAGTAGTGTAGGAGACTAGGAGGTGCGATGCTTGGCATTATGAATTTATGACGATATGCATTGCCACCTGCAGTCTCGTCAGCCATGGCATCCGGAAGTGCCCATTTTTGGCGACGCTGCTCTGTGTACTACTCCTACACCGCTGTCATGGCTGACGAGTTCGTTACTCACCTACCATACCGAGACGGCTGTACTACTAGTCGTACAAGGTAAAGCATCTTTCAGCATCAGTGAAGGTGACCTGAAACGGTTGGTCTTGGGGAAGTCTCAGAGAGGCAACGGGGTAGGTTTCGGTGAAATGAAACGGTGGCTGTTCCATCCTGTGGTGTAGTACTCCGTAAAATGCAAACGGCCAGAGGCCATTCAATTCGGTCGGCAGGCGCGGCTGAAATGCTCTCGCGTTCAGTTCAGATAATATTCACTGCACTGCACGTTCTCGCAGTCTCGTCGGTGCCATTCATTCTTCTAGGAATCTAGGCGGTCAATCAAGTGTAGAGATTGCCACGCTGCAGAGTCGCCGTAGCGCACCGCTGCGTGTTGCGGTGCCATCGCTCGACGTAATGCGCACTAGGCGTAGCGCGCAACGTGTCCGCGTCGACGAGCGAGGACACGCCAAAGCGTCCTCCAACTCCAAGCCGCCGCCGCGTTACGCTGGCCGAGGCACCACGTATCCCGCCCACAAAACTCCCAGCAAAAGCGCGTAATATATGGGGGGGAGCTTTGGTAATAAAGCTAGAAGGTCGGTCGTAGGCGATCGATCGATTTGAAGGAAAAAGGTGGCGATTCCTGGTGGTGGAAAGTGGAAACGGTTGAGAGTTGGGGGTAGTGGAGGTGTGGAGCCGTGGTGGATGGACCAGCGGGGCGTTGCACTTGCCCGCAGTGCTCCGCGCCCCCATTTCCCCGTGATCCAGACGGCCCAAGTGTCCGAACACCGCGGCGCGCGCGCGTACGTGCGCGCCACCCCCCACCCGTGCCCGTCCCTCTCTGTTGGACCTCGGTGCTCACGGCGTGTGTGCGTCTCTAACCGCCGCTCTCGCTCGCCGTCCCTTGCGAAAATGTCGTCACGCTCGCTCAGCAGAGCACAGCGGTGGGGATGACGACGCCTTTCTTGCTGCGTTTGTTGGAGGCTCTCTCGGGAACGGAGACGAAACCGTGACATGGACGCATACGGCTGTCGTCTGCCCAACGTATACCGTGCTGTGCTTTTGTCCTAGCGCACCGTGCAAAAGCACAAAATGTATGCCTTCAGCGATCAGATGGCGGATCTCATCACGATAATGCATCAGTATTCTAGCTAGCTAGTATTCACACTCCGTACATACACACGGTATGTCAGGCCCGGCGGTCCATGCGCCTGCATTGAAGCGGCGCCTTGGACCACGCCCCTGCGTTTTCATTCGTACGTCGTATTCGGTCTTGGTGCATGGTGCTACGTCGTCGCTTTGTTGAGCCAAAGGAAGATGCTTGCAGATAATTAGCAGATCCAAAAGGGTTAAGGGTGCGTTCCTGGTCCACCAGGAGAGAGAGAACGGAATGGATCGAATGATGAACCAAACCGTGGTCTACGAGACCGCAGCTGCAGTCCACACATGGCACATCGATATCCTTCCCGACACCGGTAACAGCAGCTGTTTTTTTTTACGGCACCGGCAAGGTACAGTAAATAGGACAGGCCACATAGGATCGGACAGGACGTCAATCACAACAGCGATCCGTGTTCCAGGGCAGGCTGCAGGCAGGTAGGCGGTCGCCACATGGCCGTGCAGCAGGTCTCATCGCCCCACACCAGTGGACAGGTCAATCGGACAGTTAGCCCCATTCTCCCGTGTGGGCAGGCCGCGGTGCCGGTGCCGTCCCGGCCGTAGGAGAGAGCGGAGGCCCGCCGGCCGGAGGACCATCGCACTACCGGAGCCGGCCGGGGAAAAGCATCTCTCGTCTTCGTACACACACGCTGCCGCCGCCGCGCGCGCGCGCCTGGGTTCGCGGTCACATGCGCGTGTCGTGTCCCTGGGCAGCGGGGGCGGGGGCAAGCGACGCCGGGCGATGCCGCCGAAAGCGCGGCCCGCGCTTGCCTACCTGAGAAAAGCGCTGCTATATCCCCGAGGTCTCGGCGCTCGGCGCGGCGGGGCGGGAGCAGGATGATGGCGCACACGCGCTGTGCCGCGCGTGTCGGCGCCAACTTTTCTCTCTTTCAAGGTCCCCTGCGCGCGCTGAATCAGGCGGGATCAAGGGCTCGTTAAAAGCGTCGCCTGGCCTGTGGTTAAGGATTCAGGAAGCCAAGGCAACATCACGATGTCGCTCGCGCGTGCCATTTTGCTTCTGCGATGCCAAGTACATTACATTTTGTTTGGTCGAGAGCGTAGAGTACCGAGTACGTGCTCTGTACTGTATGTGTGCAGCGCCGGGAGATCAATGAATACTACGCAGCTCGTAGATAGTCGTAGCTGGAGTAATGATGATCAGATGCTACTATACGCCGCCCGTTCATTCGTTGGGAACGACGACGCGGCACCTAGTAGCAGGGGAGTAGTACAGTGCGCCGTTGTAGCTAGGACCTAGGAGACGCCATTTCCCTAGAATCTGGACATGCATGTACAGTACGGTGCACGGCGCTCCGCAATCCGCACTCACGGCACGACAGCAGCATTTTATCTCGGCCGGGCAGGTGACCGAATCGCCCCGCCACACCCAACCCCAATCTTTATCCGAAGCGAGTGAGCGGCTTGTGCTCGATCAGTGGGAAGAGCACCAGCTAGCTAGCACGATTGGCGGCGGGGAGCAGGGCACACGGCACGCAGCTGGTACTGCCTCGTACGCCACATGGATCATGGATGGCAGGCAGTAGAATCCACCGATCGCTAGTGCGAGCCCACTGCTCTGGTTGTAGCTGTAGCTGTAGGCAGGTCGCCATTTCGGCCCCGGCCGTGCCCCCTACCTTGCTAGTTTATTCATGGCGGTGCGGTTGCGTCGGTGGTGGGCGACGGCGTCAATCGAAGCCACCGAGATGCTCCTACTCCTGCAGAGAGGAGTAGAGTAGGAAGCAAGTGATTATAAACATAACATTGATTTCTCCTCCCTTGGATCTCTTGGTTCTTCTTCAAGCAACAGAGGCGCGCGGCGCGGCGAAGGGCGGACATTGATATCTCGCGTCGGTCGCACTGTTTCTTAATTCTACTGGATCTGGATCTCTGAGGCGTTTCGGTTTGGGGTTTAGTTTAATCGGGCCGTGTTAATTGGCTGCTGCGGAGAAGGAGAACGCATCATCTGAGATTTGGCCGCTGGATTGGAGCCGTGCAAAGTAATATACTAGTACTCCGTACTAGTAAAATGGTGATGGGCACTGCGAGCTCGGATCAGGAGCTACAGCTACTACGAGCTGGCCCGTACTGGCTGGCAGCGAGATTTTTAGTCGGTCTATTAAAAAGACGGGGAATTTTACTCCACCTCCTCCACCGCACATGCATGCCTATTGCCTATTGCCTAGTGCATGTTCATGTAGTTTGGGGGATTTGATCGACCGACACAAATCTTTTAACCCCGAGGGTTTAGTACGGAACGCCCGATCTGGGCGATTAGTTTTCGGCTAAGTCAACCAGAAGAACGGTTTCCGACTGAGCGATTTGGATGCTGATTGAAAATGTTCAACACACTTATTCGCAAAAAAAAAAAAAGGAGAATGTTCAACACACTTGGGCTATTTTGTTAGAGATGGGCTGGGTTTAGTGGAGCCTGTTATGAGTAACTTTTAAGCGAATAAGACCCAGCCGAGCCCACCAACCGCAAACAGACCCTTCAATCCGTTGGACTGTTGCCATCACATGGCCACTCGGAGCCCGTTGGGTCACAGCCATTAATAAGGCTCGCAAGCGCGACCAGCATCCATGAGATTCAATCCAAACGGGGTGGCAGAGTCGGAGTCTCGAAGGGCGTTGGTTTCATGTTAAAATCTTGGCATGTCAAAATTTGAGATAACTTTTTCTTCCCCACAATTACTTACACAAAAATAAAGTTCATAATGCATATATTTGGTGTTTTATTATCCTTCTTGAAAGTCTATTATATTTTAAATATACTATAGCAACGAATCAAAATGCAACATCTTGCTCCATTCCTTGCCCATTTTCACAAGCAGAGAAACACATGATTGACAAAAAAAAAGCAAAGAAGCCACAGCACACACACAACGTACTTATGCGCATGATTCTTTCACCATTAGCCATTTCATTATTTTGTTCTAAAATCATTTCATTCTTTGCTAATTCCATATCATCAGACAAATTGAGATAGTCTTAAAATTTTACACAGTTGGATTGTAGATCCCATTTAAAAAATAGTACACAAATGTGAGCCAACAAAGAAAAATAAACTAAATTAACAATTAGACATATATGAGGATATAGGTTTGAATACTACTGTAGTTGATTTATTACTCTATTTGGTTGACTCTGTGTTGAAGTATAAGTTAATTGCCCAACTTTCTCAATAGCTTGGTGGATGCAACTCAACACTTAAATTTCACATGTTCAATTTTAGTTGCCTTCGCTGTTTTAAGACACCTAAACTTTCTCCACAAAGAGTGCTCAAATTTATGCCATTTGTATATTATCAAATTTTGAATTTTCAACCAGTAACACAAGTTTTGCACTTAGAAGTAGGTGGCTTGCCTAGCGAATAGTGGAGATGTCTCGCTAGAAAAAGGAAAGAAAGAAAGAAAGAAAGAAAATGAAATAGTGAAGCTATATCACTGTATCAGTTGAATTACATAGATGGCTAGTAAAGCCCCAGGTTTACATCAGTCACAACTTACGTGTGCGCTGGAATCGCACCATTGCAGCTTCCGGCATGCCATGATGCATATGGTTTACAACTTTACAAATACTAAAAGGACCACCTTGGAATTCACAATTGCAGAGCGAGCATGCTAGATACTCCTGACGGTATATATCAAGGTAGGGAGATGGAGACGGGGCTCCTGACGGTGTACGTGTCCGACACCCACCGGAGCGCGCCCTGCACCACCTTGCCGCCATTCCGCCTCGCCCACACGACCACCTTGAACCTCTGCTCCTCATTTACCTTGGAGAACACCATCTGGCTTGGAACTACGGCGACCGTCACATCATCGTCAAACACGTCGACCGCCGCGTAGTACACCGACGGCACCTCCCCCACGTTCTTCACCTTCCGCTCGACGGTCACCGGCGCGCTCCGGTTCCGCCCGTGCCGGAACGCGAGCGAGATCGACGGGTAATTAAGCATGCCCTCGGGGATCACCTCGACGGCCGAGCAGTCGACGGGCCTCCGCGCGATCAACGAGACATTCTTACTGTCGTAGAGGCCGCAGAGGAAGCCGACGTAGTCGCCGGCGGCGATGTCGTAGACGAGGCCAGGGTCCGCCGCCTTCTCCGGGTTGACATGGCCGGCGCCGGCGGCGAACAATCCCGCCGGCGCGCGCTGCTCGTCGAGGATGGGGTTGCCGGCGCGGTCGGTGGCGTCGGCGGTGGTCATGATCGCCGACTTGATCGCCGCCGGCGACCAATCGGGGTGCTTGCTCTTGACGAACGCCGCGATGCCGCTGAGGTGCGGCGTCGACATGGACGTGCCGGAGTCGACGTTGAAGGTGGGCCCCGGGAGGGGAGACCCCGCCGTCGGCGGGCCCACCTGGAACGGCCACGCGGCGAGCACGTTCACGCCGGGCCCCGTGACGTCAGGCTTCAGGATGCCGGGGTTCTGGAGGCTGGGCCCGCGCGAGGAGAAGAAGGCCATCGATGGAGCCGGCGACGTGCCGAGCAGAGTTCCCCCGGCGAGGATCTCCGCCGTAGGGGCTCGCCGTGGAGGTCACGTAGGACCTGATGGCCGTTGCGGCGGCGTAGTCGACGTGCGACGCCGGGAGGACGTGCGCCGCGGCGCGCGTCGTGTAGCCTTGCGCGAAATTGTTCAGCACCACCATGCCGGCGCCGCCGGCTCGCCGGACCACCTCGCCTTTCAGGATTATCGACGTGCTGCGTCCGGGCCCACTCCCGTATTCGCAGAGCACGATCTTGCCTTTAACGTCCAAGCCGTCGAGCGAGCCGTTGCCGCAGAACTCGGCGTACGGCCTCCCGCTGTCGCCAGCGTGGACCAGCGGGTGGAAGGTGGGGCCGGCAGAGACACGTGGCTGCTGCTGGTAGGCCGATTCGCCGTCGAGGACGACGCCGTTCCCCAGCCGCACCGTGGCGCGGATCGTGCGGTCCATGGTGCTCGCGGCGACGGTGAGGATCCACGGCGCCTCGTGCACCACGGAGCTGGCGTTCGGGCCGGAGTTGCCGGCGGCCATGGCGACGAAGACGCCCTTCTCGACGGCGCCGAACGCCGCCATGGCCATGGAGTCTTGGTAGTACGGCATGGACGCGCCGCCGATGGACATGGAGATGACGTCGCAACCGTCGCCGACGGCGGCGTCGACGCCGGCGAGGATGTCGGAGACGAAACAATTCGTCTCGTTGCAGACCTTGTACATGGCGACGTGCGCGCGCGGCGCCATCCCGGCGGCGACGCCCGCGGCCTGGCCGAGCACCTGGGCGCCGTGCACGGCGGCACCCGCCGCCGTGCTGGTCGTGTGCGTGCCGTGTCCGGCGTCGTCGACGGGTTGCACACGCGCGTCGTTGGACATGAAGGAGCGCGCCCCGACGAGCTTGTTGTTGCACACGCGCCGGCGGCCGCCGCTTGTGTTGTTGAAGTCGCAGCGGCCCTTCCACCTCGGCGGCGGCGGCGGCATGCCGGCGTCGCTAAAGGAAGGGTGGGTCGGGAAGATTCCGGTGTCGAGCATGCAGACGATGACCCCGGCCCCGCGGTCGGAGCCGTTGTTGGCGACCTGGGCTTGGAGGGAGTCGAGACCGAGGAAGGAGGGCGTGTGCGTCGTGTGCAGCTCGTACGACTCTTCAGGGACGGCGGCCACGAAGCCCGGCGTCGCGGACATGGCGTCGAGCTCCTCCGGCGTCAGCCGGGCGGCGAAGCCGCTGGCGACGTGGTGGTAGGCATGGACGAGGCGGCCGGCGTCGGGCAGGAAGGACCTGTACCATGCGTCCCTGTTGTCGGCGGAAGCGAGCGCCTGGTGTTCCTGCGGCTGCACGTGGATGATGAACGTGGCGAGCTCGCCGTCGCCGGCGGCTACCTCGGCGTCGGCCACGGCCGCGACCGCGAGGAGATGGAATAATAGGGACAGCACGGAGAGCTTGGAGCTAACCATTGCTGACCTTGCTGTGCTGTGACTGAGGATTATTCCAATGCTTTTCAAAGCATCGACTTCATGTAGCGTACTAGCGCTGTTGCTGTTGAGTCGGATTGCCAAATTATTTCGTCCTAGTGTCAGATTGCAGCTGCTTGGACTAGTCTACTAACGACGACGTCTCCAATGATCAGATTTTGATTGCTAGCAAAGGTGGTCCACGTTGCTAATATTCATGGTCGGAGGGAGTAGTCAATATCTTTTTATCATACAAAAAAATTATATCATTATTTCCTCAATTTGTCGAGAATCTGATGCGATTGTCTTACAATTAACCGATGTCATTTCTAGAGACGTACTGTGCAGTTATGATGCCAACTTTGACTAATTGCTGGCCGTGAAAAATGTGAGCCTTTGAGCTATATAGGCACAAATTAAGGCCTTGTTTAGTTTCAAAATCCAAAATGAATGTTTAGACACATGTATGGCGTACTAAATGTAGGTAAAAATAAATCGCATTATATAGATGGACTGGAATTTGCGAGACGAATCCAATGAGTCTAATTAGGACGCGATTAGACACTAAAATGCTACAGTAATGCTACAGTAACATGTGCTAATGACAGATTAATTAGGTTCATTAGGTTCGTCTCGCGAATTCCAAACATAATCTGCAATTAGTTTTTTAATTAGTCTATGTTTAATACTTCAAATGTGAAAAGATTCACTTCCAAAATCTTTTCACCGCGGAACTTAAACGGCCTAAAGTCTTCGATAAGGGGCTCAAGTACGGTGGCGACGACGACCGACGACTTGCCAATCGAATTATCAGCCTACGAACGAACGTGGCTCCTGCTTCTACCACATGCAAAACTTATCCATAATTCCCTATCCACCATTTCCCTTTCGCATCGCCCTGAGGCCTGAGGAGAGTGAGATGGTAAAGTTTGCTTCCATTTTTGCCCCCCAAAATTGCTTGAAAAAATTGGGAAGTTCGTACAGAAAACATTTGAGGACGGGCATTTTGCAGTACTAATCTATGCCGAATCGCCGATGCATCTTTCCACAAACACCATCAGTCTATCTGGCGATGGAAAGCACGCACAATAGCCACAGTCCCGGCCTTTATTTGAACCCTCTTTGGCCTCCGAACATGGGAACTGGAAACGTTCAGCGATTCTTGTTTTTTTGGTTGGGGGGAGGCAGATGCAGGCTAGCAAAGCTTTTTGACTGGCCTTTCGCCATACATGTTCCCTCTGAACTCTGAAAACCCAGACACTGAATCTTGTGAAAAAGCAATGATGTATCTGATGCAGGGTGTTGGAGCCGTATACGTCGCTTGCAAAATTAATGTCCTTCTAAATTCGTGGTCATGGACCAATGCTGTAAGTGGACTTGTTGTACTCTTCCCTTACTAACAGCGGACAGAGGGAGACACGCCACTAACTCGTTAGCCTAACAATAAGACACGATCGAGTACATGATAAGAAAATTGAGAGGGGAAGGAGCAGAAACCGAATTGAACAATTGATTTAGACAAACATTTAGTACGAAGCAGAATTGTGAAGATACCAGATCCGTTGGAGCGTAGCTATATATTGACGTTTATATATGCACGACTTAACACGCTGTTTGCAAACTAACCACTAGGCAACACTCTCAATGCTCCACACTCCACAGCACGAGCGGGCTATCGATCCCAAATACTACGCACCCGCCAAGAGCACGTATCCCTATTGAAGGGGAAATATATAATTGCAAAAAGGGCACTACATCTACTGCAAGAATGGCCATGACAAGCACGTAGAAAATGTAGCAAAGATGGAATGAATGAATTACTGGCCTTCTGATTAGCTACCCATCCTCTGAACTTATCCCCGGCGAGGCGGGGAGCGGCCCCGGAGCGAGTCCCAGAAGACGGGCCAGTTGCGTCGTGCCTCGTTCCAGCCGAGCAGGGATCCCTCCCTGGCGGGGTCCCAGCTCGCGGACACGATGCCGTAGCTGACCCCGAGCAGCGCGGCGCCGAAGAAGACGAAGGACACGCCGAAGGGGATCCACGTCGGCACGTCCACCTTCCGCACCGCCTTGAGGTAGTAGAAGAGCGGGAAGAAGCCCACGCCCAGCGCCAGCGGCGCCCCCACCGACAACCCCACGCGCCGCATCATCCGGTTCGTCACCACCTCCGGGATCGTCGCGTCGCGCTCGTCCTCCTCGTCCTCGTCCTCGTCCTCGTCATCACCGTCGCCGTCGGCCCCTTCCTCCTTCTGCGACGGCTGCTTCTGCTTCTTGTTGCGCCGCCGCCGGCTCTTCCCCGGCCGGCCGAGGGTGATGATTTTGGGCTCCGCGATGGCCGCGTCCTCCTCGCTCCGGTTGTTCTTGTTCCTGCGCGCTTGGAGTGGCCAAGCGCGGCGGGTCGGAGCGGCGGGGTGGGAGTAGGAGTGGGAGCGGAGGCCGAAGACGATGGGAGTGGAGCTGCAGGTGAGGAGGGCGCGCGGAGGGGAGAGCGGCAGCTCCATGGCGAGAGCCCTGTTTCGAGCCAAATCACTCGCTGCAGCAAGGGGACATCTTATCTCTAACTGGCGAATGAATGGGACAGCACTCACAGCAGGCCTGTACGCTCCAGCCTCCACTCGAGGAACAAGAAGCGATGTACCGTACAGGTTTTCTAAAGGCAAAATAGGTAGCTTGGTCCCTCAGCACATCAGCACAAGGATATGTTCGATTCAAAAAAGATAGTTGACTAGATTGACCCATCTGAGAATTGAGGGACGAAGGTGGCAACTCGCAAAAAGACTACGGAGTAGTTACTTCATTAGATTCTCGATGTTCTGCTTTACTTTTGGAACTTGCGTCAGACTAGCTGCTTGTAACGCTCTTTTTATTTTTGAGCAAATTACCAACTCGAGCGTGCAACGTTGATAAGGATTCTGTTATTCAGAGGCAATGGTGCTTGGAGAAAGGGAACAGCGGCAGCAACTTTTAGTTGCCGCTTTGACAGCGAGACAAAGAGGCACCAGCAATGGTGATAAGGATTCTGTCATTCATCGCCTATAACCATATCTCACAATCTCATCGAGTCACTCTGCAGACTCAGGATTTACATGTTTCTCGGAACAACACACCTTCCCAGAGTCAGCACCATATTCCAAATGGCGTTCCTATTCCAACCATTTCTTGACGAATGAATACAGCTCGCACCACATCCTCCCTTCCATTTGCTCCCACTAAAAACCCTCCAACAGCAAACAAAATGCTCCTATACCACTCTCGCTTGTAAGCACAAAATTCTATACATAGTTGGTGCATAATGAAGACCTTTAGACAGATTCGGCCAGACTTTGTTCAATGGCAGTGCGAATGACCCACCCACTTGATCGGCGGTGAAATCTTATTGGCAGATTAAGGGTCAGAGGCTCAGAAACTATACCCAAGGTTAGAGGATAATCAGCTCTCTTTTCTGTCCTAGTATGCTCAGATGCCTGCTTATTAAGGGGCTCAACAAAAGCTTGCGGACGGCCAATGCAACTGTTGAATACTATCCCCCCAGCCAAAAACTGAATTCACTGCTCTATTTCTAATCTTCACGGCCACAGGGAAAAAAAACTATATCTGAGGGCATGTTACCCACTGCACAGCACTCTTGAAGCAGAAGCACAACTAACTTGCAGCCTCAAAGAAAAGCACCTGTGGTTGCAAATGACCCTTTTCACACATCACAAGCACATCACCCCAACTACCAATAACCTGCACAAACGACACACAAGCAAAACAAGGTCATACTAAGCAAGAGTAGGTAAAGCAAACGAGGATATTTATTTTAGGTTATCAGGTTACCTTAACTGTCTGGTCATCATACATGACCCACCGTCCATCCTTGAAAGCAAAACAATGATAATGCTGGCCATAGTAACAAACCTGCATGTGCCAAGAGCAATAAGATATACATCTGATACTGTTTGGATTGACAGAGTTATAATCACCAGATGTAGGTAAAAGACTAGGTAGTACAGCAAAAACCCATGCTGTTTACTTAAAAATATAACACCCTCATTGTAAATCCGTAACTTGAAGAAAACAAAACAAATCTGTAGCTATTTGATTATAACAAATATTTAGCTATTTGATTATCGTCTGACAGGTATAGAGCAACATTAGAAATATAATTAAAAAAGCTACAAATCAGAAACAAAACACCAATTATTTTTTAAACTTAAATGATTAGAAATATAATATAAAAAAGCTACAAATCAGAAACAAAACACCAATTATTTTTTAAACTTAAATGATTAGATCACTGCGTTACTGCAACAATTGGCAACCAAAAGTGGTAAATATGCCAACACAATTATATGAATAGTAATAGTAGGTTTATGTTATGGGTTTTAGAACAGCTGAAGATAATTTGCTACCACACCAGCATCTAACTGCTACTCATAATAAGCATCTGCTGACATATCATGTTATGTTATAGTCTACTTGTCACTTTTCACCCTAAATATGTTCCACCTACCACATATCCTAGTGTTCGCCTACACGGCATTTAAACGTTACAGATTACCAAGCCATATCCGTTTAATAGCCGTTTAGCCCGTATAAAGTGCTAAACAGTAGGTGACCGACTGATTACCGTTTAGCGTTTAGGCTAACATTAGCTCACAGTTCAATAAGCAGAAGATATCATCCTATTTCTAAAGCTAGAAGTTATTTTGGTAGTTCCCCCACCTCCAGCGACCCAGCATAACACAAGGCTTGCAGAAGAAAACGTGCATGCTACATAAGCAGTGCTAAATATGCATAGCAGAAGAATATAAATTACAAGTTCAAGAAAACAGCTATAAACAAAACTATCGATATATTCAAGAATGAGATATAACAAAATAAAGGATCTTCAGAGACATACCACTGACACCAGAGTGTGTTTGCTTCCTTGATCTAGACCGCGGTAGAATATGCTAATGTCTATCTCAGTTGAAATACCAGCCAAAGTTGCAGATATATCATCCACACTCTCTTTGTTGTTCTGCCATCCCAAAACTACAATGAAAGTTCAAAAGGTTAGTAGAAAGGCATGTTGATAAATGATCTCACCAAACTGAGTATGATGTGTACAAGTGCAGGCACATTCTCTCACACAAGGCTGTAACATGCCAGAAGCAGGCAGGATTGCAGGTAAAGGTCAACTAAAAGAATACAGAAATATATCATTTACGGTAATAACAACATAAAATAATTCTAAGAGAATACCGCAATTGCTTGACTGGACATGGAAATTCCACAATAAATTGTAGCCCGAAACATCCGAGAGCAAAATGCTTACCAACTGTAAACACATGCGGGCAACTAGAAAGAATATGGTGTATATGATTTGGTTTCCCACAGCCGCCAACATCTTGATCACAAGCTAATTGGTCATTCATTACCACAACCTTCATAAGTTCATCAAATGAATAATCTGGACACATCATCTGAAGAAGGAATAGTGAGTAATCAGTAACTGTTCTGATTGCAATACATAAACCATATATTACCCTTAGAAAATAAAACAGGGCATGCATAATAAGATTAAACCAAACAAAGAAAACTAACCTTTGCAGTTCGGAGTGAACTAGCATTGATATTATGGAAAAATGAAGTATATTTGAGGCGCCTAGACTCCAATTTACAGTTCTGACAGTTCATCCTTTCATATACATCCATTCCAAAAAGACTATGTGCTATGCAAGAAATATTTGCACAATCCCATGATCCAATAAAATTCTTCTCATGAGATTTACTATGGCAGACGGTACGAGAAGTGTAAGACTTATGCAAACACTCAAAGATTACCCCCAGCACCTCAGATGCATCATTCATTTGCCCCTGAGATGATCATAAGTTGATTAGGGTCAATGAACATGGACATCACAAGAATGTAGATGATACAATGCTGAAGGAATGTGTGTATCCCTTAAACCATCAAGGGAGCACACCAATTTACCTCCTGAAAGAATTTGCTGTTCGGGTAGGATTTGCTCAGAGCGATCCTCAATGAAGTAGGCGCAACAGCTTCTCCCTGACCCTTGGAAGCTTTGCTCAAGTCAATGAAGATATCATACAATGCGCAGACAGCACAAGGATCTTCAACATGCTTGTGCAGTGATGATGTTTTAAGGAACTCGTATCGAAACCGTCTTATATGCCATAATGACTGCATATAGAAGAACATTACTGGTAAACAAGCATGATTACTTTGATCCTGGAGAAAAGCACATTACAAGTCTATGCTTACCTGAATAATCACATTCAAGAAACAATTGTATTCACCAGCAGCATTTTTAAGGCCAGCCCCATAAACTTCTGTCCCGTTTGAAGTATTTATTGTACCTTAGATGATAGAACTTGTGTCAGAAATGGAGATTGCAGAAGACGAAATTACCATCAGGGCCCGTTTGTTTGGTCGGAATTTGGAAGAATTGGAATTTAGTGATGAATTATCTCCCACCCTAGTAATAAGCCTATCTTTTTATCTCCCACCCTATGAATATAATAGAGTGATCCTATATTTTTATCTCCCACCCGATGAATAAGCCTATCTTTTTATCTCCCACCCGATGGAATTCATTTCCATCTCACACCCTATGAATTTGGGATAGGTTTATTTGTGAGCTTAGGAAAGATGTGGAGTGTCAAATTCTAAACCACATAGTATAATTTATCACTAGATTCCAATTCCTCCAAATTCCGACCAAACAAACGGGCCCTCATTGACATATGATACTAAGAGAACATCATCGTCACATAACAAATCCTATACAACGATCTCTCAGCATAAGAAAATAGTTACTTAAATCCCTCTGCATCCTCAACTACAATATCAATGCAAAGTGCATAATGTTGGTGAAGCAACATAGAACAGTAGAATGCATACTATAACAAGAACAGCTTAGATCCTAAGGGTGGAGACCTGATGCAACAATATAAATACTCTTTAATAGTATTATAATCATCAAATTATTATTCAACAGGGCAATCACATATGGGTACAATGGTATGGGAAAGCCCAGCATTAATAACTTATTAGACAAGCATGCATTTAACAAGAGAACAGCATGTTTCATGCGTCACTATAAAAGAAAAATATATATACACAGTATACACCTTAATACTGATGAGCATATTCATTGAGAATGGAGGCAGACATAAAAAGAAAGGTTACCAAGGCTTTGACGCACAGCTTCATCAATGTCATCTTGAAACTTTTTATCAATATCATCCTCAATGCAGATATCTGCTGATTGTATTGCGCCACTGCCAACTGGATGTGAACACAAAGTTAGGATCATAAACAAATAAAATATATACAGCATTAATTCCATTTCTTTGGTAATTTACAAGACATGACGTCAAGGAATCAGGAAGTAAAGGACAATTGGAACCAATATAAAAATGGCCTTGTTGCTTTCGTCAAGTAGCACAAATGCTTAAAGCAAGAGTACAATACTATGGAACCAAAGCAAAAATACATGAATAATACGCTTTGGTGTATTTCAATGCTTCATAAGCTTTTAGCTCTATTCAAGCATTCCAAGATGAGTTAAACTTATTAGTTATCAATCTGATTGAATTATTATTCATGGAATGGGTCTGTATGGTAGGAAACCCAAACCAGAAACTTTGTGGTGCTTGTCCAATTCAATACCATACAGCTTAGAAGGAACCACCACATAACATTATTATACATTTATACATGCCACTATATGCTAATTTAGTGTGTCAAGCTTAGCAGAGTCTATTTGAAGCTTCAACTATTATATCCACTACTGAAAAACAGAAAAATAAGAGTGTAAATCATTTTATATGGACAGAGTGATAGGATATAGAAAAATAGCAACCTTTCTCGAAATTTGGCTTCTCAGCAGAGTGACCTTTATTAACAAATTGCCAATCATCTGAAGGCAACACATGTAGCTGATTCTGCTTTCCATCATGATAGCTCTGATTTGCATAAGGAGTTATTTTACCAAGCTGTGAACCAGATGCCCTATCATCATCTTCGTCGTAAACAGCACCAGCCACACCTGCAACAATAAATAGATATTAAATATTAAACTTGTAAATGACATTGATAATGAAAACTTGTACAGGGCATAGTGCCATAGCCCACAACCTTGGTTATACTTCTTTTGAGCTTCGCTGGTACTTTTCTTAGGCTTTTGGATACTAGGGTTACCCTGAGGTTTTATATGTTGTGCATTTTTCCAAATCCCATTCATTCTCAATGTTAACTTAGAGACACTCATATCACTGCTGGTTAATTCCTGTGCCCCAGGTGAGTCCAATCCATTATGCTTCTCCCTAAATTTGTTATCAGTGTAGCTAGAGTGTTCTCGCAATGGAACTTCAGAATAGCGAAAGTCGCCAAATTTTATGCCTTCGAGATAAGCCAGAGAAGAGTCTGTGGATGCACTTCCATGGTTATCCTGACCCCTGTTGAAATTCCCAGTGCTTGAAACACCAGTTCTCCCAACAACAGAAGATGCATATGTAACTTTATGTCCTGCAAGATGCTTCTTCTTTGTTTCCTCCTCTATCCGTCGTTGATATTCCAGAGTCTCTTCAAGCTTCCTTTCCTCTGCTTCAAGTTGTACTCTACGCCTAAGTTCTTCCTCTTGTTCATTGGAGTAGTCATCACTAGTCAAGAGTTTGATATCCAAATCATCACAATCAGCAACAAGTTGACTGCAAAAATACAAGCACAGTCAAAACAATGAAACAGGCATACAACCCTTTCCGAAAAAAAGGGTCAATGAAAGGATTATTCCATTGCAGCTTCTTTTTAATCATGCGGCACAATCTAAAGAACTTAGGCACTGATAGATGAAACAAGTGCTTTGCAGTAAATTTCTAAAAGAAGCATAAGATACGGAAACATCTCAAGTGGAGAAGGGCATAAATGAGACAAAGATATGCCTCAATCACATGATAGACATTAAATGCACAGTTTGGGTGAAGATGAAGCAACATGGTACCAACGCATTTACCCATGATGTCACGATAACCCAGCACCATACAATCTCAAAGAGTGTTACACCAATTGGTTTAGCATTCATTTTGCGTGTGTATGTGTCATGGGGGGAGGGGTGGGGTGGGGGTGGAGTGATAAGGTTCTTTGAGTTTTTTTTCCCTGAGTACATCTGCCTTTGTACACGTACATTCCTACCCTTTGATCACCTACACATCTAGAGGCCCTATTCATTCTTGTAATGCATCCTCTTTCCCACAACAGTTATTAGACAGTGGTGATTGATCATTGCAAATGGACAGCTTATTTTAAATTTCTTATTAGGTTGGCACATAACCACAATAGCCGCTCTCGGATCATATTGGAAGGCATATGACCTAACCCTCTAATCCAAACAAGTGGAATTTATGGCTTTAAAATAATACTTGCATGATAACATGCAGTACCATCACTGTTCTCAACATTAGCCAGCAATCTTATCAAGCAACATGACTTGCTCAAAAGGAACCAAAATTACTGGGTATGTACAACATGGTTCAGCAAGTATTGAAAACAAAAACACATCACATCAATCCTTACAACTGTGGCCAGATAATACATGCCATGATATACATAATAAAGAAAAAACAATAACATCAAACAAAGCAAAGCTCTTTCCTCAAGTAAATTCTATTGCCAAAATCCAACTTAGTAACAAACAATCATATGCTGACCAGGATACAAGCTAGTAGTATTGAGTAACAGCAGATACCCAAAAAAGGAAAGTCAGAATTCCAAAATGCTTCCCCCCAGGAAACATGTCAATGCACCGTATCGAATTCAGAAGAAACTTGAATAGATGTGCCCCTGAGGAAGCACTCTTCTATAGCAATCAAATTCATGAGAATATAGGTACACAAGAATCACTTACAGCTTCTCCCTTGTTTCCTCATCAGCACTGTCTTGGCAAACAAGATACTGATCGCTCCAGCTTGAATCCTAGGGATAAATCAGGAGAATTATAGCAAGAAAAGAAATTTCCTTGTTGTAAATGAAAAGCCTACGGCACTCAAAATCACAACCACCTTGAGGTCCTTAGATCTCCGAGAATCCTTCGACTTCTTCTTATCCTTTGATTTCTCTTGGAATTGTTTCATGTCACCCCCTTTGCTAGCGTTCTTCTTAGCATCCAAGGCAAGTTCAGCCAGGAAGGCTTCCCTTGCAGCATCAGATCTCTCTCTGGCATCCTTGTCCACCAGCTCTTCCAAATGGCTCTGCATTGCATACCATAACCACGATTAAGCGATGAATAACAAAAACATAAGGCGCTGACTAAAAACATAGTTTGTGATGCTGCATACGAACTTGCAAGAACGATTTCATGAGTGGTATGAGAATCATTCGATAATCAAGATAAGAAGCAGGTCCAAGCTTATGCTCCAGTTGGTGCATCACAGCTACACTTCGCATAATCTTAGGATCTCCCTTGTCAAGCTGCAAGCCAGGAAAAAGGTTAGAGAACATATACTGCAAATTCATTTTGAAGATTTTAAGTAACCCCTGCAGTTAATAAAATGAACCAGAACTGACCTCCATACTAATTTGGTTCTTCATCTTTGAAATAACTCTCTGTGCCGTTGAATCATTTGAGTGCATATAATCCGGGAAACCCCATCCTGACCTGTCAAAGTCACAAAGACGAGGGGCCATGCCAGAAAGGTCCTCATCATAACCAAAGTGTGATGTGTGAACTTCCTTCAAGATAGCTGAGACTGCATCCAACTCAGATCTGCTACTGTTGGTCAGCTCCTCGGCATTGCACTCCAACAGCTCCTCCTGCCGCTTCCTGAGGAACTCCTCGAATCCTTGGTAGGCATCATTTCTATCGGCTTGCTCTCGAGCAAACATGCTCTCTACAGAAATCAAGGCCTCCTCATTTCTCAGCTGTTCAAACTTCCGTTCACATAAGTTCTGCAAGCTGTTGAACTCCCTCTCAAGTGCCCGAAGAAGGTCCATTCCCTGATTTAATCTTTCCTCAAGCATACGGTTCCAACCCAATAGCTGCTCTCCAATTGAAGATCCAGCGTACAACCATGAAAGCAGCGCATCAGTATCAACATTCTCGGAGTCAAACTTTCCACCAAAACCCTCTCCATCAATGATCAGTTCTGATGAATCAGAATTAAGTGTAACCTTCTCCAGTAGATATTGATTTTTGGGGGAAGTATGCCCATCATCTAGTCCTTCAGCCTTCTCTAAGTGCCTATTGAGTCCAGAGGCCTGTATTAAGTCCTGCAAGAATTTTGCCACCCTCCTCAGTGAATCAGCCTCCAGAAAGCAAATGCAAAGTGGTGACTCATCCAGCGAGTGATAAGGCAAAAGCGACCCAGACAGCAAGTCCCTGAGTTGATCCATAGCAAATTGCATCAGCTTGTTCAGATTGCTCGCTGAAAGATTCTTGTTCTTCACAAGGATTTGGAACATTGAGCGTATCCTCTCTAAAATACTTGCCCTTTCACCATCATCCGATAGTGGCCATTTACGGTCACCCATCACCACTCCAAAACCATCGCACTCCTCGTTGTGTGGCGAGGCTGATGATTCTGACGTGTCCGATTTGTCTTTGTTGCTCCAATTGTCCGAGGACATCGAATCCTTGTCCCTATCCAGGCCAAGATTGTCGGCTTGCTCTTCATCGAACAGTTTCAGTGCTGCAGTAACGTCCAACGGCCTCCAGTTCCAACCAGTGAGCATCGCTTCCCAATCAGCATCAATCTCCTGCGGCACCATATCGTGCAGCTGAGGTGAGAGTATGCCAACATGCTCCCGCAGCACATGCAACCGGTGTGACTCCGCATCTGCAAACTGCTCCCGGCACCTGCCACATACCCAGAACTCCCACTTGCCACTCTTGGCGGCAAATCCTAGCACCTCATTAAGCACATCAGCTGCCACGTTGGCAGCATCCTTCTCCTTTTGCATTGCGGCGGCATAGTGTGACTTGAGCTCAGAAATGCTAGTGTTTAAGAATGCAAGCCTTCGCTCCACCGGTATCGCGCCCCAATAGGCACGCACCTGGTCCATGCGATCAGACGCGGACGAAATCGTGGTTTTCCTTGAGCCGCCCCTTCTCCGGTCAGCAGCGATGCCCGCCCGCCGACGACTGAGACGACGAGGAGGGGGCCTCGTCTCCCTGTGACTGAGAAGAAGTGGGGGTGGCAGCCACAGCGCCATTGCTCTGCTCCTTCTGCTGCTGCAGCAGCCTCATTGCAGCCAGGCGTACCTCGATCTCCTGGCGGCGCTCCTCGGGGGTCTTGGTGGCCTTCTTGATCTCGTTTGGGCGGCGCGGGGAGGGCAAGTTGGGGAGAAGGCGGCCCTCCATGGGCTCCTCAGCAAGACGGCGCACTGGGATGAGGCGGAGCTTGTCGTCCCCCGCGCCGCCCAGGGTTTTGACCCAGGTGGAGATGGAGGCGAGGTTGGCCTTCTGGATCAGGTTGCGGAGCTCGGATTGGACCTGGTCGACGTCGGGGCCGGGCAGCCTGAGGGAGTGTGGGGCGGGGTCGGAGGGGTCCTCGATGCTGAGCCCGCGCTCGCACTCGGTGACGACCTCCTCGTACCCCGGGCGTCGGTGGCGGCGTCGAAGAGGAGTATGGCGTGGAAGTGGGCGAGCTCGATGGAGTCCGGCGCAAGCTCGGCGGCGCGCTGGGCCGCCTGGAGCGCGGCCCGCAGGTGGCGCGCGCGTGCGGCGGGGTCGTCGAGGACGGCGGCGGCGCGGGCGTGGACGGTGCCGTGGGCCCGGAGGAGGAGCGGCGAGGCGCCCTCCCCGTGGCGGGTCACGGCCTCCTTCATGAGGCGCAGCGCCCGCGCATGGCTCCCGCGCTGCGCGCACGCGAGCGCCTTCTCGACCTCGGCGCGCACGGCGGCGTCATCGCCGCCGCCTGCCGCCGCCGCCCGCCGCCGGCCGGCCGGGGGCCGTCGGGCGGAGGCGGAGTAGGGTTTGGTGCGGGGGTTCGCTTCTTTCGGCCCATCGGCGGAGCGGAATGAGATTTGGGAATGAACCGGCGGATGATGCCCTATAAAAAAACGCGGAGCCGCAGCCGAGCGGGGGGAAGCGCAGTGCCTCACTTTCCTCCATTCTCTGTGGGTGGGTCCGGGTCTAGGTCTACCACCTAACACGAGCGTGCGCCTAGCCGATCCGATGCGGACCGCAGGCTCGAATCGCGAGACACACACACACAGTGACACAGGTGGTGATGGCCTGACGGGGACTTCGGCTCGGCGTCGCGTCGCGTGCTTTCCACCGGCGATTTGTTCAGGCCTCATGGGCCACGTTCCCCTTTTCTTGTGGGCTTTGGTTTCCAGTTCACTGTCACCTCAACCCGTCCGTCGTCATCCATGATGCCAATGCCCACAAGAGACGTTTTGCGATGCATCAGAGGAATCGAATGCGAATATGCCATGGCTGCGGAGTGTGAATGTGCGATCCAAGATTAACATCGTACGAACAGCCCTAAATCAATGTGGTGAATTTTTTGAGTTCTAGTGTGGAGTTCAATTTGCATGCGGTAGCCAGAGACTTAAAAAAAAAAAAGAGCAGCCAGAGACATCTACCAGTTGACTCCCATTCAATATGTACAATTGAACATCACACATTTCACCATGAAGATGCAACTAACACAATTGACCACTTCAATGTGTACAACTGTACATCTACTTCGGTGCTGGTCAGCAGTTGGATTGAGCACACGTCAATTTTTGCATCGTCTCTTGCCCAAGGAAAATGCGCATCTTACGCACGGTTAATAACTGCGCTGCAAAGACGAAGAAAGGGAAAAAAACAGTCTACCTGTGGGTGAAACCATGCCTGCAAGGAATCATCGGCCGTGACAGTGTTCAACCATAAACGTGTAACTTTATATACAGTTCATGTAACCTTCAGAGGATTATTAGTGCTCATGTGTGTCGTTTATTTTCGTGACAAGCTCCTGACGTGATCTACTGCCCTTTAACCATTCTACATACAAAGATTGCAAGAAGACCGTTGACATTTTTCACATGAAAGATATCACGGCACAATTAGTTTGTATTTATCTTTGAGTGATATTTCTTTTTTAAAATGGTACATAGCATGCAATTCAAGTTCAAGCCCTTTTTATATAAGCTACACCTATTGATAACCTTAATTTCGGGTCGTCATTTTTTCTCTTAATTAAGGGGAAAGCATATTTTTAAAAGAAAATGAGAAATATATATGCAAGGAGCATGCAACCACAAATGGCGTGAGAATCACCACAGGTCTAAAATTAGCATCCATGCTTCCCGGGCACCACCATTCTCTGCCACCTCCAAACATCGCAACCTCTCCCCCATGTCGCCCTCCTCCTCCACCACTCCCACACACCCCATTCGCTCCGCCGCCTCCGAGACTCCCCCGCGCAGGTCGGCCGGCGTCGGTGGTCGGAGAGATGGGGCAGCAACGCACGCTGGTGTACAGCTTTGTGGCGCGAGGCACCACCGTGCTAGCGGACCACGCCGAGGTCTCCGGCAACTTCGCCTCCGTCGCCGCGCAGTGCCTGCAGAAGCTCCCTTCCAACAACAATCGCTTCAACTACAACTGCGACGGGCACACATTCAACTACCACGTTCATGATGGATTCAGTAATGCAACCCTTTCTTACCCACGCCATTAGATCTCTCTTTCTCCATGCTTATATATCATTAACCTTAACATGTTACTCTAATCTGAATGAAGAATGAGTCCCTTTTTTTTTTACTTTTTTGCTCGATGACGATCATGGAGTGCATTAGGGAGAATTGAAGCATGTCTTTATGATAGTATCTTGATAAAGACATGAAGAAACCAAAAGTAGTGCGATGTTTCATTTTAGCAAAAACTTCTTGCCGGAAAGAAAAATCGTGGCATTTTTAGCACAAAGTCATGCTTTGCTTTTCGGTGTTTGATTTGATCAATAGCATGATAATAATGTTTTTTTATTTGCTTATGGGTGGGTTAATTGCGATAATACTGATGCGATGTGTACGAGTTATGGTTTTAGTGCTAGTGATACCTTTTTTTCTCCTCTTGACCCATGCAGATTAAGATGGATGTGTAGGACGTCCCTTTCAAGCATTTGGGTTAACATTTTTTTTTTTTACAACAACCTATGCCGGAGCATTGATAGAGCATTAGAGCCCTTTCTTCACATTCCTATTTTGTCATTTTGTGAGCACGCGTCTATGTTGCAAATCTAGAGAGATAAATGTGCGGCATGACCTGTGAGTTCTGAGTTCTGACCATGAATTGTATCCTTTCCTATCTGTGAAAACGATCACATTGGACATGATGTTTCCATTTCTACTTCCAGTCTCTTTGATTTTGATTTGTTTCAGTAGTAACAGAACACTACTACAATATCACTGTTCCGTATGAGAAATTTTAGGAGATGGTGTTGGCATCTAAGAAATATAGTAGTGCAAGGTTTTCATGTCGGAATATTTCTTCAATTTGCAGCCTACTGCGTTGTTGCTACTGAATCTGCTGGCCGACAACTTCCAGTTGGCTTCATCGAGAGGGTTAAGGAAGATTTTGCCAAGAAATATAGCGGAGGGAAAGCCAAAACTGCTAATGCCAACGGCCTCAAACGAGAATATGGGTATGCAAATTCCTTGCATTAACCTCTCTTGACACTTTTTTTACATAAAAGCTAACTGTCCACATGGTCAGTGTGACTAATTCTTTTTTTTTTTTGAAAGAGGATTACCCAGCTTTTATAGAAAGCAATAAGTTTTCTGACTGGAAATCTTTTCTTCTAGGCCTAAACTTAAAGAGCACATGAGGTACTGTGACCAGCACCCTGAGGAGATTGACAAGCTTGCAAAAGTGAAGGCTCAGGTCACAGAGGTCAAGGGAGTAATGATGCAAAATATCGAGAAGGTTTATTTCCTCTTACTACTACACTGTGGTTACTGAGCTGAGGAATCATCATTTTTTTTTACTTTTACTAGCTTTTGTATTTGATACTTAAATGGCTATATATTGGTCATCAGGTCCTAGATCGTGGTGAGAAAATTGAACTGCTCGTTGATAAAACAGAGGACCTACGATCGCAGGTTCATTATTAACTTACTTTTTGCATGTAATTCCTTCACTTCATCCATTAGGCTATCACAAGATTCACAACTTTCCCTGTAGGCACAAGACTTCAGGCAACAAGGAACGAAGATACGGCGGAAGATGTGGTGGGAGAATATGAAGATGAAGCTCATCGTTTTCGGCATCGTGGTTGCCCTGATCCTCCTGATTGTCTTGACAGTATGCAAGGACTTCAATTGCTGGTGATGCAAAATTATATAGCCCGCCCCACTGGTTACTACACTACGGCTTGCCTTCAGCTTGATGTTGTTCTTACTGCAGATAAGAAGGAAGCAAAGGAAAGAAAGGGAAAACAACCACGTAGGGAGTGCATTACTATCACACCTCAGGACCAAAATCCATATCTGCGGTGTGATGTTGACATTGATCACATTGTTCTTAGTTGTGTCTAGATCTTTGGGCTCAAAGTTGTTACAGAGCTCTCTCTGTTATTCTTAATAATTGTAATAGTAGTATATTGTTGTGAATCATGAATCAGATATGGTATTCTCCGTGACTCGTTGCAGAGCTTGCTCATGCATTTAGCTTCAGTGTTGGTGACACTTATTAGTTGCCTTATTATGTTTTCTAATATATTTATTAGAATGCCATGTCTAAGGAAAAAAAGAAAATGTTTTCCAAAAGTTGCAACCATGCCTAATGGAGAACCTCTCAGAATTGAATATCTATACTTCTTAAAATGAATGTTTCACCATTTCTGATCGATGACCACAACAGAGATTGAATGATTCGTCCAACTTGCACTTGTACAAAGATATGTACACATTTCTATGCATCGATCGACAAAATATGCACATACACGGCTACGACATGCATGCAAAATATATAGTACAATGCAAGCATAGAGCACACACTGAAGTACAGACGCTTTAAATTTCTGCCTGATTCTATTATGCACAAACGCCCCTCGAGTCCATCCAATGAATTACACACCCCTACGAGATCATCCAAAAGCTTGAGCTGACGATGACAAGATTCGATCAATGATGACGATGGATGCATGGATCTCGCCACTCCTCCCTAAAAAGACGCTGCTACTTAGCTTCTAGCAAGCCATCTGCTCCCTGCAGACGGGCGACGAGATCTCCTCGAAGACGGGCAGCCTCCTGTTGCTCTTCCGGTACGGCGCCGCCCACTGCTTCGCCGCCGCCACGTCCAGCAGCGCCAGCATCTCGCTCTCCACCCACTCATCGTCGTCGCTCCCGTCGTAGTCCCCACGCCGCCGTCCGTCGCCGCCGCCGCCGCCGCCGCGCGGCGACGTCTGCTCCATGATCCGGGCCAGCAGCTCCTCCACCTTCCTCACGATCTTGCCGTCCTGCTGGTCCCGGGCCTGCAGGTACCTCCCCGCCAGCACGTCGGCGAGCACCCCCTCCGCGTCGGCGTGCCGCGACTGCTCGATCAGGCAGAGCGCCAGGTTGCACGCCTTGTTCGCGTCCGGGTCGATCATCTGTGCCTTCCGGTACACCACCTCCGCCGCCATGAAGTTCCCCTGCTGCATGTACGCCCACGCCAGGTTGCCCTGTGCACACGTGTCCATTACCAAGCTACCAGTGTCAGATCGAATCGAATAATGCCATGTAAAAAAGGAGCAAAGTGAAGAATATGATCGTCCATGATAATGACGAACGTATATATACTATATACCAGGATACGCGAGGTTTCTTGGCGGACGGAGACGTGGATCTTGCGGCCATGGGAGCGGGCGCGCTTGGTGGTCTTGCCCTGGAACGCCTCGCCGAGGTAGATCTTGCGGAGCTTCTGCTTGAGGAGCTCGATCTCCTCCCTGGTGCGCCCGCTGGCCTTGTAGAGGTCGAGGAGGATGTTGTCGAGCGACTCCTGCGACTGCCTCGGGCAGAGATGCCGCAGCGATCTGACGGCGTCGATGGCCTCGGTCAGGTACCCACGCTGCTTCATCACGACGGCCATGTCCTTGAGCGCGCTGTCCAACTTGTCACCCGTGTTGATCGCCGTCCAGAACCACGCGATCGACGCGTCCAGGTCCTTCTCCACCAGCTTCAGTTTCATCATGATCGGTAAAGCACGTGCTCGTGTCAGTCAACATTTTTTTACGTTACTTCTTTCGAGTGTTCGTATGTGTTTATATGCTGCTTAGCTGGAGGCATGTCTACTAGCTCAAAACATTATTGTGGTTTCAGTGGAACCGTATTGATTTTGCTAAAATTTACTAATGTAGTAACGAAGTCATAAAGTGCCATATATAGAGAGTTTCTGACTTTCTGGTGTAAAAAAAGTATTCGTATAAATATTATTTGTATAAAAAAATGCCAAGATTGAAATTAATCTAGACCAACCGAGCTTTGACAACCATCCGATAATAAACTAGTATTCCTGAAAATTTTAGCATCTCGGAAATCCAGCCTTTACCACGTGACTGAGTACTTATTCTTCACGGATCCCCAGAGACCGCGCTAGCAGGAAAAAAAAAAGGGGGGGACTACTATGCATTTCCAATTGGATCACCACAACATGCTCTACAGCCTCAGGACACAGGGAAGCATGCAGATCGATGGGTGCTCTTACCTGCAAGTGCTTGGCCCTCGCGTACGGCCCGTCGCCGGCCGGGATCTTGTGCGTGACGTGCGGCGCGGTGGTCATCGCCGTTGGGCTCGCCGGCTGAGCCATGGCGAACGACTGGTGAAGATCCATGCCCTCGATCTGCCTCCCTTCTCCTTCAGGTAGCTAGCTAGCTAATGATTGGCTTAGAGGCTTCCCCTTCCCGCTGTTGCTGCCGTACGGTTAGACACGATGGCGAGAGGCGGAGGGAGCTGTCCATGTTTATAAACCAGCCCGCGACGGCAGCGGATCATGAACCTGCCCGCGCCGCGCACGTGGACGGGGACCCGTCCAGGTTCACTCCTCCTTGACGCAGCGGTCGGGTCGCAGCCTGCATCTCGGGGCAAGTTCATCGGGCCGTGTCCAGTAGCTGGTCGCCCCTGATAAGAACCCACCTTCGCGTGACGCAAAAGACGTGGCACTACTGGAGCAATCCATCATCAGGACGGGCGCGTCAGTTACTGTGGCCACGCTCATCCAGCCAGCTCACTGAAAATGGTTTGTTATTGGGCACACGAAAGCTTGTACTGTTTCGTTAGATGGCTACATTCCGTCACAAATTACAAGTATATCGTCTTACCTTTGAGGTAGGTTATCATGCACCTAGATATGTATTATGTCTAGATGCATAATAATTTAGACCAGATGAAGTAATATATTTGTCTCGTCTCTCTTCTTCTTCCATTAGTAGAGAGAGCAACATTCGTCCATCTCAAAAATCTCGGCGCTATTAAAACATGGTGCTAATGCACCTTTATCACTGCATCCAACGGTTAGGAGCCTAATAGCCGCCTTTAGCACCGGTTGATGTTACCATCCAATGCTGGTTGGTGTTACTATCCGGTGCTAAAAGTCACCTTTAGCACTAGTTGGTGTTACTGTCGGGTGCTAAAGCTCCCCGAACACATTTTAGCACCGGTTACTTCAAAAGGAAAGCATCTCTGAATTCGAATCTCATGCACGTGCATGTACATTTTTTAGCGTCTCCCTACCTTTAACATCGAGAATTTGAACCGGTGCTAAGAGGGTTCCCAACCGGTGCTTTTGTCCCTTCTCCAGTAGTGTTCTATCGCTGTAACACTCCAATTGTCACAATTTCTCGTTTTGGTTAAATTGCTATGAAATTGACAATTTCTTGCTAATGTATTCACATCCAGTCTGTTATATCCAGCCAATTCGTCAAAAAGGGATTCATTTCGGGCATGATTGGTTAAGTGCCACAATTTTGGCATGCCAAAGTCTTAGCATGTCAAAGTTTGGAAAAAAAGTAGACAACATTTTGACAAGTTAAATGTGAGATGTGCCAACATTTTGACAACAAACCAAATAATGTCCAAAAAATTGGCAACTTTTACCTTGCCAACATTTTGGCACCCAACCAACCACGCTCTTCCTTCCGCTTTGTACACGGACTTTACCAAGGCTGTGTCGATCAACTGCATTGCTTTAAGCTGTCTTAGTTAAGGCATCGGCGGAGCTTGGGTTGGTGCCGCCGTCATGCCTTCAGGATTCATTCTCTTCAGTTTCACTTCGGGTTCCCTTTCACTTTCAATAGCGATTGCTCACCAATTTCCCCGTCCGTGTTACACAGAAAAAAAAACTTTTAGTGACTACATTTTCAGGCCGTTTGGCAGTGCTGTTCCAAAGGCTTCAACAGTAAACAGGAACGACAATCGGGAACACAGGAACATTTTAGTAATTATATAGATATATTAGGAGAACAATTAGAAGAATGTTATAGGAAATGGAGTATGGTAATAGAGCAGTAAAACGAGTAATCCCATCTTTCTTTTAGCCATGCAGAGATTTTTTTTTTCTAGATACAAGCGATGTACCAGTTGGCAGAAATAACCATGAAAGTCCACAGGAATGCAAGAGGCGGAGCTGGGTTACTGATAAAACTATCAAAAATGCACTCTTAAATACAGGAAAGGAGTCCCAGGGAAAATTTAACACTCATGTCAAAATCCCACTGAATTGAAGCAATGGTACAGGCACCATTGGCCATTATACTAAAATCCGGGAGGACTCAGGAACAGCACTACAGTTCCAGCAATGGAAAGCGCCTTTATCTTTTCTTCCCCCTTTCCATTGCCATTACAGACAGAGCGGGTTAGCACATCCAACCCTTGATGATCTAGTAGTTTTGATTGCCCCGCCCGCGGCCACCACCCATTCGTCCACGGCCTCGCACATAGCCCCTGCCGCCTGGGCCGCCTGCACCTCTGCCACCACGGTCATATCCAGGGCCTGTGTATAATAGAGCGCCACAAGTTGTTCAAGACATCTTTAAAGCTAATGCACCCACTAAAATCAGGAAAACCTAACATGCAGAACTCTACTTTTAAAGAATCTTCTGTCTAATTGTTACCGTTAGCAACCTGAGTAGCTTGGCAAATGGTTGCAATGCACAATATCAGGGAAAAAGAAAGAGGTGGATGGGAACTTGCCCACAGCAATGTAGAACTCACATGGTAGTCTATCTACCGAAGAAACAAAAACATACTAACATACACCTGACCACTTAAAAATTTACTTGATATACCCTTAAAACAGTCATGATCAGACGAACAAGTGGGCGACAAAGGGGTCAACCGACGGAAAAAAAAAAGTTATAGAGCATAGATTACTGAGACTGTACATACCACCATAGCCCCAGTTGCCTCGTCCTCGGCCTACCACCACCTCCTCCTCTGTTGTGGTTGTAGTTCCAGCCACCACCATTTTCTGATGACAAAAAAATATTACAATCAATGGCTGTATAGAATTAAAAAAAATGGTGAAACAAAGAAAAGACTGAATATATGAACTGAAGCAATCTGTTTCTGGCATAGTGATTGTCTTATTATTAATACTTCAGCAGTGATGTCGGAAACTTGAATAATAAGGTATACAAACACAACATTTTAGTACTTACCATATCCTCCATATCCACCTTGGTTGTAACCATAACCCCCATAACCACCTTGGTTGTGGCCATATCCTCCCTGGTTGCCATATCCACGTTGATGCCCATATCCGCCTTGGTATCCACCATAACCTCCTTGATTGTTATCATATTCATATCCACCATAACCTCCACCATACCCACCCCTCCCGCCCCAGCCCCTTCCTCGCCCCCTGCCTCTACCTCGGCCACGTCCATATGAATCTTCAATACATTATAAACAGGTTAGCAATTAAAGTAATGACAAAAATGGAATTAAATTTACTAGCAGTTTGTTCACCTGTTTGACCTTGATTTTGCCTAGGCTGGTGCTGTTGATATTGCTGAGGTTGCTGGTATCTTTGTGGCTTAAGTGGTTCTGAATGCAGAGGAGCTTGATACCTGCAAAAGAGCAACAGCATTACTTTGAATTTGAAATAAACTAAACATACTCACAAAACCAAGCTAGATTGAGAAAGGAAGCGAGACAAACAAAATACCCGGGTGAATTCTTGTTAAGCTCCTTAGGCGATAAGGAAATAGAGATCATTGAAACATGACGAGTCATCTCCAATCTGCAATAAGAAAACATAATTAAAAAAACAAAAGAAATCGAACAATTTACCAATAGAAAGAAAAGTTTTGTGAAGCTTACGGTACTAGGCCTTCCTCAATGGGCTCCCATACATCAGTTATACTAACAGAACTGATTATTGTATCCTGATGCAACCCGGGAATCCTCTTCTGCAGTTTATCAGATATACAAGTCAAACCAAACAGTCAATAAGATGTTGCATAAAACTAGACAGCTAATGACAATCCACAAACCAACCTTTATGATCTCAGCAATAGCCACTGTCTTGCTTATAGCCTGTCCCATAGCCTTCAGCACAATTTCTTTCACCCGTTTTTCCTGCTTTAAAGAACCTATGAGATTCATCATATGCATAAATTGGGTGTCTGATATTACATTAAATCATAGGAATAAACTGGGTGCCTAATATTAGACCAGAAAAAGACATATATAGTTCAGATGAACCAAGCAAACTGGACACACTATCAAAGCTCAGGTGAGGCAAGAAAATGTACTACACTTTACAAAGGCAACAAGGGCCAAGAAAGGTAGAATCAGACATATTATGCAAGGATGAGGAAGAGATTGACGTGATGTGACATAACGAGGCTAGGCGGCAGTGTTACAGATAAACAGTTGGATGTGATGTTGAGGCAGCACAATTACCTAGTGGTTTGGTTTTGCAATGAACAGTTCAGACAGAATAATGTTAACCTCGAACGCAATTCGGCACAGCATGAAGTCAGGCGATATGGATCTTTACTGCAAGAACTACGCTACAACTACTCATTTCAATTACAAGAACTTGATAAGTGCCAGCATTTACAGTTACAGTGCAATGTGCACTGCACCACACTTGTCGATTGCACTCACGCAGGGCATACTGCATACGCAATCAATTGTCGACACCCAACCTACAATCCATAACAGCCACACTATGCACCAATTACAAGAACAAGTGTACCATGTGGAGCAGCAACAGGACATATCGCACAAACATTACAAATAGCTAGAGCCTGGATATTCCTAGAAAGTATCACGCGTAATAGACAAAATAAATCCACGTTACTCACTGCTACACAGCACTACAGCCCCAGAGTCCATATGTCATATGTGCACCACCAAATGATATCCCTTTGTAGGCAATCAGGAAAAAAAATACCACCTTGCCAGAAATTTCTGGGATTCTGATGCGCCACAGCACAAAGGGAGAGCAAAATCGCATAGCTGTCCGCACACAGCAGCAGCCAGCAGGCGAACGCAGCTAGCAACTAGCAACTAGCCACTAGCCAGCTATAGCACAAAGCGCAATCCAAACTCTACTTTAAAATACTCGTGCCCCGATCCGAGACCATCACTTCCCAGCACGTCTCATACAACAACAGGTTCCAAACCAACAAACATTTGCATCCGGCGCTCAACAGTTATTGCCGCCTCCAGAAATGGCAGCGGGATCTGGTCCGTAGAGCGACGCAAACGGCGGGCACAGGGCCGATGAAACGAACGGCACAACGGCTACGGGATAGGCGCAGTACCTGGAGGAGGGAGGTAGGCGTAGGTGACGTAGTTGCGGATGAGGCCCTGGGTGGTGATGCGGATCTCGTTCTCGCTGATGGCGGCGGCCTCGGGCCGCGGCTTCTCCACCCGCTGGTACCGATCCATGGCGCCCTCCTCCGGCGACGTTCCCGGCAAGTCGGTGGCGGCGGCGGCGGCGCTGCTTGTTGTTGAAGGGGAAATAGATGGGAAGGGGAAGGAAGGGGGCGCTGTTGGGGCGGGTAAAACCCTAGAAATAGGGGCAAGAGGTTGGAGTTAGGGTTTAACGGCATCCGTGGGTGGCGGCCGCTTGGACGGAGGGAGGGATCTGGCTGCTCAGGTGCTTAGAGATTCGCATTTTTCCCTTTTTCTGATTATGGAATATTTGGCTTGCTCTTTTATGGATACGGAATTAATATATGGTAAGAAAAGTCATATAAGCAGGGCTTTCGGGCGCGCTTTCTGAAATGTTTTTGGTCCAAATGTATGAACCCGATCGATGTGTTGTGTGGTGAAACTTGATGGCCCGTGTTGATTCTTCAATTCAATCTCGTGTGTGATTAGGCATAGTGGGTTCTATTTGTAGAAATAAATATAAAGCTACATAATTTAAATAGGGTGTGTTTGTTTGGTGGGAATTGGAGGAATTAAAATTCATACGGTTATATTATCTCCCACCCTACGAATAAGCCTATCTTTTTATCTCTCACCCTATGATTATAGTAGAGTGATCCTATCCTTTTTATCTCTCACCCTGTGGAATTCATTTCCATCTCACACCCTATGAATTTGTGATAGGTTTATTTGTAAGCTTATGAAAGTTGTGAAATGTGAAATTCAAAGCCACATAATATAATTTATTACTAGATTCCAAATTCTTTAAATTCTGACTAAACAAACGGACCCATAGAGAATTTCTTGGACAGTATGATGAATCTTGATTTAGAGCCTACCATGTCTTTCTTATTATCCATGGCTGCTGCAACCAAGAACACAGCAAGGGAAAATGTCATCTATTCGTATGTACCAAAATTATTGTTCAAGCTTTTCTTGGAGTATAGAAATATCAAGAAAAATTTTCAAAAAAAATTCTGGTTGGGCCATGTCGCCTGTAATTACCGGCCGTCAGATCCATGGTCTACAGTAATATGATACTATTCATAAAAAAGAGGGAAAATACATTTACAAGTCGCAAGAAAAATGAAAATCAAAGGATGCTTTTAGTAGTTTATACTATGTTTTGGTGTATGATAAAGTGCGCACTCAACAAATGTAGGAATATGGTGTGTGCGCGCGTATGTGACGGTGTCACACCCTTTTTCTATCTATCTATGTCGTTAACAGACACATTGATCTGACAGGTGGACCCACAGGTCAAATACGTGAGCAGTCATGACTCTTTCTCATGTTATATTGGTCATGTATGATACACATTAGTCACTATGACTCTTTCTCACGCTATATTTTTTTTCTTAAAACACGTGCCTCCGGCACGTGCCTTTGTGTTAGTCTAGATAAAAGATTAAAAAAAACAGAACAACTAGGAATGGGATTCGTCAATATAAAAAGTTACATTGTATAATATTCAGAAGCAAATAAGCAATGCAATGGGCTCAAATCAACACAGCACAGTGTGTATATGGCCTTGATTGTGAGCCCATTGTCGCATGGGCTATGGCTCTGGGTAAATGTAACAGCACATGGGCCTAACGGCGGGGCGGCCCATATGGTACAGTGCGGCGCCGCCGCCGCGCCGGCCGGCACGCGGTCCGAGGAAACTTCAAGAAGACGCGCCGACGCAGCCCCCGCTTCTCTCTCCGACACTCTCTGACAAGCGGTCCGACGTCAACTTGTCGGGGCCCGCAATTGTCGTCTACGGGTGGAGCCTGACATCGCGTCTGCCCCGCCGCCGCCGCCGAAATGGCTCTCCCTTTCCGTCGAGCTGTCGCCGCCGTCCTGCTTCTCCGCCTCGTCCTCGGAGACGCCTCCGCCTCCTCCCACAACCGCGACGGCGCAGGGCGCTTCGACCCCACCCGCGTCGCCCATGTCTCGTGGCACCCCAGGTGATCCCTTTGTCCTCAGGAATGATGGCTCAAGGCTCAGGACTGGCTCATCACACCCCACGTAACGCGCGCGTGTTTGGATTGCAGGGCGTTCCTGCACGAGGGGTTCCTGTCAGACGCGGAGTGCGATCACCTCATAGCTCTGGTGAGTAGTTCTGCCGGATCTGGCTCCTCGGGGCGCTGTCGCGGTTGTCGTACCCATTCGCCGAGCTGACGCGTGGCTTCTTGGGTGTAACGATTGAGCTCGGAAGGCCAAGAAGGGCGGGCTGGAGAAGTCGATGGTGGTGGAGCGCAAGTCGGGGAAGAGCGTGGAGAGCAAGGCGAGGACCAGCTCCGGCGTGTTCCTTACAAGCAAACAGGTGAGAATCCCAACTGCATCCTTCCTCGATCGTTCGTTCCGGTGTGGTCGATGGATGAATGTGATGTGTGGATGATTTGAAGAGCCGTGTGCTACGGGCGGGAAATGTTTTACCTAGCTAAATATCAATGTGTCAAGTGGTAAGCGGCGTCCCGTCGACAACGAGGCGCCATTGGTGACTTCGGGAATCTCCAGATCTGTCGGGTGCTCAGTCCTTCGAAGGTGTTAATAGGGGTAGGGTTAGCGTACATGTGTTAATAGGGATGAGTGTGCGTGCGTGTTGTCAGCGTCTGCGTTATACTGTGTGATTCTAAAAAAAAGCCCCCCCTCTAAACGTTTGTGAGCTGTCTGAAAACCTTTTTTTCAGTTCTTGACGGTTTGCTATGGATTATTGGGTCTTTGTTGCAAAGAATGCGGGTGCCACGCTTTTGTTTGATATAAATGTGTTGATGTACATGTATCAGTGCATTGAGAGCCGCCCCCATGGCCTTGAAGGGGGGGGGGGGGGGGGGGGGATGGATGCACTAACTGGGATCATCGATGATTTCATCAGACCGAAGAGAAATGGGTCAATGATTTTAATCTTGTGCATGGTGTATATACCTAGCAACCGCAAGTCAGTTGCAATTTGCCATGCATCATAGCGAGAGTAGAAGGTTTGCTCAATTGTCTTTCGCAGTGTCTAATTCTTATTACCCTCTCCATTTGAAGGATGAAGTTGTTGCAGGAATAGAGGAACGTATCGCAGCTTGGACCTTCCTTCCACCAGGTAGAATGCACTTGATACTGCAAAAATATATATATTAATTCCACTCTTCAGTATCTTCTACTCCGTACTGCAGAGCTTATATGTTTGTATTCTCTTCTTTCAATTATCGTATTATTTTCTTTTTTATATACTGGAATCTTCAGAAAACGGCGAACCCATTCAAGTACTGCGCTATGAGAATGGTCAAAAGTACGAGCCACATTTTGATTACTTCAGTGATAAACAGAATCAAGCCGTCGGGGGGCACCGAATTGCCACTGTACTCATGTATCTGTCCAATGTCAAGATGGGCGGAGAGACGATCTTCCCAAGTTCAGAGGTACTGTAGTAACTTATTACGAAGTACCTCCATCTTGTAATAGCTTTATTTCCAGAGACTTCTCTGCGGTGACTTCAGAGGTTTCCCACAGGACCAGCTGACGCAGGAGAAAGACGATACATGGTCTGAATGTGCACAACTGGGTTATGCAGGTATGGTGCACATGGCATATACTTTCAGTGCATTACTTTGCAATGCATCCACTGTGCAAAACTGAGTAATGTCAGAAAGAGTGTGGTTTTGGGGCAATCAGAATGTTAGTTTGCCCATGAGCTGTATGTAATGTTGGCTTTTATGTATATTGGCAGTGAAACCGGTGAAGGGCGACGCGTTGCTGTTCTTCAGCCTTCATCCCAACGCAACAACGGACACAAACAGCCTGCATGGGAGCTGCCCCGTCATTGAGGGGGAGAAGTGGTCGGCGACGAAATGGATCCATGTGAGATCCTTCGGTTACCCCAAGGAAACGACTGACGACGAATGCCGAGACGAAATGACAAGTGCCCAAAGTGGGCTGCTGCCGGCGAGTGTGCGAAGAACCCAGAGTACATGGTGGGTACCAGAAACTCGCCTGGTTCCTGCCGGAAGAGCTGTAATGTGTGCGGAGAATAACTGTAAACTTCTGAGGCTAATGGCTGATGATCAAAATAAGAAAAAAAATGGTTTGTTTCTAACACCCAAATCAAAATCATCTGTGTCATGAAACATCACCAAGACAGATTAGTGCACAATTTATTCGATGTGGCGAATTGTTTTACGAAATATAGTAACATCCAAATCATCTACCAAACGAAGCGATTCTTCGCCGGGCTTACCGCGACCACGCCGTCGTTGCCGGCGAGCTCCCGCCTCCCGGTACTTGTCCTTCCTAGTCAAGCTCGTGCACTCGTAAGAGAGCGTCGAGGCTTAAGCCTCTGCACGTAGCTGGCCACAGGCCCACAGGCGTCTTCGTGCGGCAGCTTGTCGAGGAACGTGACCGTCAGTGTACTCCGCGGTCAGGTTCATCAGGAAGCAGAAGGGATCCATGGCCGTCGTGCCGTAGAACATGCCCATCCGGCACTGCACCGCCACCGGCACGATGTGGTCCCCTCCGGACAGATGACGAGGTCGCCCTTGGCGAGCGCCCTCCTGGTGGTGGCGGCGTCGGAGGCGCGCTCGCGGGCTCGTGGCTGAGCCGCACGGCGCGGATCGGGGAGAGAGGCGGGAGACCGAGCAGACGAGGGCGGCCACGGGGTGGCGGAGCGCGACGGAGAGTGCGAGGCCGTCGAGGACCGTGCGGCGGGAGCAGGCGAATAGCACGCCCGTCGCGCCGCGGCCGGCGTGCGGGTGCGGCGGCGGCGCGCCCTTCGCGACGACTAGGCCTACGCGGTCTTTTGCTTGCTTTGACCAAGTCCAAACGCGACCACTCGCCGATCGAAGCCGCACGTGGCCAATCCGACGGTTACCAGGGACCCAAGGGTGGACGGTATTTCAAATACCGTCCACCCCCGGTGCTTACCGTCCACCCTGGTCGACCGGCTTGCTCGCGCCTCGGCTCGCCGGAGCGCCGCCGCATTCCGGCCGCTGCCTTTTCCCCGTCGCATAGTGGCTCGCCATCTTCCTTGCGCTCATCCTTTCGGCCGCCTCCGGCAGAACGCCTCCATGACGCGGCGAACGCCTCGCTGCCACCCCATGGCAGCGGCAGGAGAGCCCCCACGGCGACGCGGACGAGCGAGAGCAGGACGCCGATGGGGAACCAGAGCACGGTGAGCAGCGCGATACGATGTGCACCTTCGTCCGTGAGGGATACGAGCGCCGCGGTGTGCCGCAGCAGCATGGACAAGACACAACCTCCCCCGCGGCGGCGTCCGGCCGCGCCCGGAGCACGACGTTGACGGTTGACAGTGTATCCCTCCGGACTCCGGTACCTGCCCGCGGATCGACGGCGACGCGCAGCTTCGTGACCTCGCCGCCGTCGAGCCCGCGCACCCTCGTGAAGCATGTCACACTCACAGTCAGATCCATCTGGACGGGTGCGATTCCACTTGATTTTGTTTCCGATGGAGCCTGTCTGAGAACTTGCTGATATTCAAGAGAATTTGCAGTTGACAGAGAGACTGGTGGTTGTTAACATGGGAATTTTGCTACGGCTAGTGCGATCCCGTGCAATGGTCAAGGAAAATCTGATTTGTGCTCTCTGACCCGATGTTCAATTCGAGCCCTGCATTTCAAACTTTTCAAGCAAGCTTCGTTTCAGATTTGCAGCTGGCTCGCAGCGACGTCAATTTGGCAGAGGAGCCGAGCCGCTGAATCTGAACATCGGAATTGTTAGCCTGTCGCCCTGCAGAAGTGCAGATGGACAGTGGTCGTCGCGCCGATGACGGCGAGCCGAGTCGAGACGGAGGGGCCCCCTGGCTCGTAACGCGACAGGTGGAGCACGGGAGTCCGTGGCCGGCGCGCCGCCTGTAATGACGGCGAGACGACGAGCGGCTCGGTGTGACGAGACCCGCCACGGTGAGGCCGTGGCCGGAGAGCGAAAGGATGTGAGGAACCTAGAGACGAGGCCTCTGTGTGTGCGTGGCGTGCGGCCTGGCCGTGCACGAGACGGCGGCGTCTCTGGCGGCAACGCCGGCGGACGGAGCCATCGCCGTCGCCTACGATTCCGACGGACGGCGGAGAGAGAACTTGTTCGATCAAGCGGTGCCCGAGGCATTATAAGGCTGCCCCGTCCCGCTTTCGCGGCGCCGGCGGGCTCGTTCGCCATCGAGCTCCCCCGCGGTGGCGCCGTGCTCACCCTGCGGCCCTGCCCCTGCCTGCTTGACTAGGCCTACGCGGTCTTACGCTCGCTTTGACCAAGTCCAAACGCCACCACACGCCGATCGAAGCCGCACGTGGCCAATCCGACGGTTACCAGGGACCAGGGGTGGACGGTATTTCAAATACCGTCCACCCCCGGTGCTTACCGTCCACCCTGCTGGACCGGCCTGCTCGCTGCCTCGGCTCGCCGGAGCGCCGCCGCATTCCGGCCGCTGCCTTTCCCCGTCGCATAGTGGCTCGCCATCTTACTTGAGCTCATCCTTTCGGCCGCCTGCCGGCAGAACGCCTCCATGACGCGGCGGACGCCTCGCTGCCACCGGCAGGGTCGCCGGAGGCCAGAGCTCGCCGCGGCCTGGGGATCCATCGAACCGACTTCGTTCGGCTTGCCGTGGAACGGGAAGCCCCTACGCCTCCGCCGCCCCGGACCGGAAGTATCGCGGTGTCGTCCGTGCAGGACACCGCCAGGGACACGAGCGCCGCGGCGTGCCGGACACCAGCTCCCCAGTGGTTGGCGTATTCGCCGGCGTACACCTCCGGCACCGGCGGGTGGAGCATGCGCTGGCGCGCTCCGGCGGGCTAATGGCGGCGTCGACGTTCTCCTTGACGCCATGCTCCTCGCATCGAGCTCTTTGGGCGAGAGGAGGTGTTGCCGGTTCCGGCCGGCAGCTGAAACTGCAGGGCCTGGTGCTTGGGCGCGTCTCCTGAAATTGAAGGATCTAGCAGCCGATTGAGAACCGTTCATGTTGCGAAATTCAGGTTCCATTTGAAGGAAGCACTGAACAAACACCGTCGGATGTCTGCCTGACAGCCCAGGCAGAGACCGTAGCCAGCAGCGTTGATGAATGCAGAGCTAGTCGTGAGATGTGACCTACTTCGGCATATTTTCTTGAATTTCCTGACAATTATACTCGGCTCACGGTTTTCATCATGGGCTGCTTAGCAATCACGCTAGCACTCCACAAGGTTATCATCAGATTGTGAATTTGTCGAGTGTCTAGAATGTTGTGTAGATATTGAGAGCTCCCTGAATGTTTCATCCAATCCAACATGGCTTAGCCTGTAAGTGAAGCTACAATGACTTGCACTAGGGGAAGAACCATGAAAACTGGTCTTGAATTTTACTGAGCACCAACCAAATGCAACAGAGAATGTGACCCACTGCAAAAACTCTCTAAACACTTCAACTGTCATGCCCCTTGATGACATGATATGGTTACTGACTACAGGCAGAAATTACTCATACAGCGAAAGAAAAATGAAAAAGGAATATTTGCACTTGTCAAGGTTACCAGATTGTGAATTTGCAGAGTGTTTACAATTGAGTGTCCATGTTCAGGCATTTTGCAGACAGGAACACTCCACGTTCAACACCAGAGAAAAGGACGAGTCTATAATCTATTTCAACGACGTTCAGCATGTGCAGGAGGATGAGATGGTCTGTGAATTTTGAATCCTCATCGCTTGAATAAAATCATGTCCAAAGAGAAGTGCTCCTTGCTCGAACAAAATCCAGGAGAAAATCTTGTCAGATGAGATGAGCCGCTTCCATGTAGTAATTTGCTACTCGATCTACAATCAGCACAAGATTCATGCACCTGAAATGCCCCAAGATCACTTTTAAAGGACTACCTACAAGAACAGAAATGCAACCTTTTGACAGGTCCACGAGAGCATGAAACACAACCAAATTCATGTCCTCAGACTGAGCATTTCGGCACTGATGAGCATTGGCACGCCTAGAGCCGTGCGCCTGCCGTTGTCTCCAGGCAGGCCTCGAAGGCGTCCATGGCGCGGTAGCTGAGCGTCCACGGTGTCTTCGTGCGGCAGCTTGTCGAGGAACGTGACCGTGTACTCCGCGGTCAGGTTCATCAAGAAGTAGAAGGGATCCATGGCCGTCGTGCCGTGGAACATGCCCATCCGGCACTGCACCGCCACCGGCACGATGTGGTCCCCTCCGGACAGATGACGAGGTCGCCCTCGGCGAGCGCCCTCCTGATGGTGGCGGCGTCGGCGGCGCAATCGCTGCTGAGCCGCACGGCGCGGATCGGGGAGAGGAGCTCGGAGAGGCGGGAGACCGAGTAGACGAGGGCGGCCACGGGGCGGCGGAGCGCGACGGAGAGTGCGAGGCCGTCGAGGACCGTGCGGCGGGAGCAGGCGAATAGCACGCCCGTCGCGCCGCGGCCGGCGTGCGGGTGCGGCGGCGGCGCGCCCTTCGCGACGACTGGCCTACGCGGTCTTTTACTTGCTTTGACCAAGTCCAAACGCGACCACTCGCCGATCGAAGCCGCACGTGGCCAATCCGACGGTTACCAGGGACCAGGGGTGGACGGTATTTGAAATACCGTCCACCCCCGGTGCTTACCGTCCACCCTGGTGGACCACCCTGGTGAACTCTATGCCTCGCCGGGGCGCCGCCGCATTCCGGCCGCTGCCATTCCCCGTCGCATAGTGGCTCGCCGTCTTCCTTGCGCTCATCCTTTCGGCCGCCGCCGTCAGAACGCCTCCATGACGCGGCGGACGCCTCGCGGCCACCTGCGGGGTCGCCGGAGGCCAGAGCTCGCCGCGGCCTGGGGATCCATGAACCGACTTCATTCGGCTTGCCGTGGAACGGGAAGCCCCTACGCCTCCGCCGCCCCGGACCGGAAGTATCGCGGTGTCGTCCGTGCAGGACACCGCCAGGGACACGAGCGCCGCGGCGTGCCGGATACACCGCCAGGGACACCAGCTCCCCCGTGGTTGGCGCATCCGCCGGCATACACCTCCGTCCTCCGGCACCGGCGGTTGGAGAATGCGCGGGCGCGCGCCAACGGGCGAATGGCAGCGTCGAGGTTCTCCTTTACGCCATGCTCCTCGCATCGAGCTCTTTGGGCGATAGGAGGTGTTGCCGGTTCCGGCCGGCAGCTGAAACTGAAGGATCTAGCAGCCGATTGAGAACCGTTCATGTCGCGAAATTCAGGTTCCATTTGAAGGAAGCACTGAACGAACACCGTCGGATGTCTGCCTGACAGCCCGGGCAGAGACAGTAGCCAGCAGCGTTGATGAATGCAGAGCTCGTTGTTGTGACCTACTTCAGCATATTTTCCTGACAATTATACTCGGGTCACGGTTTTCATCATGGGCTGCTTAGAAATCACGCTGGCACTCCACAAGGGTTTTCATCAGATTGTGAACTTTCGAGTTTCTAGAATGGAGTGGTAATATTCAGGCATTTTTCTGACAGGAGCACTAGAGTTCTAGTAGATATTCAGCCATCCAGATTGAGAGCTCCCTGAATGTTCCATCCAATCCAACATTGCTTAGCCTGTAAGTGAAACTACAATGACTCGCACTTGGGCAAGAACCATGAAAACCGGTCTTGAATTTTACTGAGCACCAGCCAAACTTCTCGAGGTTATCAGATTGTGAATTCGGTCTTGAATGTTACTGAGCACCAGCCAAACTTCTCGAGGTTATCAGATTGTGAATTTGTAGAGTGTTTACAATTGAGTGTCCATGTTCAGGCATTTTACTGACAGGAACACTGCATGTTCAACACCAGAGAAAAAGGACGACATCTATAATCTATTTCAACGACGTTCAGCATGTGCAGGAGGATGAGATGGTCTGTGAATTTTGAATCCTCATCGCTTGAATAAAATCATATGTCCAAAGAGAAGTGCTCCTTGCTCGAACAAAATCCAGGAGAAAATCTTGTCAGATGAGACGAGCCGCTTCCATGTAGTAATTTGCTACTCGATCTACAATCAGCACAAGATTCATGCACCTGAAATGCTCCAAGGTCACTTTTGAAGAAAGACTACATACAAGAACAGAAATGCAACCTTTGACAGGTCCACGAGAGCATGAAACACACAACCAAATTCATGTCCTCAGACTGTGCATTTCGGCACGCCTAGAGCCGTGCGCCTGCCGTTGTCTCCAGGCTGTAGCAGCAGGCCTCGAAGGCGTCCATGGCGCGGCGGAAGAGGAACGCGAGGGCGTCGACGCCACCGTCACCTGAGGAAGACACGAATCCCTCCGGCAGGTAGCTGAGCGTGTTGAGAAACGGCGGGCCGGTGCCGAAATCGAGGCCGTCGAGCGGGATGCCCATAGCGCTGTACAGCTCCATGTACGGGCTGCGCACCGTCCTCTCTAGGTCACCCGCCGGCGCCGGCGCCGGCCCCTCCGCCTCCACAGTAAGCCGCGGTCGTCCACGCGGGACACCAGCGCGAACAAGAGACGAGAGGACGTCCGTGGCCGCAACGCCGGCTGACGGCGTTGCGATGCCTCGGAATTGCCGTCGAGCTCTCCCGCGGTGGTCGGCACCGTGCTCACACACCCTGCCAGCCTGCCTGCCTGCCTGGGCCTCGCGCTCCTGCACGCTTTGACCCGGTCCAAGCGCTACCTCTCGCCCATCGAAGCCGCACGTGGCCGATCCGACGGCCGCAAGGGACCCAAGGGGTGGACGGTATTTCAAATACCGTCCACCCCCGGACCCCGGTGCCGTGCGTACCGTCCACCCTGGTCGACCACTTGTGTGCTCGCGCCGCGGCTCACCGGAGCGCCGCCGCGTTCCGGCTGCTGCTCTTCTTCCTCGAGCTCATCCTTTCGCCCGCCGCCGGCAGAAGGGCACTGGCTTCCGTCGCCGTTGAGTGACGAGTGATGGGGATCGATCTCTTGCAAGCAATACGCAGGGTCGCCGGAGCTCGCTGCGGCGTGGGGATCCATCGAAGCGACTTCGTCCAGCTGATGCACTTCGCCGCGTCGGCCGCCGGCGCACGCCAGCCCCTCTACTCCGCCTCCCAGAGCACGACATTGCCGGCGTACTCCTCCGGCACCGGCGGATGGTGCATGCGCTTGCGCGCGCCGACGGGCGGATAGGGGCGTCAAGCAGGATGTGCAGGAGGATGAGCAGGTCTCCAGTCCAGTGATGTGTAAATTGTGCATCGTCCTCGCTTGAATAAAATCACATCCACGGAGAAGTTCTTGCTCGAACGGATCATTTCCGGTGTGCAGGCTCTCTGGAGTCTGTGAATCTATCTGGTTAGACTGACTGTTACACAACGTCCAACTTTCGAGCCTCGCTCTGTGATATCACTCAACCTGATCACTTACACTACGGCACTGATGTACACAAGTACGAAGCGAGAAGCGGCTCCAAAATGAATAAACAGTCACATTTCAATGATTCTACGTAGGCAAATAACGCTTGAGGAAAACTATATGGCACAAGTTAACATAAGCCTAAAGCATAAAGTTCATATATACCATGTTTCTAACTATTTCTGTTCTAGACAAAGCTTTCAAACTGATATTCAATTCTACCGCACAATGTAAACACAGTACAGTACCCATAGTAGCCTCTTTCTTTGTATATTTGTAAACACCGCACAATATATACACCTCTTTCTTTCTTTAAGTTTACTTATTTCTGGCATATTCATTGTAACATATGAAGAATATTCTTCAAAAGGATCACCATTTTAACATACAAAAACATCCACACTATGCTTTTAGTATATTGTGAACAAAAGCATCCTTCCTGTATCGTGTTTCTAACTATTTCTATACTAGAGACAAAGCTTTCAAACTCTAAAGTGAACAAATGATCATATTTCAACGCTTCAGTATGAAATTAACATACACCTATAAAAGATAAATTTCATATATATCATGTTTTTACTATTTCTGTACTAGACAAATAAAGTTTTCAAACTGATTAAATTCTACTACACAATGTAAACACAGTACGTCAGTATCCATATAGTAGCCCGTGGGTTACACCTCTTTCTTCGCAAGTTTCTTTATTTGTGTCATGTTCATTGTAACATATAAAGAAATATTCGTCGAAAGGATCACCGTTTCAACAAAGAAAAGTGTTCATCTTATGCATTGTCTTTCAACATAGTTTTGCCAAATTTGACAACAACCATGTTCCCACTCAGTCAACTACAGTGTATGCGTCAAAAGTAAGAAATATATACTCCCCCCTCTTCTTGGAACACCTTGCATAATCCATCGAGCAAACAACAATCACCATTTCTCCAAGTTTTATTTTCACATCTCTACTATACAACTTCAGTGACTCTCTTGTTCCCTATGGAGGTGCAGACCGTAGTCCTCATCGTTGGTGCTGGACCAGCAGGCCTTGCAACAGCAGCATGCCTCACCCAACATAGTATCCCATATGTAATTGTTGAGCGTGAGGATTGTAGTGCATCCTTGTGGCGCAACCGTGCCTACGACCGCCTAAAGTTACACCTTGCAAAGGAGTTTTGTGAGTTGCCCCACATGCCATACCCAGTAGACGCCCCAACTTACATCCCAAAGAATCAGTTCGTGAAGTACCTAGACAATTACATTGAGTGTTTTGACATCCGTCCGAAGTACCAAACTACTATTGAGTCATGCTCATATGACGAATGTAGAAAGTGTTGGTTGAGCATGGCGCGTGAGACGACACCATCCATGGTTGTCAGGTACACGTCTAGGTTTCTTGTCGTGGTGAAAACAGTGCACAAAACATTCCAATTATCCCTGGGCTACACGACTTTATTGGAGAGACCGTCCACTCATCAGGATACAAATCAGGTGCTGCATACTCAGGGAAGAATGTATTGGTGGTTGGGTGTGGCAACTCCGGAATGGAGATTGCCTACGACCTTGCATCTCATGGAGCCAACACATCTATTGTTATACGCAGCCCAGTAAGTTTGTTGTTCCGCTTGCCTTTAAAATTAGTACCAGGCATGTGACCTTAGTTAATGTTGTAACAAAGTTTAAAGGTAATGGTGTATCATAAAAAGAGTATGAATTTCTCATAAATTCTCCAAAATAAAATGATCATATATGCACCTAAACATGAGCATAAATAGGCAATTAGTTCTAAAAAATGAATGCTCCATACATATGTATGTTGTTGTGCTCTTACAAAAATATATGTGCATGTGACATGTTGTGTGCTTGCAGGTACATGTAGCAACAAAAGAAATAGTGCGGCTGGGCATGACTTTAGTTCAACATATACCGGTGAACATAGTTGATTATCTTCTAGTAAAGTTATCAAATTTTATGTTTGGCGATCTGTCAAAGCATGGTATTGTGAGAGCAAAAATAGGCCCTCTCCTCCCGAAGGAAAAAAGTGGTCGATCTGTTGTGATTGATGTTGGGACAATCAGTTTAATTAAGAATGGCACTATCAAAGTGAGCATATTTTTCTATATTGAAAGCAATTGTATAATACCATTCTTCACCAATTTATTCAAGTTTTTTAATATTTGTAGGTGCTTGGAGATATTTCCAAAGTCAAGGGTAACATAGTTGAATTTGAAGGCAAAATGGAAATCTCTTTTGATGCCATTGTGTTTGCAACTGGATATAAAAGCACTGCAAATATGTGGCTCAAGGTACACATCAATGTTTGGTCTTACCGTGGAACTAAACTACTTTACAAAACACATGTGCCATCTTGGTATTAACAAATCAATACTATTTTGCAATTCATGATTTCAGAACGGTGAAAGCATGTTGAATAATGATGGACTGCCAAAACAAGAATTTCCAAATCACTGGAAGGGTGCAAATGGGCTTTTATTGTGCTGGTTTGGCAAAGAGAGGCTTGATGGGTATTGCCATGGACGCTAGGAATATCACCAATGACATCTTGTCTAGCTACCATGCATGAACATGATATCTAGATGAGCTAGCTATCCTTTTACTTGTATCGATGTTGATATTGTGAAATTATATGTTTTCTTATAATAGTTTGTTAAAAAATGTTGCCATGGACATCATATTTATGAAGTTTTCCCAATATTTCACTAGCACACCAAATGTGTGAATAGTTCATTATGTTTAGAGCTGGTTCATGCCTCGTCCAACGTTTTTTAGATTATTAACTTAGGTGCCTAGTTGCTTTCATGTTGCCCAACATGGACCGTACCAGACTCAACATGGTAAACTATAAAAACGTAGCCGTCTATATTATTATTAGACATAGAAAAGTTCTAACGATATCTCTCGGCATTTATATACCTTGAAAAATACTGTTACAACTTACGACAATAATTTTTTAGATTAAATACTTATGACGATAATAGTAGTGCTTCTGTTGCAATGTTGTTTCATTTGCACATATCCACCAGAACTGGAGCTGCATTCTCATCCAAATGAACTGCATTCTCATAACTGGCACGCAGTCGTCCTCAACCGTTCCGACGAAGCCTATCAACGCCAATGACTCTAGCAGTTTAGCGACAATAATTTGAGCCGCAATATCCACGACCAGATGCAGATGGAGCGAGCTTGACAGTGAGAGAGCCCACCCGTTTCGTCGTCGTGCCAAAAATATGTTGGCGGGGAACAGCATCGCGCCCACAGTACGCCAAAATGGATGGATGTGAAGATCGTTCGTTCGACGGCTTGTACTTGGAAACTCGCACAATAGCTGCCGCCGAATTTGGCACTGACTGCAGCCGGGACTGCAAATTTGAACCAGCGTCGCATGAAGCAAATCGAGAGTTCGAACAGCACATAAAAAAAAAAAAATCTAGTGCCATAATAGGAACTTACTCTACGACGTGTAGCTCTAAACCGCTGAATGGACTGATCAAAACAAATAAAAGCTGTTTGATATCTGCATCTCCCTCAGCGCCTCAGCCTTCCTCTCGCCGACGAGCACGCCCCGGCGCGCGTCCACAAAGCCCATGGCGCGCCCACGCCACGTCGCGAGCTCCGTTCCCGCGACGGCGTCAGCGCCGAGGTAATCCCGCAGGAACGGCTCCGCCATGACCCGCGGCGTGGCGGTGAGCACCAGCCGCCTGCTGCAGCCGGCCCCGCACGCCGCGAAGACACGCCACGCCGCCGGGTGCACGTCGGCCGCGTAGAACCTGGGCAGCACGGCGCGCGCCGCGGACTCGACGTCGGCCACGCGCGCGCCCGTGCTGCCCAGGTTCTACGCGACGCCAGGCGGGACAGCGCGGCGGCCAGCGGAGCGAGAAGCAAGAGGAAGGCCAGGAGCAGCGCGCCGCCGGTCTCGAAGGCGACGAGCGCGTAGTACGGGAACGCGCTCCGGGAACGGAGCAGCGTGCCGTCGAGGTCCGCCGCCACCGTGGAGTGGGGACCGAGGCGCGAACTTGTCCACCGCCGGGAATGGCGGCTCTCCGCCGCCCGACGCTGCCATGGATCGCAGACTCGCAGTATAGTGTATAGCTAAGCTAGCTGCGTCGCTGCGGCGTCGGTCGTGTCCTAGCGCGCGCGTGTGGCTGCGAACGAGTTTGTTGAGCACGGAATTTTATAGCGCGCGTGTCCTAGAGCGTGACGAGGGCGGAGGGACCGTCACAGCGAATGCGATGACGACGCGCCCGGCCGGTCCTGCCGCCGTCAGCGTTGGGGCAAGTACTCTAGGCTATCAGAAAAAGAGCGCGCGCCTTATCGACTGATCGCCTCATCATCCTGAAAGCAAAACGTACTTGCGCGACAACCCTGAGATAAGGCGCGGCAAGATTGATCTGCGCAACGAGAGGAGCACAACGACGACAAAAGCTCAGAGGGTGGGCTGGGCTCAACTGGAAAAGGCCTAGCGTCGTGATAGGACTATCAACTTTGCAAAAACAGTAATGCGAAGAACAATTTCGTTTAAAAAAATGCGAAGAACAATGCAATATGAAGTTACACAAATGTATACGAAGTATATGTAAATGGAACAAGAAACATGTCAACCTCTTTACTTGAGTGGATCAGCCGCCATCAATAGTCGAGATGACTCGAGAAGAATAAAAACAGGTCCCTGATTAATAGCAGTTGGGCTTGCCATCAACAAGTACAGTGAATATGTCTATTTCCCCAAAAAAAAAAACTCGAACTAAGCAAAACTTGGTAGTCTAGGGAAAATGAAAGAAATGAATGACTAGGATTAAATGAGTTATGAATAATAGTTGGTTATGATACAAAGTTACCGGTGGGAAATATTTTCCCATTCTCTCAATCCAAACGCCACCAAAGAGTTTTATTCATATAGCCACATCACAATATGACAATTAGAATTTGACTGTCGTGTATGTCCGACGTGGTAAATTTTCATGGTAAGATTTGACACATTTTTGTTGTTTATAAACAAAAAGAAGTGATGAGTTGAGGTGTCCAATTATACGAGAGAGAGCATGGCTACTTCAATATAATTAGGAACACATAGAGTAACGCCTACCATTTTCTGTAACATGAGTGCTAACTTTAGGTTTGGACAATGAGATATGGGAGGTGGGATTGGAAAAGAGAAGCGGATAAATGGCTACAATTAAATGAGATGTGAAGAATAGATGGCTACGATAAAATTATGTGTTGGAAGGTGAGATATCATTCCCCTATCCTTTTTTTTTTCCAAACGCCACAAATGTGAAATATGATTGACCTGTTTAGATGTTTCGCGAAATTTTTTTCGAGTATGTCGGGCACACATTTGAAGTATTAAATATAGACTAATTACAAAACTAATTACAGATTCTGTCAGTAAATTGCAAGACGAACCTAATGAGTCTAATTAATCTGTCATTAGCACATGTTTACTGTAGCAATTTATTGTATAATCACGACCTAACTAGGCTCATTAGATTCGTCTCGCGAAGTACACTCCATCCATATAATGAGTTATTTTTTTTTGACTATATTTAATATGCCATTGCGTGAATTGAACGTGTTGCTGCAATTCAGACTTGGTCCTTGGTCCCACACTTCCTCAAGAGTTCCAAATGGACGCAGCAGGGCTTTAACCCCTCAAAGCCTCGCCGCCGAGCGCAGCCCCCCCGCCGCCGCCCCCTTCCCCTCCGTGGGCTCCTCCGTCCGCTGGTCCTCTATCGGTCTACCGGAGCCGGAGATCCATCACCATCCAGACGACGACTGGCTCCTTCTCGTGTTGGTTAGTAACCCACCCTTTACTTGCTCGGATGGGTTCCTCCGATGTGAGGGAGGATTTGGTTGTGTCCTCAATCAAACCCAAATCCCTGTTTCTCGCCATTCAGATTCAGTTAGCCGTCGATTTGTGTGCCGCGTGGTGTTATCCTGCTAACGGAATCCAATCCATCCATTTTTGGTTCGATAGGGTTCGTCTCCTTCGGCGCGCAAGATCGATTCTTGTTGGCATCGTAGCAGTTCCCTGTACCTAATCGAGGTTCGGGCGGAGTTGATTCCGCAAAAAAAATTTTGGGGGTTCAGCTGAACCCCCATGACCCAGGTGAAGCCCGCCCCTGGGGGAAGGATGCTGACCGTGCTGCGGGTGCACCTCCCGTCAGAGATCCCGATCGTCGGCTGCGAGATCACGCCGTACGTGCTCCTGCGGCGCCCCGACGGCGGCATCTTCACCGACGACGTGCCTGAGGCTTCTGCCGTGGATGGGTACTTCATGCGCTACAAGTGGTAAGCGGCCTGCCTGGAACCTCATCTCCTTCAGTCGCAGGCCTGCAGCTAGGACAATCTATAGTAAAGCAAGCACAGTTTATTCATTTGAGCTTCTAATTGAATGCAAGCTGATTGATTTAATTTTCATCGTTCCAATACTTGACTGTGTCCAGAGTTACTGAATTTTTAGCACATCTCACTTTCTGGTTAGATATATGAAATATGAAGAATTCTAGCTTTATGTTGTATAAATGATCTTTTTCCGGTTGCGTGATATCACTGTGTGCTCATAGGATGCTACATGCTAAGATACATAACTAGTTCGAATACTCATTATGGCTCTTGTTAGGTCTGTATCATATCTGCAAAATCATTAGTAATTTGATGAGCTCAATTTTTTTTCATTGGTATAGTCAATTTGCTGATTATAGCTTCATCTATGAGAATGGTAATAGACGTTTGCAGTAGTGCATATTGGCAGGTAGATATATGAATAGGTAGATGCTTAAGGTTCATTTTGCAGTTGCTCTAGTCTTCCTTTTCCGGTTCTTTAGGGCCAGCAAACTTTCTCACCAGTGCGGTACTTATAGGATGCTTGAACATTGTTTAGGAATTGATGTACTGGCTGAACGTGTCGTTATGAATCAACTACTGTTATAGTTTGGAGTATCCATACTCCGCACAACTTACAATAATATTTCATTCATGGTACCCATAGTTTCTTAATCTCTGCCAACACAGTTTTGAACTTTTCAGACAGTACCCATGAATGGCTGATTATTGATTTTCCTACCTTGAAGGTACCGCATACAAAGTGATCGAAGAGCTGCTGTCTGCAGTGTGCACCCAACAGAACAAGCAACGCTTCAGTGCATAGGGTGTCTGAAGTCAAAAATACCTGTTGCTAAGAGCTACCATTGCTCTGCTAAGTGCTTCTCTGATGCATGGCAACACCACAAGGTTCTGCACGAACGTGCTATTAGTGCTTTAAATGAAAATGGAACAGAAGAGGAGGAATTATTTGGCAGATTTGGCAGTGGCAGTTCCAGTTCAGGAATTATTAGTGCTGCATTGTCTGGTTCAACACCAAATCTTTCCCAGAGTTCAGGTGTTAATAATGGACCTACACCTGTGTATCCAACAGGCACTGAAAAGAGTTCTGGTGAAACTTGGTTTGAAGTGGGACGCTCACGAACATATACAGCAACTGCTGATGATATTGGACATGTATTAAGATTTGAATGTGTAGTCGTGGATTTGGAAACAAGGGGGACTCTGGGAGCTCCTACTTCGGTCATGACATCCCGTGTGATCCCAGCACCAACCCCCACTCCACGTCGCTTGATCCCTGTAAATGCAGCTGATGCAATGGGGCATTTTGATTTAGATAGCCGGACTTCTTCTTTTGGGACATTCACTGTTCTGTCCTACAATATTCTCGCTGATACATATGCGACAAGTGATACGTACAGCTATTGTCCAACTTGGGCACTTTCATGGGCTTACAGAAGACAAAATTTACTGCGTGAAATTATTGGTTACCATGCTGATATTATCTGCCTTCAAGAGGTATGTGTGCTATTATTTTTCATATTTTGAAATTGAGTGATCTGAACTACTTTAATTATTAGTAAATTGCAAATATTATGTTCAGCGTGATGATCTTAACAACCAGCTGATGCCGTTGTCCTGTCAATTTGTGATAAACACTGTCAGAGTTTCTAGCCCCTTAAACATTGCTCCATTGCTTCATGATATTGTCAGTTACTCTTATGTTATGTCGGAGTAACTGTGCAGTTGTTTGAACGATAATCTTGCGTATGGCAGGATGTTCTTTCAGAATCTTTCTTTTGAATGAGAAGTATTATTACAACATTTCGCCTGCCTTCTGAATTTGCTTTAAATTCTTTGGTCTTTGCTACTTGATTCTGCTACATCCTCCTTTGAACCCTCAACCCATATAAATTACACCTGGTAATTGTTACTTTTGTCATATGATCGATGTTTCGGAGAGAATAGAGAGTGTATTTTCATAGCAATTAAGATAAAAGAACATGTCATCCCTATGTTTTGGAAGGTGATCTATATTTTGCTATTTCCAGGTACAAAATAATCATTTTGAAGAATTTTTTGCACCAGAGCTTGATAAACATGGCTATCAAGCACTTTATAAAAGAAGGACAACAGAGGTTTGTCTTGTTCTTTTTTGTTTGCAGTAAAACTGCAGCATGATATCAGTGCTTAATTTTGTAACTTTTGCTGTAACAGGTGTACGCAGGAAGCCCTCAAGCAATTGATGGATGTGCTACTTTTTTCCGAAGGGACAGATTTTCACATGTCAAAAAATACGAGGTGGGTGACTTTATTATTTTTCTAGTCCTTGGAACTATCAACATTCTAATACTCTCTGGACTTTGTTCTTTGCAGGTCGAGTTTAATAAGGCCGCACAGTCTTTAACTGATGCTATTATTCCTGCTGCCCAAAAGAAGTTGGCTCTAAATCGTTTGGTTAAGGTACAACCAATTTGTAAACTACAAACTTCATGGTTAGTCATTACCTTACCTCTAACTATTCTGCTAATAATTTATCTGCCATGCAGGATAATATTGCCTTAATTGCAGTTTTAGAAGCTAAATTTGGTAACCATGGAACTGAAAATCCCAGTAAAAGACAACTACTTTGTGTGGTAAGTGCTTCCTTATTATTGGGTTTAGCATTGTTAATAGCATAGCATCTCTGCTGCTTTTGAAGACTCAAATCACTTCAATTAGATTGATTAGTTATCCCTGAAACCATTGAGTCTAGATGGAGGATGTCATTTCATGCAAGCTTTTGAGGTCCTTTTAGTGAACATTAGAGCGTTGTGTTTTTTTAATTGAAGTTAGTTGTGCACTCATTATTCGAGAGGACTAGTTGCATGTTATCTCTGTTCGCGATGACCCATGGGTAAGCTGAGCATTACTAGATACAACTTGTTTTTCTGATAATCTTTAGCTCTATATTCTTTAGATTTTGTTGTATTTTATCTGTTGTCTTGTGAGCAGTTAACAGAATGGTTACTAGTGAGAAAGCTTTCCTTTTCCCGTCAAGGAGAACCATATGCTCTCTTCTGGCAGATAAATTAGGCTGTCTCTTTCTTAGCACTAGTTTGTTATGGATCTAGTGCCACCTCCGTTAGCTTGACATCCTTTAATTAAACTACCCTTAGTGTGTGGTATTTTTTCAATGAAGAGGCATGGTGGTGCTAGAGAGATACATTGATTTAGCCAGATTGAATTGATTTGCTAGAATTGGGAAAATGGTAATAGTTAGGGTAGTAGAGAGGATATTAGTAGACTGGTAAAATTGTTGTTGTCAAGCCTTGAAGGTGGTCAACCATGTTTGGCCTGATGAAAGTGACAGGAATACAAGGCCCTTACAAAACACTTGAAAGATAGAGAGATCTAAACTCTCAGTGACCAATCAGAGAATAGATTGTGGGAACTTTTCAATGAATAGGAGGCATGGTGGTCCTGAAAATCCTGCTAGACGATGATGATAGTTAGGGGAGTGAGTAGTACATTGGAAGACAGGCAGGTAGATTAGTTGCTATTACTATTAGACCCATAAGGTGGGAAACCATGTTTGAACTGACATGGAAACCAAGATCCTTACCGAACAATGGAAAATAGAGAAATGCAAAGTTTCAGTGACAGATTGGAGAGTTTAAGGGTAGCACAGAACTGCCTTGACTAGATTATGTCCGGTTACATGGTTATCCCTTTAACAGGTTTCTTTGTACTTTTAAACATATGAATTGTTCTTGTTTCCTTGCGTGGGTCTCTTGTACCAGTTCCTTTCCTATTTACCTGTGGTTTAGGATATTTTACCATTATTTATTCTAAGTATATGCTATCAAGATTCAATAAGATCATAGTGAATAGAGAAGTAACTTTGATGATGATCTGTTGATATCATATTTTTACGCAACAGCTAAATACTTGTGTATAATAATGTCCACAGTTTTGAAGTGTGTCTATGCCCATCACAGGATGGCATCTACTTTAGACCAGAGATAGTAATAATATGTCGTATGCCCTGTCGATCTCATTTGTTTCTTGAATTGTCTACTTATGTTATGCAGGCAAATACACATATAAATATCCATCATGACCTGAAAGATGTGAAGCTATGGCAGGTTCAAATAATCCCCCTCCCCCTATGTTGTGACATCATTTTAATTTTCTTAAACATTTGAATCTCATGTCTTGTAAATCATTATAGATACACACTCTACTAAAAGGATTGGAAAAAATAGCTGTCAGTGCAGATATACCTATGTTGGTCTGTGGAGATTTTAATTCAATCCCTGGAAGGTTTGTTATATATTAGCAGCATTTCTTTGTTAATTGTTGTCTTTCAATGTGAATACCTAATGGTAAACAATCATGTTTTTCATGTAGTACGTCACATGGGCTTCTTGCTATGGGCAAAGTTGATCAAATGCATCCAGATCTGGCAGTAGACCCTCTTGGAATTTTGCGCCCACTAAGCAAGCTGACACACCAGCTTCCTCTGGTACAATTAGGCTACCATGGCCCTTACCAGTTGGTTTCTTTTTTGTTTTCCTGACCGTGGCTCTGAACAGTCGATTTACTTGTTCATAGGTCAGTGCATACTCCTCTTTCGCAAGGATGGCTAGTGTTGGTTATGATTTGGATCACCAGCGTAGGAGGATGGACCCCACGACAAATGAGCCACTGTTCACAAATTGCACGAGGGATTTCACTGGTACCATCGATTACATATTTTACACAGGTCAGTGCTTAAATCCTTGAACTGGTTCAAGTGCTTGCTATGCTATATTCTTTTAACTTAGGCTATCTCTGTTGACCTGGAATAAGCAGATGTTGTTAACTTTGTCTTTTACAATGTGCTCTACTATTTCAGCGGATTCATTGACTGTGGAGTCATTACTGGAACTGTTGGATGAGGATAGCTTGAGAAAAGACACGGCTCTTCCTTCTCCTGAATGGTCATCGGATCATATCGCACTCCTAGCAGAATTTCGGTGCACACCTAGAGTTAGACGATAATTTTAGGTATGGACAGGCTACTGCTACACTGCTACTGCTACTGATCCAGCATTACCCTTTGATCTTGTTTTGGTTTTCTGTTTATTCCATTTTGGGTTAAAAATCCTGTCCTAAATAATAGGATGGCCCATCCCCTATATTGTTGCATGGAGTGTGCTGATTGTGGAACTCAGTTGAATGCATGAGCTGGTACAAATTGTATTAGTATATGTGGGCATGTCTTGATCCTGCATGATATTTTGTCCTCTATGCTGTTTATACTTTTTAAGTCTAAATATTTACTGCTATGTGCTCATATTGCTCCCTTTTACCATTAGGAGTAAAACCCTTGTTCGTTATTAGCTTTTTTACAAGTCGTACCATCCATCTTTAATATCCTATTCATTCATGTTCACCAGGAGGAGCAGTAGGTGGGGGATTCTCAGCAATCAGAAGAGAACTTGCCCTCGTGGAAGTCAAGAATGAGAAAGCCTAAGGGAAAGAGGCTTGTGATTTTCCTCACCCTTTTACATTCTGCCCTGATATTTTTCTAGTGGCTCTAGTTGGAATGTGACTTCCTATAGAAGATATATCTTTGCAAAGAGAAATAATTTAATAGATTTGGATGCCATTTTTAGTTTTCCAGCCTCACATTCTCACCCCTCACCTTCAGTGTGAGCCGGTGTCCACATTTTTGTTTCTTACCTTGGAATCTAGTTCTTACAAACTGGAAATGATCCCTTCAATTCTGTCTGTCCCATTTTCTTGCAGCATGTAAATTCTGTTGTCTGGGGGGTCAACTCTTGTTTTGTAGACGTAGTTGTCGTTGGAGATGCTTAGATGAAAAGTGATGTTGGGTTATCATGGAGGACATGGAACAACACCTGGTGAGGCTGTTGCAAGAAATTTGAGCTTCACATTGTGGAGCCCATATTGAATGAAAACTGTGAAATTTGATGTCTTTTGTGATGTTTTACTTGTTTATGGAGCATCCGTCTCTATCTAAACTTGCTGTGCAATTCATTTTGATCTGAAATATAAGAAAGACCAGTAATTCAAGCTGGCATGTTGGGAAATGTTTGTGTAAAAATGGATGGAGACGGCCCAAGCAAGTGGCAATCTTGATTCCATTTCTGCTGGCAGCATCTTCACGCCAATCCCCACCCTACAGTAGCCTGTTTAATATTCTGCCGATAATTCACTGCTGCTGCTGTCCCTGGTACATAAAAGTTAAAGCCGCATTAGTTGGCTTGCCTCCATCAATTTTGACACAGTGCCTGTTGAATGTTGATAACCTGATTCCGTTTTACTGCTTTGCTGCCTCCAGGTGTAGGGATGTTTTTTTTCCTCCAGTACCAACCAGAATTCTGGATCGTTTTTCTTTTGGTGTGCGTGTCATCTGCCGCTTTTCGTTTGGAGGTTCTAGTGCGTGGTGCACGACCGAAACAAGGTTTGTAGCTCAAAATGAATTTGGTTTGTGTAGCAGTGGTAGCCGAGTAGATATGAATGCGACGCAGAAAAGTCGGCAATGGTAATGGTAACGGGCTAGCTCTTCTTTGCTGGTGTGAGCCCGGATGTCAGCTAGTCCACATGCCACATTGAGTTTTTCAGCCTTTCACCAGTCACTACGGGTAGGATGAATGCAGAAGTTATTGGGCGCCGCAGTGCAGTGCTCTGCTCCCCATCCGCCGCCTAGCCATCATGCCAAGAATCAGAACTGTTGCTGCTGTATTTGCATCATGCCATGTGTTGCCCCAATCCATCAGTGACCAGTGATCGAGTGGCCGTCTGCCTTTGCGCGGCGATCGTGAGATTTGTTTTGGCAGCGAATCCGAGTGGATTCTTGCGGCATCGCTCGCATTTTTGGCAGCGCCATCGACTTGCCCATTTCTGATGTAAAGTTCGTCGGACAGAACAGACATGAACTTGCTTCTGCCTTTGCTTTACCTCAAGTCAGCACTGGGTCATTGTGGGTCGAGCTGCACCGTGGCCCTTTTTGACCGTTTGTCACTGGAGCAGACACGCAGTTACCACCAATTAACCACGCTCCGACTCCTCACTCTCCTGTTTGTTTTACCGGCGGCTGCAGGACTGCCACTGCTGGGGCTGGGCCCGGCCACATCAAAGTGCCCGAACAGTGTGCCACTGCGCGCGAACCCGCCCACACGGGCACGCACGACACCACTAGTCGCCCGGGCACGTCACGTCACCGGCTGGCTGCTGGTGCTCCTGCTCTGTTCGCCTCGTCCGGCCGGCCACTATAACTCCCCCATCACCAACCCGTCGTCACCTCACTCACTCGCTCCCATCCAACGCTCGAACTACAAAGCCTTGAAGGCGATACAGCCAAGGGAGGGCAGCGGGAAAGAGAGAGTGCGAGCCAAGAGCGAGAAGACGATGGCGGCGGCGGCGGCGTTCCAGTGGTGGCCGGCGGCGGTGGCGGTGGCGATTGCGGCGGCGGCGACGGTGGCGGGCGGCGACATGAACGCGGACAAGACGGAGTGCGCGGACCAGCTGGTGGGGCTGGCGCCGTGCCTGCAGTACGTGCAGGGTCAGGCCCGTGCGCCGCCGCCCGACTGCTGCGGCGGGCTCCGGCAGGTGCTGGCCAAGAGCCCCAAGTGCCTCTGCGTGCTCGTCAAGGACAAGGACGACCCCAACCTCGGCATCAAGATCAACGCCACGCTCGCGCTCGCGCTCCCCTCCGCATGCGGCGCAACGCGAGCCAACGCATCCCACTGCGCCCGTACGCCTCCCCTCTCTCCCTGTTTTTTTTTGCTTTGCTTCCTTGCATTGCATGCTTTTGCTTGCCACCTGATCTGGAGGAGGAAGAAGATGCCTCTCTGCCTGTGCCTGGCTACTAGTACTTCGAGCAAGCAGGGGGGTCTGCAACTGCAAGAACTCTAGCTCCCTTTCTTTCTGTTCTCGTCTCAGAGTGACGCCATGCAACAACCGCCCGTCGACACGGGCGACGCGTGCGCCGGCAGTTTCGTGCCCCGGGCCCTGGTTTTTGGCACCACGTACACGGAAATGCAGCTGGATCTTGCACCAGCTGCTGCTTGCGCAAATGCAGAACTGCTTTGATGGTAGCAGCGACCATGCAGCTGGACTGTTCTTTCGTTTTATTTTCTGATTCAAGTGCCTGTTTTAGTTCTGGAAAGTGATCTGGTGCACGGTAGTGAAATGTTTGTGTTTTGTGTGTTGCAGAGCTCCTGCATATTCCTCCGGGATCCAAGGACGCCGCCGTCTTCAGCCCCGGCGGCGACAAGGGCTCCGCTGCTGCCCCAGGTGAGAGCCTGCCTCTCCTCTGCTCCGTCATCGCCTCCACTGCCAAATAGGATGTCATACTTTTTTTATTTTTGCTCGCTTGTCAAATTGAACATTACAAAAGACGTCCAACTTGCTCGATCAAATTCTACTGTAGTAAACTTACTATAAGGAAACATGTCTTGAGATCTGACAGTCGATGCTTTCTCTTGGCAGCCAAGGACAACTCGACGGCGACGACCGACTCGCGCGGCCTGCAGGCGACCACCAACGGCGGCGGCGTCACCACGGCGGCCACCGCCGGCGTCGCGCTCACAGCTCTGCTCGCTGGCTACCTCCTCGTGCTCGTGCCGGAGCTGTCGCCTAGCTCATTCTAGACCTCTGTCAAGTGCATGCCCCCAGAAAATCACCGGGATTTGTTATGCTGTACCTGTACTAGTTTGTGACAGATAAATCTGTTTCCTATGTTGATGTTGTACTGCTTTACTAGTCTGTGACAGATAGTCTGTTTCCTATGTTGATGTTGTACTGCTTACTGTTTATGCTACTGGGATTAAGCGTACGGCGTGTGTAAGCAAGCTTTAGTCGATGTTTTTCGCTACCTTGAAGTTATTATATCCAGTGCCTCTGGTTTCTGATCCTTGTTAGCATTGTTTGGATGTTTGCTGCTATGAACATGCAACGCATTTGATGTTTTCATATCAGCGCAAACATAAAGGAACGCTCAACCGTGTCACAGCAAATTCGTTAAAAAAGAACGTGTGACAGCGAACAGTGATTGCTGCCGGTGACAGTACAAAAGAACATGTAACTGCTGCCGTGAACAAATGATGCAAGAGACGAGAATGCATTGCGCGAACAGCCTGGACGCGTTCCTAGGCCGTAGCAGGCCAGGCTCTACTCGGCCCATTACTTCGTCAGGGTCGCTTTCGAACGAGGCCCATGGAGGTCTAGCCCTGCCCAACGCGGAAGAGCAACGCATCCGATCGACGGCGGCCTCAACTACCCCCCCCCTCCTACTATATAACAAGCCAGCGCAGTCTTAGGGTTTCCTTCCTTCCCCAGTGCTCTCTTCGCGCCGCCGCCGCCCTTCGCTTCGCGTGTTCGTGAGCTCGTCGGCCTTCGTCCTCGCGCCAACGAGAGGTGAGGCTCATCTCTTCTCAACCCCTATCGATACGCTGTGCCTGTAGATGTTGTCCTGTGTTGCGCTCTTTTATTTGCGTAGCTCTCCTAGTCCTAGTCATCTTGCGCCTGAGAATGAACACGCCGTGGCCACCGTTGTTACCGGCGTAGAGATTTAGGGCGCGAGGGTTTCATCGGGTAGAGATAATCGGGCCGTAAAGCGGCCCGGCAGTGGTTGCAGGCGCGGGTCCGGCGGCAATCCATCGATGTTGCCGTCGTCGGACACTCGGATTGCCTGTTGGAGGCGTTGGGGGAGGCAGATGCCCACCGGTTATGCGTCGGTCGATCACACTTGAGGGGATAGGAGTGCTTGCGATCTTCGCCTGAGCAATTGCCTGGAACGAACATAGATTAGCATGCTATTACCTAATTCCAAATGATTGTTGGATGCTATGCAACTGTTGCTATGTAACTAAGAAACTGGTGTGGCTGTGTGGAGTTTGCTAATTGATGTGATTCATAGAGCAATTAATTGTTTCCCAGATAGATGTGGTCTGAGACTGAAGCTGATCTGCAGTAGTCTGGTTAAGCATTGAGATATTCGTGCTAACTTTCTTGCACATAGATGACACAATAATAGCGATTTGAGAGGGTTTATTCGGACATGGACTTTTTTAAAGTGAACACAGTGCAAACCAAATTTATGTTGGAAACTGATGCTCTTTGCTGCCTGTAGTTCAGACCAAGTCTTTGGAATGCCTGTAGTTCAGACCTCTTTTGAGCTTTTTGCTGCATGTGGTAGTTCAGACCAAGTCTTTTGAATGCCTGTGACCAAGTCTTTTGAGCTTTTTGTTGCCTGTATAGATCTTTTGAGTGCAATGTCTAGTGAAGATTCTGAATTGTTCTAGAGCAAGCATTTCATTACAAATCTTCCATGCTGCAGTAGTAATTGTGTGGACAACAAATAGTCATGTCCTATGCACGCATTGTTTATTGACATGTTTCAAAATTGTTACACTTCCTGTTTGCTAACCTGCACCTTGATAATTTACATGTGCCTTCCATCCATGCATTTTTTTATTGACGTGTTTCGAAATTGTTACACTTTCTGTTTGCTAACCTGCATCTTGATAATTGACTTGTGCCTTGCATCAGTGCAGCATGGACACCCAGGTGAAGCTTGCTGTTGTGGTGAAGGTGATGGGCAGGACCGGTTCCAGGGGACAGGTGACCCAGGTCAGAGTGAAGTTCTTGGATGACCAGAACCGTCTCATCATGAGGAACGTCAAGGGCCCAGTTCGTGAGGGTGACATCCTCACCCTGCTTGAGTCCGAGAGGGAGGCCAGGAGGCTGCGCTGAAGAACCTGGGGGTTTTGGTGGGTCTTGAGTTGGATGTCGAATTTGTGCTATGTTTGTCAGACTTTGTGTGGCCCTTAGGACACTTGCCTTATGATTATTAAGCCTGGTGATATATTGCAGTTTTGCTTTATGATCCAGGTTGAAAGTGCACTTGTTGTGCTGAGACAGATGGTTCCTTTGCTATATTAGCTCTATCAATGCATGGCTTGAATACTAGCTGAATCTCAAGGTTTTATTCAATAACCGGCATACGTGTGGTTGTCTCGTGATTTCAACAATTGTTACTTGATGAATGTCGTCAATGCATGAATAGTAATGATGATTGAATCGGCTACTTCTGTTGTATGAAAATGCTGAAAATTTCAATTGGTCTAGGATATCTACTGTCTTCTAATCATGCGCTGAGTTTGTGTTTGAGTAACTGACGGAATGTCCCTAAAAAAATTAGACACAATGTGTACAATAACGCAATCGTCTAATTTGGGTAATTGATATACGGTTTTTTTTCTTAAGACGGTTATTTTTTTTAAAAAAAACAAATGCTTGCGACATGCCCAGATAGCCCAATGTGTACAACAAGGCCCATTGGGCTGGCCAAGTGCCTCTACCGTACGTTCTTGTGGCCATCAGTTCAGTCCAAGCTTCCAGCGGTGGTGCCTTCGTCACTGTTCCACTTCTACGGCGGCGTGCTTCCTTGTCCTCTCCGGCGGAGGCGACCTCGCCAGGTCAATCGTTCCTCCGGATCCTCGTCTCTGGATTTAATGCCGCTCCATTTTTTTGGATCCGTAAACGTAGCCGTATCTTCCATCCAGCTCCTCGGGTTTCCGATCGGACTCGGTTTCCGATCCGATCGCGGTATCCGCGCCGGAGAGTCGGAGACGGAGCGCAATCATCCTATGACTATATAGCTCGGGGATGGCTCTCTTCCGGTAGTTTCTTGCCCGACCTCTTAACCAGTGCGGGATGGCGAGGAAGGCGGCACCTCTTGGTCCGGCGACTGCCGGACAGAAGCGCAAAGCTCCCTCCTTGTGCCCGCTCGCCGCCGCCCGCGCGCGTGTCCCGCCGCCGCCGGCAAGCGGCTGGGCGTCGCTCCCCACGGATCTAACCCTGCTGGTGGCCTGTCGCGTTCTGGCGGCGGACGTGGTGGACTACATCGCCTTCCGCGGCGCGTGCTCCGGGTGGCGCGTCTGCACACCGTCCCCGCGCGACCCCACCCTGCGGCAGCGCCACCTCCGCCCGCGCGGCTGGGTGGCGCTCTGCGGCGGCGACGCGGTGCGGCCCGACGACGCCGGCGAGGTCACGTTCCTCCACACGCGCACCGCCCGGTGCCTCAGGGTCAGCCTCCCGGAGCTCCGGCGCTACAGGGTCGTCGGATTCACCGACGGCCTCCTCATCCTCCTCCACAAGCGCGACACCACCGTGCGCGTGCTCCACCCCTTCACGCGCGTCGCCGTCGACCTCCCGCCCCTCGGCCCCGCGTACCACGAGGTGGTGCGCAACCGCATATCTATGCTTGGCATGAGAGCCGCGGTCTGCGACGCGTCGGCGGCGGCAACCATAGCTGTGGTGGTCTGGTTCCCTTGGACACCGGGGGTGCTCTCCGCCGTGCCTTTCGGACAAGTCTGGGAGGTCATCCACAAAGACATGGAACTCTTGAACACTTTGCCCTTCCAAGGTCGGCTCTACGGCTTCCTGCGACTGACGACGAAGATTGTGCAGGTCTATCCTCCAAACCCTCTCGGCCCGGTTGTTGCTCATGTCCCGGACAAGTTCGGCAGACCGTGCCACTGCGAATACCACCTTGTGGAATCTGGTAGGGACATGCTGCTTGTTGTCCAGCATGAGAATGTGAAACGCGAGGGCACTGAGCCATGGCAATGTTATGCTTTCGCAATGTTCAGAGTGGATATCAGCGATCGCTGGAGACTATTTCCAGTGATCAGCCTTGGCAATCAGGCCCTGTTCCTTCACATGGACAGGTGCCTCTCCGTCTCAGCTAAGGACCTCCCTTCAATCAGAAGCAACTCGGTTTATTTCTCCGTGTTTCTCCCAGATCATGTCGTCTTGCACTCTCTGAGCGACCGATCGTTCGAACGTCCAACAATGCTCTGCCAGGTCCACAACATGAAGGAGAGGATTCGCCCATCTGTGCGGCCCTTCACCATTGCTGACCATCTTCTCACGTATTGCAGTCATCGCGAATGGTAAGTTTTGCAGGCACCTCATTAGCACGTACAATAATATATTGAACAAATAGCTCCAACGATTTAATTATTCTTTCTATCATACTGTAGGGCAAGAGGGCTCATGTTTCATGAATACAACGGTGTGCCCCGGTGTTTCGACAATCTGTGGAAGAAAATAAGAGCTCAGGATTCCCAACTGAGGATTCCGCGCACCATTCGGGGAGACACGAATGGAAAAGATAATTTCTTGTACAAAATAAATTACGTTTCATCAGTACACAAAGAATAGGCAAGGCGCTCTGCAGGGACTGAACGATGCGCTGATAGAGCTTTCCATCATGATGCCATACAATCACAAGGCTCAAATTCAGGATTACTCTGGATAATGAAAATAACACAGTCAAGCCTCATATTCTACGGTTTCGATGTTGTATGCATCAAAGCTAGTGATGTAATCAGAATTCGGACTATTTGTTCTGTGTGAAATTGCCATATTTATTGCTAGTTTTAAAAATGACTCGCAGTGCCAGTTTGTGGCTTGCACCTTTGCAAGGCAGTACTCTGATGAGATAAATAGAAAGCTTATATGTTGTGGAGTTGTGGTACACAGCTGTGCTCGTTTGAAGTTCTCATATGGTTCATATATGATAATGGTATTACTGCAATGCAGAAAATGAATGTTCATGCCTAGGGAATTTAAAGTATGTTTTGATCTGACAGTCAATTTTGTCGTGACAATTATGTATGCACTTCCAGATACGGAGTACCATAGAAATGGACATAGCTTTGTTCAGAAACTCGGCATCTGGGTTGCAAAATCATCATCTCATCTGTACAGAGTGTACACTATGGTAATCATCATGAATCACCACCTCTACAGCAGTACTAACTCTCAATAAGATCTCATCAATAGCAACAAGGTCATCCACTGGAATCAGCATCTCCACACAAGTAATTCTCAATAAAAGCTAACCTAGGTCACGCTCAGCGTCCAACAGCATTCAAACTAACATCTTGTCAGTGGCAGATATCAAGACAGCAGACTTCCCAGTAGGCATTCCAACTAACATCATTTTTATTGCCTGCAGCCAACATTCAACTTGTCAATGGGGAGTTTCTTCATTAAAGATAAAGAAAAGGTAATGCAGTCTACTTTGGACACAGTTTGCATTGGAGGTAAGTACCGACTCCCACATAGATAAAAACAAGAGGAAGCTAGACCAAGCGAAATGCACATCCATTTGATGCGTTAGACAACACAGAACTTCCTAATGACCAAATCCAATCCAATATACATTACAGAACCACATTACAGGCTCAGGAACAAAGGCTCACAGAACTGGGCACATAAAAAAGCATTATGTGAGGCCTCATTCAGACACAATAAATCTCGGGCAAGAGGAACAACTGCCCGTGCGGCTGTTCCCCCTAGTAGAACACTACGAGGGGGAAATGAACAGATACAAAAAAGATTGAGATGGGTTTTTTGCTTATAGGAATGTAGGTTTCTTCTACCAAACATTCAATTCCTAAACAATACTCCCAGAAATGGTTTCATTTAGAGCACAAAAAAAGTAGAGCAGACATGCCAATATGAAACTGTTGTCTACTTAGTATGCAAAGACATAGTAACAAAATGCCAGGGCTTACTGCAAATGGTGTTTAATTTCCATGACTACGATTGATACACTCCATCATTGCTTTATGGCTAGCAGAAAATTCTTTGAATGATTCAGCTAGCGAAATATTAGATGCAGCAGCAGCTTCATGGTTAGCTCTAATAGATTCTGTCAATGCCTTCTGATTTGCAGCAACTTCCTTTGTAGCTGCTGTTAGTCCTTCAATAACTTTCAGAACATCACCAGAAGTAGTCTCAGTTGCAGGGGGGAACTTGACTTGACGTTGCTGATTCTGTTGTGCTCCAACATTACAAAGTAGGAAAGTAAATTTCTCATATGCATAAACAAGATTTGAATCATCAAAATCTGAAAGAATTCACACCTTATTGCGTGTTGGCCTCCACTGTAAAAGGTGAAAATTAGTATTGTTACTCAGACATGTTCTCCTTCTTGTCCAGATGTTCCCTCTCATCTCAAATCGATTGATCAACGAGTTTTCATTATCCTAAGGGGAAAAAACAACATATTATACATAGACACACAACAAAACTAAGTCCAGTGGTCCTCAGTTTATCTTTGTGTCATCCACATCCAATCCTAATTCTTAAACAACAGTTGAGTTCCTAAACTTGGGTGTGCTACTCAAAGGCCCAAGTCTCATAACCAGCATGTACCTAGCAGCAGCACACCTGTCTCTTCTGTCTAATTTTTCTTCTCTATCCCATGTTTATTCCTCCACGAATCCTGCCATTTACCCCACAGGCTCCTATAGGTACGGTACTGCGACCTCTAAATGCAAAACAAGGATAAACACATATTGCGATTCATACCTTCAGCACTCTTTCTTTCAGAGGTCTGCAAGTCGTAGTGTAGCCACTGTAATCCACCTCAAGTTGGCACAACTGTTGGTGACTTATCACTGCAATACGGCCATCATAGCGCCCTTCTTCATCTGAAATTTTCTTGCACGGAAAAAGCTGGGCATTCAGAAGAAATGCATATGCTGCTTCTCTTGATACCCACTTTATATTGTCCTGTTTCCTGACTTGATCCAACAAGTCCAGAGCAGTCTCATAAGGATATTGTGATGATACATCCAATGCTTGATCAACTGCATATGAAAAAAAAAGTTATTCATCATGAAAATTTCTATTATAGTGCTCACATTGCAAGACATGCTCACATTGGAAGTTGGTGGGGAGCTCTATAAGGAACATGCCAGGGTCAGGTTGGGCAGGTGCAACACCTCCTGCTTGTTCAAACTACACAGCATACAAAAATTTATGGGGGGTTATCTATTTTTCACTGTAAATTCACAAGCATAGGTTTCATAATCATTCATACCTGATGGTCCGCAGTCGGAGACTCCAAAAGCGCCATAAAATCATCAAATGGCATTGACAGGTGTTCTGCATTTTTATTATAAGAATCAGCTACAAGGTCATGAAATTATCTCTCCACTCCAAAATCTACAAGAGAGAGGCCATGGCGGCTGGGCCACTAGAAGGCTCTTCAGAATTATGCTTTTTAAAGTGTTCAAATAATTAGTTGGAAATTTGCTAAAAACGTGCTTTGAAACAACATGCACTTTCAGATTTTGCAGTCAATATTATTATACTTGGAAAATTACAGTTTCCACTTGGACTTTAGAATATGAAAATATTTATGTTGGGTAATCGGCATAACAATTTTGCAAGCAGTCAATTGGATCGGCAAACCATGATTACTGTTAGGATTTAAGTTCAACAGTACTGCATATTTGAGGACATGCATGCTTCAGGATATAGCAGATTGTAATAGAATGTTTGATTGCCATACCTGTGTGAAACAGCACGCACACAGGATTTAAGTCATAGTTTAAATTCAACAGTACTGCATGTTTGATTGATAAAAACGTGCTTTGAAACAACACACACTTTCAGATTTTGCAGTCACAGTTTCCACTTGGAATTTGGAATACGAAAATAGCATGTTTGATAGTGATCATAACAGTTGTTATTTTACAAGCGGTCAATTGGATCGGCAAACCATGATTACTACTGGGGTTTAAGTTCAACAGTACTGCATGTTTGAGGATATGCATGCTTCAGGATATAACCAACTGTAATAGAATGTTTTTGAGTGTCATACCTTTGTGGAGCCAGGGAGGCAACTCCCAAGACAGGATGTATCGCCAGCAAATTGGCTGCAGCACAGTGTTTCCAGATAAAACTCCCACAACACTTGGGTCTTCGATTAAGTTGACAATCCTGTTCTGGGGTACATTGACACTGAAAATGAATTTCTGAAGAAGGAAGAACACAGCATCAGGATCTTGTGGGTGCACAAACGCAATCACAGGGGCCTCCTCCGGCAACTTTGAGTCCTTGTAACATCGGCTGCTCCAGATGCTTCCCAGGTTCGTGGAACACCGCTTCTCCCACCACGGAAAATGATCCAGTAAGGTCCAGATAGTGATGACAGTATTCTGGGGAGGATCAGTGAGGGGGCGGGCGATCTCCACATAGCGCAGCTTCCCCTGACTGGTACGCAATATGCCTCCCCCACTTTGGGTGTTCAACAGGCCCTCTGTCAGTGTCTGTGGAAGGATCACATGCTCCAACCCCGGCTCCTTGGAGAAGACGTCGCACCCTAGTAGCCCCAGTTCGAAGTTCATCCACCAAAGCTTCTGATCGTGTGCGATCACATCGTCAGATGACCAGAGAACGCTCAACCCGCACATGGATGGGCAGCTGAGCTGCCTCTCCACCCAGGCGTCCGTGCCCGAGCGGAATGAGAGGAGGGAGAAGAGGTCCTTTGCGCCATCGGCGAGGCGAAGGTCTGCAACCATGTAGTCCGCGCCTCCGCTGCCGGGGAAGGAGATGAGGCCCAAACTCCGGATGCAGCTTGAGGTCACGGGCTTACTGTCGGGGGATGTACGATCAGGGAGGCGCACCACGTCTGTGGTTGTGTAGACGTGCTCAGAGGCGTCGGCGGGGACGAATCCTGTAGCTACAAGTAGGGTACCCGGCCGGTCGAGGTCCAAGTCGACGCCGATGAGGGGGCATCTGGACACGTGGAGGAGGAGGCTGGCGCTGTCGGCGTCGGCGTCGGCAGCGACGGCGGCGACGTAGCGGTCCTTGTCGGAGTAGTCGTCCCCGTCGTCGGTGAGCTCGAGGAGCGCGCTCGTGCGCACGGTGAGGGTGGAGGCGCACGGCGGCTTGGCGACCGCGACGCAGACGAGCTCCCCGATGGTGCGCTGCAGCAGGGCGACGCGGCCGAGGATGGTCCAGTGCGGGTCCGGCGCGGGAGCGGGAGCAAGCGCGGGCGCGGACGAGGAAGATGCCGCCATTGATTCGATTGGGCGGCGCTCCGCCCTCCGGTCTCCGGGGTGGAGAGGGAGGGAGGGAGGGAGAGATTGCGAGAATTAGTGGGGAGGGTTCTGGAGATGGAAAGGGGGCGATGGGTTGTTTGAAGCGTTTAGCGTGCGTCACAAGCCAGGGTTAAGCCTTATTAAGCGAGCCGCAATCCGCATCCACGACTAATAGTTCATCGCCGCGGCAGCAGCGTGGGGAAGTAAAAAGTTCGCCGCTGCGGTGTGGCGTTCACTTTTGCGAAACAAAGTAACAGGACACAGGGGAACTTGTGGCTAGGATTCACCGTCAAGCGATGCCTACGGGCTCTGCTGCGCTGCTGATGGTCCAACGCAAAGAAAATTTCAGGTTCCGAGCTCGCCTTGAGCGCTGGAACCTGAAAATTTCAGCAAACCAACTGTGCTGCGGTATCCTTCCTCTTACTCCTGTATCTGCGGACTTACTCTTCTGAACAAACTAACAAAAGCAGGAATTAATCCATACCCTTAGCCAAAGCAAACCGAACCACTACACTCTTGGTCTGCCAAAAGATTCATAGTTTAAACAGTACCACGGCTACCTGCAGGCTGCAGCCTGAGCTTAAACAGAACATCAGGATGGAGAGCACATTCTGATATTCAGATTATAGATTGAATTTTCGCTCAGCACCAAAGAAAACTCACGTGTGGAAGACCACAGTCACAGCCCACATGTGGTGACGACTTCGTGGCAAACCAGCTAGTCGCCATGAAAGACTGGCGCGCCACCACCTACGTGCTCGGTGCTCTAGGCTGTGCCGTGCTGCAGCCGCGACGGAGGTGTCCCCGGTGCGCCGTACAGCGGCGAGACGAGGGCACCCGGCGTGGGCGACACGAGCGGCGCGCACGGGCTCTGCCGGGGCGAAGCCCCGAACCTGGCAGGCCCGGCGCCTGCCCGTGGCGAGAGGCTGACCTGCTCCAGGGAGCGGAACTGCAGCTCCGGCGGGTAGTCCCGGACGCACCCGATCCTCGGCCCGGCGCCGGTGGTCCACCGGAACGAGAGCTGGTTGCCCAGCTGGTACGAGTTCAGGCCCATCTTAGAGTTGATGCGGTGCAGGATCTTCTCCTGCGGCACCACCACCACCTCCTCGCTCCCATCGCCGCCGCCGAACAGGTTCTCCTTGCAGAAGTCCAGGCAGTCACCGAACGCGCCCGCGCCAGGCTCCGCGGCGGTGCCCTTCCCCAGCCGGTTCTTGTTCACCGTCAGCCGCGGCGGGCGCTTGCGGTGTAGCCGGCTTCCTGACGAGGACCTCTTCATCCTTGGCGTGCCTCCTCCTGCTGCGGTGCTGGTTGGTGTATCGCGGCGCGTGGAGGGTGGCGTGGCCGGCGTGGCGTTGGCTGTGGCCTTGTCTTGGTCGGCGCCAGGGGTTTGGGGCTTGGTGTCCTCTTGCCTCGTGGGATTGCTGCTCTCGGTAAGGTTGAACTGGGACAGGCTACCCCTATGCCTGATGTACTCGTCCTCCTCGCCTTCTGATGGGCTCAACTGTAGCAAAACCGACAAGCAAAAGATGATCATGTGTCAGAAATGAGCGAATGTAATAGGCTGTTCTTCCTGGGCAAAGATGATACATATGAGTAGCAAAACTGCATCCTGGTTTGGTTCTTCACCTTGACATTTGTAAGATCCACGTTCCTCTTCTTTAGATAGCTCATGAACTCCCGGAAGTTTGCCTCCGTGGGGCGGTAGTGCCCACTGTGTGGCCAGACAGCCTGGAAAGATGCTTAACTGGATCAGACAGGTGAGTTCGGTGCTGTACCAGTAAAACACTATGAGGCTGTTAGAGAAGCGTTGATCCATCCACCCTTAGAATTCCATTCTCTACAATCAGTCTGCCAGCAGCAGATGTGGCTCCGCCAGCGAGGAAGCTCGAGTGCTGAAATGTGCCCTTGCTCTTCTGCAACAATGTGGTTCTTTAATATGTTAGAGGTCAGCTTCATGGCTCAAATCCTATCTCTCTATCTGTTTCACTATGGTGTGATTGGACATACCGTGCCGATGTATAGAATTCTCGTTGTGCTCAGCACAAAGATCCATTTTGCATCCCTGGGCCCCTCAAAAGTGTCGACTGATTTTGCGGCTCAGCCTGTACATCATCTTTCCATCCTCAACCATGACCTCATATAATTCCCTCTCTTTCTGCACAAAGTAGCAAATCATCTATTGTTCAGATATGCAGGCTTTGAGATTTCAGATTCACTGGTGTGAGGGCTGAGCTGAAGCACTTACTGGACCAAGATACCTGATGCATTGCTGCAGCAGCTTCCATCTTGGGCAGCGGTCCTCCATATTTACCTCCTTTCCTTCACCTATATCCAACCTATTAAAACATGGTTTCAGAAAACTTTTGACTTCGTATGGATAGGTTTAAAGTTTTGCATGAGCTATACCAGTAAAAGAAAGGCTGTTTGCTGTCACAGTGCAGCCAGTGTTGGTAATAGTAGTGGAGATTGTGACCATACCGATGTCGAGGGTCAATCTGTGCATGAAGTATAATGAATTGTCATTTCTTTCACCAGTTAGTGTTGAATGGAATTGTTTTTATGCGTACTGCTTCGAGCCAGTGTTGCAGTGCAAGCTTCTGAGCCTTTTCATCCTTGGAAAGACCCTTCCCTACCTGAGGCAAAAGAAGAAAACAAGATATGAATCCAGTATTCAATAGTATTAGAATAACAATGCACCAGTAGCCCTATGGAAAACAGACAACACGTTTTCATCAGTTAGCGTGTCAGCTTCACCAGTTAGCAACATTTGCGACGTTAATGACACCATTCAGCAATAAAAAAACACCAGACCAAATTTACCAGTAACAGCAGAATAAAATTAGTTTGACCTGTTTAGTTTACCAAGTTCACAATATTATCAAAACGATCAATGCCGATCAAAGGATCACAACAATGCCATGAGCCACTATTGTAAGACCATAATACTATCACACAACCGCACAAGCAATTCGAAGTTCCAAGCTCAAAATAATGGTTTTGTAGCATAATTTGTACACACGTGAGTTTACCTTGGCAGCTCTCGTTCTGGCACGAGACCACCTTGAGAGGGCCGACTCCGGCTTCTCTACCTCGAAGAATGACACTGAACTGCGCTTGAGCAGCGCGTAATCAAGTAGTTTCCACCTGGATTTAGCATCACAATTCATAAAATTTAGTTGCCATCGCCCTAATGTTGAAAAACACACTGGATCGAGTATGACAATGCATGATTAAACCCACAGAATAGCACAAACCAGCGTTGTTCGACAAGAACAGCACAGTCAGCAAGCTGCCGCCTTGTCCTGAAACTCTTGTACACCTTCTGGACCCTTAATGCTGCAGCCTGGTGCTCCGGGCTGATCATTCCAATCACTGGAGAATTTGGTGGCAGGTTCTCGAAGGACCCATATCTTGGCAGGGTGATAGGCTTGCAGTTGCAACTCTTCTTTGCAGGTTTAGAACTCACCGTCGATACTGTAGTTTCAACTTGAAAGGAATCACCCTCCCCTTTTTCAAAGCTTGAAGAGCCTCCTATGATGAGCCTCTTGGAAGTCAGGACATCAAGCAATGCCGCTGGTGACTCAAGGGTATCAAGCGTGCTAAGATTATCAAAGCTTAGAGACCGCACAAAGAGCCTGTCCATATCATCATCATCCTCAGGCAGGTAGTCATCTGGTGGGTATGAGATTGATAGCCCCATTTTCCTGATCAAACTGTAATAATGTGATGTTTTTCTTTGTTCACGCTTTTCCTTATCGTTTTTTCTGATATGCTTTCCTGCTGGTGTTCCTCATTTTGATATCTTCAGCAGTTGTGTTCTTTACTTCTTTATGAACGCTCAGACACCCTGTGTGATGAAAGAAATCAAGGGGTATAAAATGTACGCTCTTTAAATTGACATAGTTGCGAAACAGATTCATGACTCCACTTCGTTGTTGGTAATTTTACAAAGAGACTATCATTGAAAAGTCTTGTATAATCTCTCTTATGATTAAAAAAAATCTTATTCTGTATGTATTCAGAGATGGATTGCAAGATGAGGGGAGAGAAAGAAGAGAACAAGAAATCTGGGCACACATATTCTAGGGGGGGGAAAAAGAAGGGTAAGAAGCTCAATCAAACAACAATCAGCTTTACCACTTTACCTTCAAGTTTCTTGCACCATCCATTGAGAAGAGGTCTGCGAGGCAGAAGGCTGAAAAGGAGCAAAATTTGCAGGGCAAATGAGAATAGATTTAGGAGGAACCACACATAACTGGTGAATGGCTAATGACCACGCAATAGGGCAAGTGGAAAAAACACAGCAACGGTTCGTCTCAGGTCTCCACCCTATAAATAACGAAGCAAGGTTGAGGTGCCCGAATGTTCTCAGGGAGCAAAGGAAAAGTTGGTACACTATTTGGTGTTGTTAAAAATAGAAAGAACTGTGGTTCAACTCTGCGATTGCTAGAGTCTCTCTTAGAAACTACGGCATGTGTATCACTAGAATTGTAGAACTCATATAATCAAGTGACAGTCACCACAGGGATCAACAACGGTAATATAGCAGCATCAGTTGCTAACTTGCTAAGCATTCTCTTGGCACTCGATGGCTAGCATAAGAACTGCTCCAGCACCGTGACTCCGATGACAACCCCCACACGTCTAGGTGAAAGGAAACAACGCACCAGCCAAGCAAAATTAGCAGAATGTTACCTCACGAGCAATCCACCGAACACCTCACATGCAGTCAGTAGTGGCAGAGCTTGCCATCTGTGCTTCCAACGACCCATATGCAACTGCGCTGCGTACTGAGGTTGGGTCGTATTTCGAATTCCGGACGCGGCTTCCAGCAGCCTTCCTCACTCTTCAGTCATTGTCTCCGCTTCATGCACTCTGCAACTGCAAAGCAGACAAGCAGCTATATGATCCAAGCTCCCTCCCTTTTCCATCTCCGAGGCCCTGGGGAAGGAAACCTAAGCTGTATCCGCCCCGCGAACTACAGGCCGCCGCCGCGCCCGTGCATTCCACGAGCACACGCGTTGACAGCTAGATATCTTCGCCGCGGCGCCGCTACACATGGCGCTCCCCCTGACTCCCTGAGGCTCTCATGGAGTGATGGTTTTGCTTGCAGTTTCCGGATGATCCGCACGGCGCGGGAAGAAGACGACACATGTTTTGCTTCGGTGAGCCCAGGAAATTGGAGGCCCATGCTTGTTCTCAGTCTGGGCCTTAGGTTTCCTATCTATGGCCCATACTATCTCCGCCCTCTTTTATTCTTTATTTTCTTTTTAAAAAACTGTCACCGCCCTTCTCTTTGCTGCCTGCATAGTCCCCCCTTCTCCTTCTGCATCAGCTTTGCACTCGTGAATCTTCTGGAGGAATAAGGTCGGCAAATGTGACAGCGGCATTTTCCCCCGGAATTCATAAAGCGTAATTAGTTGCTTAAAACGGTGACGATAGGGAAAGCACACCAGCAAATTGGCAAAAATAGTAACAATGAAACACTCCAGGCTCACTAAAGATCATGCTTGTCACAAAAAAAAAATTCACCAGAATTGCATTATTTTTCCAATAAACCGTAACCTAACAATATCAATTGTGTTAATGTCCGTGTGGCTCATTACATGCTGACACAGTCACACTCACACACACTTTACACTCTTATGATCACATTGAAGCACATGAACCAAATCCTCTCCAGATCCTCTGCCAAACCAAACGGCACTCAAGTTGCATCGCATGAAAGGGACATGCTCTCCTCCGGTCAGTTCACGATGGGCTTGAACTCACACGGATCATGGCCCGGTCGATACTGCCTCCTCCGAGGAACAGGTGCTATGGTGTACTAGTACTATACCTTGCCCCTATTGCAATTTCGTTATGTCACTTCAGTGGTTGATCTGGCGAGGCAGAAGCAGGGCCAGTAGCTACCGTGCCATCATTCTGACAGTAACCCGGAAACTGATATTCTGCATCCACTACGTTGGTTGAACTTGCTTGGTGCACAATGCAAGTAGCTGAATACATCGTTGTCATCCATCCTTGCAGTATAAGCTTGCAGCTCAATTGACTAAACATTCTTCAGATCCTGCATTAGTATCTATACTGTCTAATCAAATACATCTGCTGCAGGGACAGTAGTGCTTTTTTTCTTTGTGGAAAACACAAGATGAAAAGGTTTTGATATGAATATTTCTTTAGAACAGGACCTGCTATATGAGCATAGCTGGCGTACTGTATCATTCAAGTGTGCAGTGCCAAGAACACTGAGATCGTCAGATAAATGAATCTTGCTTACTGCTGCTTGGACAACACCTGAGCCCAGCAATAAAGCACGCAACCATTATCTCAGGCCTTGAGCAATGGCCCGGCCTGTACGTCCCCCTGAATTCGTACACTTGTCATTGCATCTCTTGCTGGAATTCAGGAAAATCATTGGGAATTCAGAACAGGCAGCGGGATTTAAAGCGAGATATGACTCGTCAGCGGGGTAGGGATCGACTGATCGAGAGAGAGAGATCCCCATCTCACGCCGCAGCAGGATCATTCAATACTCTGCTGGACATGAATATGACAGAGAAGTTCTCATGAATTTTTTGTCTCTGATTCAGACAACGATAGATGGATGATGATGGCTAGTAGTAGATGATTATAATAAACACTGATTAATCACGGCTTCTTCAGAATTCAGCAGACCAGTCAAGAAACGCACTACACACGTCTCGGCGCAGCAAGCAAACCTTCAGGTTGAAGCTCAAGCCTGAGCCGCCCGAATGTGTGTTCTCCGTGTCCATCCACACCGGAAAAGGCACAAGGAATTGAGATGAGAGGCCTTGGATTCTAGTCCAGGATTGATGAAGAAGCCAAGCTAGAACATGTTGGGCAAGCTAGCTAAAAGCCTCCTCCGACTGCTGGGGGTTGTTGCCGAGTCGCCCTCGCTGTGTCGTTGCAGCGCCCCCGGAAACCCCAGCCCAACCATCAATGCCTCCCCCCTCCCTCCCACGCGTGCTGCGTGCATTTGCTTGCACGGGTTGCCGAGTCGCCGTCGCGTCCCGCCATCGCAGCACGCAGCCGACCGAAAGCGCCCCGCCATCGATGCTTCTTCCGGCCGCCGCCGCCCCGCCGGCTAACTGGAGAACGAGCCATACGCCCATACCGACCTGAGCCATGCAATCCAATCCGGCGGATGGCACATCCAGGAGAAAGAGAGAGAGGCCGCGGGCACATCAACGGAATTCCCCTGTCCCCAGAACAGAACAGAATGGGAGCCCGTGCACGTCCACCTCATACGTATACGTGCGTGCTACTCCACCGCGATCGATAACAAACAAGGCCGCTAGCAACTGTTCCTCAGCAGTGCGAGCGGCTCAGCGGCACATCATCGCCCACCTGTGCAGCCACTACGTAATAGCTATGGCCTATGGGCCAATCGCTAGTTCGCTACGTATCTAATGGCCTCTGCTTGGAACGCAAGAATTTTCACAGTGGGACAGTTGGGTTCTGGTAAGAAGTTGGAAAATTCTCACGCGTCGTTACCGGTTGATGTAATAGGATCAGTAGCGATTCGTAATTAACTGGCGACTTGGCTTGGGTGGGAAGCAGGCCGCTCAGGCAGCCGCTCGCTGAGGTCAGCTGCCACGGCCACGCCACCACCAACAACGCCACCAGCGCCAGCGAGATTTCGACCGCTCCCCAACCCAAAACAAACCGCCTCCGTTGCTTCTCACTTCTTGCCTCCCTTGAACGCTCCCCTCCCTTTCCCCGTACTCCACACGCGCGCCGGGCCCAACGAGCTCCACTGACACTGCGGGCCCATCTACATCATGACCCCACAAATCAGTCGAGCCTGCCGTTAGGCAACTCGTGTACGGTGTACGCGCTAGCAAGGTGGTGAGCCTCCAGCCTCCCTCCTCTGGTCCTCTTATAACGAAGAAGACAGAAGAAGAAGAAGCAAGCAGCTAGCGGGAGCGAGCACGCGCGCGGCAGCCTGACACAGAAGCTACACAGGCCGGAGCGGGAGAGACAGCGCGAGGATGAGGTCGAGGGTGGCGCTGGAGCCGCTGGCGGAGGAGCCCGGCGGCGGGGAGGAGGACGCGTCGCGGCGGCGCTCGGGGCTCCACGCGGCGCTGCACCGGTGGGCGCGCCTCCTCTCCGGCGGCGCCGCCGGCGACGACGCCCGCCCGGCTGCCGACCTCCGCGTGCTCCTCTCCGTGCTCGCATGCCCCCTCTCCCCCGTCCCCCTCCTCCCGCGCCTACCCCGCCACGTACGTAACTATACGCCGCCATCGATCAACAGCTTGCTAACCTTATTTTGCTTAATTTGCTTTGCTTAGAAGTTATAACTTATAATGGTGGATGAGCAGCTGATGCGATGTGTGTTCACCACCGCCGTGCAGGTTGCGTCGTCGGCGCAGTACATCATCGAGCAGTTCAGGGCGACGACGGGGTGCGGGAAGCTCGAGGACGGCGCCGTCAAGAGCATGTACGCCTCGGGCCGGGTGCGCCTCTCCATGCTACAGGAACCCACCGGCGGCGTCATCGGCGGCGGAGGCGGGCGCGCTCACGAGGGGAGCTTCGTGCTGTGGCAGCTGGCGCCAAGCATGTGGCTCGTCGAGATGTCGGTGGCCGGGCAGAGCGTCGCGGCGGGGAGCGACGGCCGCGTCGCCTGGCGCCGCACGCCGTGGCTCGGCGCACACGCCGCGCGCGGCGGCTCACGCCCGCTCCGGCGCGCGCTCCAGGTTGGCACCTCGCTCTCTTGTGTTCGCTTCGCATCGTGATGCCATGTTCCCTTTTTCTTCTGTGTTCGCTTTTTTCCCCTCGTCGCTTTGCCCGATCGCCATGGCATGCCTCGCATGCACGGCGTTACTGCTGCCTTCGAGCGAGCTAGCCTGGACCATGACAGGCGGGGTCCACCTGCCGCCATTGCTGGCTTTTCCTCCTCTGCTTTCGCATGCATGCCATCGATCGAATAGCCTCCTGCTTTTGCGCCGCACACGCCCCCCTTTCGACTTTGCAGTACAGGACATGGGAGAGCAAAAATAATAAAGGAAAAGATCCCTTAAAACAACTCGATTGCGAATGCCATGAAGAAGAATCTTTTGTTTACAAAGCACTTGGTATGTCTTGTATGGACTTCTCCACTGCACATTTGTTATCTTGGGATCTGCAGGATGCCACACTGTTGATGTCATGAGTGCCTCAAGCTCTGCTCTCTCCTTTCCTTTGAGCGCTCTCTGCAGGAGAGCCTCCTGAACTCAAGTCCAAACTGTATATGTTTGACTTAGGTAGAGGGCATTAGCAGTAGGTGGTGCTAGTGTGAGATTAGCCTACCTTTAATCTGCATCCATCACATGGGGCCTGGAATAAGAATATCTCTGTCCTCAGTTTGCCCTTTTTATAAAGAGCTTCATCAGCCTAGTGTGAGATGTCTGAATGTTTGTTTCATCACTGGCTTCATTTCATCATTAACTTAGATTGGCAGCTTTTGTTTAGGCTTATCCCGATCAACTTGGCAAGTGGATTAGTGGAACCTCTTCAGTATAATTGTCCTTCCTGAACGTACATTTATGTCAGTGTGAGGATGGGAGTTGACGAAAATAATTCTACGTTTCTCTGAACAACTTGTTGCTAGGAGAATATACAGTTCGTCTGTCTATGAAAATGCATTGGTATTTCTTTATTTTGGAAAGGAAAGCTTAGGCCATGAAAGTGCTCCTAACCCTCTGAAAGGAAATAAACTCCAGATTTTGTGCTTTATTTGGTTAGACCTATTGGCACTCTTCCCTTAATTAAGGCTGTCAGTTGGTATTTCTAGCAAAGCCATAGCATAACCAACTTTAATTTGCAGTAGGAGGAAAAATGGGTGCTGAGGTCATGTTCTGATTCTCAACATCTTGACGCTTACCAAACGTTCTAATAAATCCTGCAGAGTAGGTTGTATACTTTATATCTGATCAAGCCTAACTGTTTGAACGTTGGAGTGATGAGGTCTACACACTAGTTTATTGTTGGAGTCGTTGTTTTAGGGTCTACCATTAGCCATTACGCCAATTCGATAATAAGAACAGCTCAAGTCAGCAATGTCTGTGGGCTAGTTCGATGGAGCAAAGGATACAAAATTGTTCAGTCTTCTTGAGTATTGTTAAAGTTTGAACAAACCACTGTGGAAATGGATAACAAATGTAGACAAATGTCCTAGCTACATCCAAAATGTATTCATGTTGGAGGCTTGTACGGACGCAGCACATATGTTGAGGCTCTTAGCTGTTTGTACCATCATGGAGAATTTTAAGCGACGGTGCTTTGTTTAGCAGTACTGCATCATTATATCAGCAGTGTCCTCTTGTCCCATGCCAATAAATTATGGTGTACTGACATGTTCTTTACCTAAACCCTGATGCAGGGAATGCACTGCCAGTTCCCACCTAGCTGGTTCATGTTTCATTGTCCTTTATGGCAGTAGCTGAAAGTTCTGAGAAAAATTTCCCGCTTAGAATTATTATCTGATGCAGAATTTCAGACCACGAGGGCGTATGTGCACTTGGGCTTGGTCACACTTTAGATAGATTACCATTTTCTTGGATAATCTGATCTGCCCTTCTGAAATTTGTTAACACTTGTGGTGGTCCTAAAGCACCAAACACGTGTATGCCAACAAGTCAAGGAGATTTTATCTGTCTGCTTGTTTAACTTTGCTGACAGACAGATGCATTTTTCATTGCGATTTTTTGCTGCATCCATGTGCGCGCGGCACACACGCACTATTTTACAGGTTGTCAGCATCCTTCGATGACATTGACGAAGTCTTTCCAGATTTACACTGAACAGTGACCTTTGCCAAGATTCTGATCACTTGCATGTTCACTGACAGTAGAGTGATCTGTGCACGAATGCAGGGCCTGGACCCAGTCACAATCGCGTCCATCTTCTCGACGGCCGAGCACGCCGGCGAGAAGCAGGTGGACGGGGAGGACTGCTTCGTGCTGCGCCTGGACGTGGGGCCCTCGGTGCTCTCCAGCTGGAGCGACGGCACGGCGGAGGTGATCCGGCACGGGCTGACGGGGTTCTTCAGCCAGCGGAGCGGGCTCCTGGCGCGGCTCGAGGACTCGCAGCTGACGCGGATCCAGTCCCCCGGCGCGCCCGCCATGTACTGGGAGACCACCATCGCCTCCGCCGTCTCCGACTACCGCGCCGTCGACGGCGCCGGCGGCGTCGCCGTCGCGCACGCCGGCACCTCGACGGCGCACCTCGCCCGGTTCGGCGTCGGCGTCCGGGCCGCGCGCGTCGTGACGCGGATGGAGGAGTCGTGGACCATCGATGACGTGGCGTTCAACGTCCCGGGGCTCGGGCCCGACGCCTTCATCCCGCCGGAGGAGGTCAGGAGGAGCCGGTCGTACGGCGCCGCCATCGCCGCCGGCAAAGTGAGTGTGTAAGGTTGTTTCAGGCGCGCGTCCCTTGTGGGTAACATAGTAGTCTGCATAGAGAGAGTTCTGTAGCTTCGTCTTCGTGTGTTTTCCCTTTGTAACCTCGTGAGTGAGCGTGGCGTCGATGATCGTGCATGTACATATATGTATCTGATTGTGCCCAAAAAAATAATGACGTCGGAATTTTTTAAGCCCCTTTTGGATCTGAGATTCATCCCAGATTTACAGATACAAGATGTACTGAAAATCTGAAACGAACAGACATTTGTACATGTGAACAGCAGATGATGTATACTGGAGTGCAAATCTAGTTTGTCTTGACTGTTGGCTCTTGAGGTTGCAGAAAGATTCAGGTTAGCACACTTGTCCACGAGGTAGGTTCACTTTAGCCATTTTACTCCACTGTTGTTACTGTAAGTATCTGCATGCAAGATGCATCCGTGATGTCATGGATTGGAAGGATCTCAGGATCTGCATAAGATGTTCTGAACAAGCATACTACAGTTCTGGATCATTACAGCGGAAGCCAGTGGTCATTTTGGCAAGTTGGTTCGGGTGGTTCTTTGATATGGTTGGCACTTTGACACTGTCCGCGAACGGGCGGCGGCATCAGCATATGCCGCCCATTTCTGCAGAATCCTTTGCTGCTAACAGCCTAACACAACCGCGCGCCATGCCGCCTCCGCTGTAAACCCGCCTGTTGCCTTCTCCCTGTCCTGTGCCGCCTGTCCCCTTGCCCCTGGCCTCAGCACTTGCGTATGTTTCCAGCGCGATCACGTCACCAAAAGCTGTGTCCGCCACACCCCTCGCCCGGGCCTGTTCTGTTCCGGGATGCCGCCTGCCTGTCTTCTTCACGGCAAAGGCAACCGAGTCTGACCGCTCGGTTGCCCGATTTGCCCGACCATCGATTTCCATCGCGGTAATTCACTAGGAAGCTGCTGAGTTGAGAGACGAGAGACAGTGTCATCCTGATCTGATCTCTTCTGTGTTTTTGCATGCATGGAGCATTGATGCAGCAGCCATCGATCGCCCTGCATGAGGCTTCTGGCCTGAAAGACTTGAGGATCAATCACATGGGTGATGGGCTGCTCCTGCGATCTGCTCGATCCGTATGCCCCAAGGAGGCAAGGACCACGCTCCTCGAAATGCTCGAGCATACCGGCGACCACGAGAGGTACTACCAGGCCTCTGCATCTGCATGCATGCTCTCTGCTCAGTGGTGGTGTAGCCATTCATCATCAGCGATCAGCCTCCTGCCGGGGACAATCAGCATACGCAATTACGCATGCAGCGTAGTACGTTGCTCATCCTGGCGGACAGTTGGCACATGGCGGCCCTGCTTCAAATGTTTTGCAATCGGCTCGAGCGCGAGACGGATCGAGCTTGACTTGACCAACGACGCACTGTCATTCGTGGCCTCAGCTGGTCCTGCCTGCATGCTCACCTCTTGTGGATCGATCAAATCACATGTCAAAATTGCCTAATGGACAATGGTTGCAAGTTGTTGCAACAGTGGCCACCTACTGGGCTACCACGCTCTGTCTCCCCTGTGCGAGAGAGAAAGCGTCGGCCGTCGGCGAGAAATGTTGGAGGTGAAACTGTACATGCTCGGTACTGACTGACTACTGAGTGTTCAGTAGCACCAGTGGTTCTATCAGATCAGATCAGATCATCAGAAGTGATGTCACGGCAAATGATTTGGCTAACTAAACTAGGTATACGTAGCAGTATAGCGACTGTATCTTTGTTTCCAACGGAATCGGCTGTGTTCTGCCTTGTTCTCGCACCATGGATCTCCCCTTTGGAGCATTGTGCAGTTCATGCATGTTGGCATACCCTGCCCCTGCAATTTTTGTTAGCAGTGCAATAGATTTTCTTTCTCATCGCATACAACCTCGAGAGAGTTGAACAGTAGTTTTCTTTTCGGTACTGCTGATGTCTGCATCTTCTTTTTTCAAGCTTTGTCGTCATAAAACAGACGTCATCGTAACAAACACAAAGATGGTTTGGTTAGACATGCATGACCAGACACTTCCTTGATCGATTCCAAAAGTAAACCACCTTTAGGACCAGAGCCAGACCTAATCTATTTCGTCATTTAGATATTGGAAACTCGGAAAGTACACCAGGATTCATCACCACATCGAACTGCCACACGAATGATTCAGAATTCAGAGAGCTGGTGGCTTGTCTCTATGACTCGAGTGTCTGTTCCAAGAACAAACAAGGATAAACTAGGACGACATAGCAATCCACGTGATGAAGGCATGCACGGCGTCACGAGTTTCTAAAGGCGTCAGATTGGAACGTCTGAACATATAACATTTTGTTAAAAGTTTTGGTTAAAAGGACTTGGACCGAGAATTTTATTTTTCCAGCAGAGATAGCTGCAAACACACCCCACTTCGGAGCCCATTTGCTTGCAAACAAAAGAAAATATTCGGACCTGCTGAGGGGAGCTGAACAAAAGCGTATGCTCCTGTACCGACCGGTTCTATGATTGATTAGGTATAGATGGTGTCGTCACGAAGAAAAAGGAAATGCTTCCGATGGTTCATGTAACTGTAGAGACAGGAACAGAGTATCTTTTAATTTGTCTTCTTAAAAATGAGCAAATACATATTTCGTATGCATATACTCCGTATATAGATATAGCTTTACAAAAGAACACCACAATTTACTCGAAAAAACCCATTAATTTTTTTAAATAGTAATCCGTTGCATTGTCTGTGAAATGGCGTTGCATTGCATCTCCGCCTTAAGAAACGGGGTGCACATTGTGGGCCTTATTCCTTTTAGCAGCCCACAAGCCCGTATCCTGCCATCTTTTCAGCCTGATTCATTTTAGCAGCCCACAAGCACATCGCGCGCGTGTGATTAGCTTCCTCATCTTCTTTTTTTTTAGAGAGAGGTTAGCTTCCTCATCTTCCTGTAAAGCCCACCCAGGCCGCCACAGCCCAACAAAGAAAGGCTTGGCGCTCTCATGAAGAGGCCGCAAGGCTATGAAAACGAGAAGCCCAGCTCTCGCACATGATCAAACATTAATACCTCCGTGTCTCAGCATATGCGTCACTCAACGACACCTTCTGTTCCCAACTTCCCAACGTGATCACCAGTTGCGAGATCACCTTCTGCGCCCGTTGCATTTGCCTAGCCGAGGTTGTGTTGTGTGTACGCAAGCGCAAGCTACCAGCCTTACGAGATGCGGAGTACCAATCGCCCACCCATCGCGTCACCGCATTTCCAAGAAGTGCACGAGCTTTGCATGCCTCGCCTCCGACTCCGAGCCCCGGCCGCTCTCTTTCCCTTTGATCCCTTGGCCCTCATCTCCCCATCATGCGCGCGTTATAAATTCCTCCTCCGCCCGGCGGCACAAAGATGGCCGAGTTCCCCCTCGGCGCGTCACCAACTTTACTTTTAAAAGCCTGGCCCCTCCGCCCCCTGCTTCAATTCTCCTGCAACCCGATCAGCTCGAATTTTGTAGGTCACTGGCTCGCCTCCGGCTCTGCCCGCAGCCTCTGTCTCGTTCCATCCCTAGGCAGGAACGAAGTAGCAGGGCTCGTCTCTCTCGACACCATACACCCACCTACCCTGCAGCTGCGACCGCGGCCACGGAGGCTCCGTCCGCATTGTCTACACCTAGCCTGCACCTGCACCTCTTTTCTTGGCGGGGCCATGGGGAGTTCATGCGTGAACCTCTCCCGCGCCGTCGCCCTCCCGGGCCTCGCCGGAGGCGCCCGCCGCAGGCTCCACGGCGGCGTGCTGCTGCTCCCGCCGCCGTTGATGTCGACGAGGCGGCACGTGGCGTGCTGCTCGTCTGCCGGTACTGCAGGCTCGAGGCCGTCGCCACCGTCCTTCCCAGTGCCCGGGCTCGCCGGCGGCGATTCGGGAGCCGGTTCCGCCCCGTCGCCGGCGCCGGATCACGCCGGCGGGATTGGGGTCGCCGAGTTCCTCGGCGCCAAGAACTTCCTCATCACCGGCGGAACCGGCTTCCTGGCTAAAGGTGATCATACACGTGCTAGCTTGTGTATACCTTCTGCTAGTGCATATACCATTCAAATTCCTAGCGCTTTGCTTAATTATTATTTCCCTTTCCGGCCCCCATGTTATCCTGCACCAGTTCTTATCGAGAAGATTCTGAGGACGAATCCTGAAGTTGGCAAGATATACGTGTTGATCAAGGCCAAGGACAGCGACGCAGCACTGAGGAGACTGCAAAACGAGGTGCGGCTCTTGTTGCTTATTGCTTCTTCGCGCCAACATTAATTCCTTGTTCATCCAGATGATGACCGTGATTTTTTTTTTCTTTCTGCATGGATGCAGGTAGTGGACACGGAGCTGTTCAAATGCCTGCAGGAAATCCACGGGAACGACTACAGCAGCTTCGTCGCGAGGAAGCTGGTCCCCGTCGTCGGCGACGTCAGGGAGCCCAACATCGGCATTGCTCCCGAGCTCGCCGACGAGATCGCCGGCCAGGTCGACATCATCATCAACTCGGCGGCGAACACCACGTTCGACGAGAGGTTCGTATGTGCTGCAGTAGTATCGCTCCAAAGGCACTAGACACACTGTCATCTCATGATGACCATGCATGTCTGCCGCAACTTTTTGTCGCAGATACGATGTCGCCATGGACATCAACACGGTGGGCCCGTTCCGGATCATGAGCTTCGCGCAGCGGTTCCGGCAGCTGAAGCTCTTCTTGCAAGTGTCGACAGGTTGGTCAGGGTGCAAAACACGAGTTAGTTGTTCTGCTTTTCAGTTGCTTTATTCAAGGGCTTACAGATCTCATCGCTATGAATGTTGTCTGTCGAACAGCGTATGTGAATGGGCAGAGGCAGGGCCTGGTGCTGGAGAAGCCGTTTCGCATGGGAGACACCATCGCCAAGGAGCTGGGAACTTGTGCAGAGCACAAGAGCAACACCGTGCTGGACATCGAGGCAGAGATCAAGCTGGCCTTTGATTATTCCAGAAGACGCTCCGTTGATTCTGCTTCTTTTGCTCAAGAAATGAAAGATCTAGGCCTGGAGAGGTACAGCTAATGCTAGCATTGTCTTTTTTTGAATTTTTCTGCAGAATGATCCATGTAATGCAAAGTGCAGACTGCAGACATATTGAAGCAGCATTAGCAGTTTTGTTTGATGTGCATGTGTGGTTTGCGTCTGGCAGGGCAAAGCTCCATGGGTGGCAGGACACCTATGTGTTCACCAAGGCCATGGGGGAGATGGTGATCAACAGCATGCGAGGGGAGGTGCCGGTGGTCACCATCAGGCCCAGCGTCATCGAGAGCACCTGGAGGGATCCCTTCCCCGGCTGGATGGAGGGGAACAGGTATCTGAAATAAATTCAGTGATCAGATATATTCAGGCGGCACGCATGTCTTGCCACTGACAAATTTTGATCCACACACAGGATGATGGACCCAGTCGTCCTCTACTACGGCAAAGGCCAGCTGAGCGGGTTCCTCGCCGATCCAGAGGGCGTCCTCGATGTGGTAAATAAGCAGCTGCTGCATTGGTAGAGCACCTAGTACGTGCGTGTTGCATTTGCATTTGTCGGTAACAATGTCAATAATCTGATAATTAAGGTGCCGGCGGACATGGTGGTGAACGCGACGCTGGCGTCGATGGCTCGGCACGGCGGCGGCGCGTCGTCATCGCCTCCGGCCGGGCCCGGGATGCACGTGTACCACGTGTCGTCGTCGACCGTGAACCCGCTGGTGTTCGGGGAGCTGAGCCGGTTCCTGTTCCAGCACTTCACGCGGCACCCGTACAGCGACGCGGCGGGGCGGCCCATCCCGGTACCCCCCATGCGTCTCTTCGACAGCATGGACCAGTTCGCCGCCTACGTGGAGACGGACGCGCTGCTGCGTTCCGAGCAGCACGGGCAGCAGCATCGGCAGCGCGCGCGGGAGCTCTGCGCCAGGTCCGTGGAGCAGGCCGTGCACCTGGGCACCATCTACCAGCCTTACACCTTCTACGGCGGCCGCTTCGACAACGCCAACACGGAGGCGCTCCTGCACGCCATGTCGCCGGCCGAGAGGGCGCGGTTCCACTTCGATGTCAGGAGCGTCGACTGGACCGACTACATCACCAACGTCCACATCCCGGGGCTCAGGAAGCACGTCATGAAAGGGAGGGGCGTCGCCGCTGCAAACCAGCTGCTCGCAAGCACCTCCGTGTGATGCCATGCCACAGCTCGGCAGGTGTACAGACTGTGTTCCTCTTACTACGCCGCCACCACACGGCAGATGATGGATGGATGGCCCAAGACAACCAATCGATCCATGGCCGGTTTCTTCTTCATCTCCCATCTCCTGACAGGTTAATTGGTTCACGGTAGCAGTAAATCAATCTACTAAGGTTGGTTGGCGTGTGTATGCCATGCTTGCATTCAAGATAGGTAGACGACTGTTCGTCTCTTCCTTGTTGATTCTTGTACTATCGTGTAGTTCAAACAAAGAAATCAAAGGGTGTGTCAGTATATCTAAATTCATGATGGATGCACACAACTCTAAATATACTACTTTAGTACTTACAACATCGTATAAGCACTGTAAAGTAAGCACATCTTTACCAAAATTTAGATTACTCAAAGGAGTTTGACTGTGCCTTGCCATTGATAAATGATGATACAAATTAGTACAGGCCTATATATAAGGTACAAGCTTACGCTACAAAGGTACAAATTGATGTTCAGTCTTTTTTTTTTTTTTTTGCCAATTCCATGCCTCTAAAAATATGCCTAAAAGGGAGGGAAAGAGTTGAAGTGGATGGCCCTTTGATCACCTGAAAGGCTTCAAAACTCGGGCATGGCTTTACATGGCACGCTTCCTTTCTTTCAGGGCAGCAGCATCTCTTGCATTGGCCAATGGGGACCTCAGGTTCTGTATAGTGCTTTCGTATTCCCTCTTGTTATTTCTGGCTGGCCCTTGATCCAGCAGATGTTGACATCGAGTATCACAGCACAGGCTGGGAAATAGTACCATTGGTAACTTAAAGGAAATAATCTGGTGTTCTCCGCGTCACATCTGGCTCACCTCTCCTAGGGGCCGGTTCAAACTGCAATGATAGGAAAACAAGATTGGCAAACCATACACAGCAATTTTGCCGTACACACATCAACACTGTTCTATTTAGGGAGACAACAAAGATAAGGTACCAAAGGATATGTTTTCAGAAGCACACTACGTGCCAACTTAATTTTTCCACTTCAAGTTTCACTCATTTCGTTTTTTTTTAAAAAAACATATGCATAATAGACAATAGTACAGTCATATCAGGGTGATACAACGGACATGAGCCCAAGAAAGTGGAAAGTAGCAATGAACAAAAATACCTGGATAAATGTGTGACTGTTGCAGTCATCAACTTCCAAAATGGATGCCATATTGCCACATCGGTAGCAATAGTTTGGAGCACTGAATATGGTTACAACCTTTTGTTCCTGTAAATACAAGAATCATGCATGATCATGAAAGGTTACTTACTCAAAAACTCAGCTGATTCAGTTTCTGAAAGGTTTAATCAGCTTACATGAGCCCAGTTATATCCCTCCATAACTAATTGATGAGCCCGAGCTACAAGTTTGAGATTGTTCGTGTGATTAAACTGCTCTGATATGTCCTGGAGAAACAAAAGAATTGATGAATCAATTTGAATTAAAAAGGTACAAAGGATGTAAAAGAATCCAGACTGTTGTACCTGGCCAAAAGTGTAGCCAGCACCACGAGGAGATATGCCCCAACCACATCGATCATCCGGATCTGACCATAGAAGATCACACATAGGTCCCTCATGAGGAACCTCTTGGACACGATCTAAGCTACGCACGCTATCAAGATTTTCAATTGATGGAGATAAACCACCATGAAGGCAGAAAATCTCAGATTCCACCTTTAAGCAGAACATAAACTTAGTGTCAGCAGAGTCCGTTTGTCAGACAATGCTATAATGTTGAGAGAAAGAGATGCAAGGGATGGAGCTATTTTACAGTGCAACACTACACTAAAAAAAATTAGGGTGGTAGATACAGGATGAACAGAATTTTTAGTGCATTATCAGAATGTATAAATGTTTGAACAATCAATTCATACAATTTGATATCTACAGATTTAAAGAGAGAACAATATAGTTTCAACTTTCAACAGAGGAGATAAACCATAATGTCACCAGACTCTGTTCCATAGAACAGTCAGCCATAGCATAACCAGAATACTGGTTCTTCAACCAGAGTAAACAATGTAGTGAGTATAAAAACCAAAGTGAGACAGCAACAAAGAACAACATAGTTGGCAGGGCACCATATTGACCAACCCTAATGGCCAAAGACTCTAAGGTCTCACAAGCATTTGATTATACAGCTGCTGGAATCAACTAACACATGAAGAAGGTTGGTGTTCAAGCCTTCAAGGGCATTTCACATATCTGGAACACCCAAATATATTTGGGATCTATTGATTCTCAATTTCAAACATGCTCTAACGGGATAAAGGGTCATAACCCATAGGCTATACCTCATAACTATATTGTTGTATGCAAACTCTGAAACTGGCGAAGTAAGAACAGTATGATCATGTGTTCATATGGCTATGTAGCTATATGTTGTTAGAGCTACCATGCCACTCACAAAGTGTTCAAAATCTTCATGATGCATGTTGATAGGATGAAATGTAGAAGCAGCACTTAAAAAAGAGAGAAAATTCCAGTCTTAAGAGTACACACCAGAGCTGTCAGAGGAAAGTAATCAAAAAGATCTGTAAATGTCTTCCATACATTTGCATTGCCGTACCTGGTTTGAAACAAAATTGTTAGTAACAGAACAGTATGCTAAGATTATGTTGTGGATCTGTAGGAAAAATCATCATTACATTCAACTTATAAGCACAAAGGAGTTTATATAAGATAACAAACAATATGATAATTCAACTTTCATACCAGCTCCTAAGCATAGTTACAGTGCACCATCAGACGGAACAATCAGGTGTACACAATGAACAAGAAGTCTCTAGCAGTCTAATTGTCTAAAGAAGCCTATTAATGCAGTACAAGAAAACCACATGCCACCAAAGAGATTTTGTGTATGTGAGAAATATTGGGATGGCTATATATTAGGCTATGAAAATAAATCTGAAGCTTATGATTATAAAAAGAATAAGCACAAAACTTCTCGCAGGTAATGAAACAATGCACATGAACATGCAAGACCTGAAATTATAGTACTTGAACTTTATGCATCTAAATAAACTCACTTTCGTAGGCATTCGTCATAGAATCCATACACCTGTGTGATCTGCAGCCATCATAAAATGAGTTTCAGTTTCAAACAGAAAAACACAGCAATTCTATCATTAAGATGATGTCATCTAAATTGCAACAAAGTCAGTGTGCTGAACAGGAAAATAATTTTTAATTTTATCAAGTAGAGTCAATTGTCTCTGTTCTCAGATTAATTTCAGGTAATGGTAGCCAAAAGGCCACATGACATAAGCATAAAAAAATTAATGATACCTGCCGACTCTCATGGTTTCCACGAAGGATCGTAATTCGATGTGGATGCCGCACTTTCAGTGCTACTAGCAGCTGGATAAGTAATACAATGTTAATATAACAATATGTAACACTAACACATAATATGAATTGAAACATAAGAAATCAGATTTTTGTTCTATTTGCAGTTTCAACTCTATGGTCAACTAGATAATTCTGCAAAACTACAGAAAAAATGACCCAAAGAAGAAAATAAGTAGTAATTTATTTCTTACAGTAACAGTCTCAACAGAATAGTATCCACGATCCACATAATCCCCCATAAATAAGTAATTGGTATCTGGACACTGGAAACAGGAGAGAATAAAACTGATAGGGATTAGAGGATGGAATGGATGGCAGTATTGGGTAGGAAGTTCTTTCAAGAAAAAAAAAAGGAAGGAAAGCTCATTACCTTTCCGCCAATTCGGAAAAGCTCTACAAGATCATGGAACTGTCCATGTATATCACCACATATTGTCACTGGACTCTTGACAGGCTGCATGCAAAAGTTAGAAAAGCTAAAAATCAGATACTCATATACTGGGGCCAAAATTACAGAACGCATTAAACTGCCAATGCTTCTAGCAAACCTACGCTCCATTATATGCATGCATTATTTGGTACTTATTTGAATAAATCTCTGTTCTACACACAATACAATAGAAGCTAAGATTGAGCAGATGAATTGTAATGAAATCAGAGGAGGAAAACCTTAAATTACTATGTTTTTATTTCAATCGTCAGTGTTGCTGCAAGAAATATGAATCAGGGTGGGTGGGTGCTCAAACCGAACTACTCGATAGATTCGAATTCATCTCGAGCAATTCAATCCGAGCTTGATAGACGCCGTTGGGTTCACCACGGGATCTCGATGAACACCCCTACCTGGCGCGCCAGATGTCGGTGTTCTACCGTCGATCCTACCGAGGGGTATCCCGAGGTAGTAGATTTCAGGTGGGGTTTCGCCGAGATCAGGAACGCAATGGCTACACAACACAAGGTCTAGACAGGTTCGGGCCGCCGAGATAGCGTAATACCCTACGTCCTGTTTGGTGGTTTGTATTGCGTATGGGTGTAATGTGTATGTCTCTCTGTTGAGAGACTTGGTTCTATGGTCTACCGATCTAGGCACCCCTGTCCTCCTTTATATATCTCAAGGGGCGGGGAACTAGTCGGTTACAATGTTGGAGTCCTAGTAGGATTACAGAGTAGAGTCCTAGTAGGAGTCCGACTTCTTATTTCCTTCCTTCGAGTGGTTTCTCTACGGGTATGGGGTTCCATACCCAACACACTGAAAATGCGGAAGATTCAAATCCAACTTAATCATGACACCCCTTGAAACATGGGACCACAAAAACACCAACCAAAATAGTGCAACACAATAAACCATGATGTTGCCCAAATGCAATGGCAAAACCTATCCAACATTGTTCAAACAGCTTTTGGAACCAGCATATTAGATATCCTGCCGCATCTATAGGGAAAGATGCTGATCCCAATAGCAAGGGCGAACTGCCAGCATGTCATACCTGAACATTGCTTTCCTCCATCAAAATCTCCTTGGCCTTCTCACACAGTGACTTAACCTGAAACATGTGGGACCCCATTATTGGGGTTCCAAGAATGTTAGAACATCAACCTGCACATTTAGGCATCAAATGTTCTTGTTTTTGGTCAAGCAGACTCATACATACATCAACCCAAATGTGTACATGCACCACCACACCCTAAAGGTAACTATTGCTTAGGCTGGTTAATTTGGCATATTACGTTTACAACAAATACAACTTTCCATTTTTGTGCTACTTTTCTGCGAAAATTAGAAGAGATCTACTAACACAAACAAAATCTAAATAAGAGCACCGGAATGAGTCTAAGCCGCACTCGCCAGCCAGAAACTACACACCATATCATCCCCCCATTCCACCGAACCACCAGACACAACAGAGGTTCAAATAGCCCCAAAATCGCTGGATCACACTTCGGACCCAAATATTGCTACCAAAGAGCCGGCGAGAAACCCTAAGCATGCCCTCGCCACAGATAAAAAAAAAACAGCATTCACCAGATCGAGGCGCGAAATCACAACCGAGAGAACCGGAAACCCGAATGGGAGGGGGGGCATAGCTGGGCTGGATCTCACCTCCTGCTCGGCGAGCGGGCGGCACTGCATCAGCTGTTCGATCTGCGCGTCGAGGCCGCCGCAGCCGCCGTTGTCTACGTTCATGGGCTCCATAGCGCCGCCGCCGTCGGCGAGACGAGGAAGAAGCTCGAACTCGAGCTCGTCGCCGGCGGCGAAGCGATAGAGGGAGGGAGAGAGCGAGCGGGGAGTGAGACTGACAGAGTGGGGGAGAAAATCGGGGAGGGGAAAGACAGAGAGAGAGAGAGTCCTGAGTCCTGACTCCTGACGGGAAGGCCACCCGCCATGTGGGCCCTCCTGCTCCACACATGGGCCCGGTCGCTCCATGCCGCGTACGCAGTGGCAAGTGGTCGGGAAAACTACGCGTCCGCGGCTGACAGGTTGGTCGGTGGGTAGGGACCATGCTGTCAGTGGCGGAGAATACTGTGGGCGTCAGGCGACGTGGAGTGGAGACCGAAGAGGAAGCGGGAAGCCCCACGGGCCACGGCCCGCGGGTGCCTGCGAGGAGGTGGTTTCGGGTGATTCTCAAAAAAAAAAAAGGAGGTTTCGGGACCCACTTGTCAGAAGGTTTTTGCGGGGCCACTGGCCGGTGGCCCGATGTTCCAGTCACACCCCCGTGCTCCGTGCTTTCCTAGGAGTAGAGTACTCCGGTAGCGGGCCCACGTGTCGGTGGCGAAGTTCATCTGCGAACGAAAACTGAACTGAACCGATCCATGGCTTGCTGAGAATGCATCTGAGACTCTGACCTCTCAGTCAAAGCTACCGCTCTTTTGAAGTGAGGCCTCCTTCCTGTGTGTGTTCCTCTTTGTTCGTTGGTTTTGTTGAAGAGGGGGGTGGCCTTGTGGAGACTCGATAGGGGGCTTCTTCGCTTCCAGAGGCCAAGATCGAGAACTTTCCTCGTCCGCTCGCCTCGATCCGGCAATGCGTGCGGCGGCCGGAGGTGCCCCGCCGCGACGGGCCGGTGGTATCCGTGTCCGCGCTCCACTGGTGAGCTCAGCTCCTCCCCCACCTTTCTTGTCCCCGAGCAGCACGTAGGAGAGATGTAGATTAGCTCAGAAATGGTGGTTCATGTGCCAAAAACGGCCATCTTGGCTTCAAGCTGAGATCTTTCTGCTTGAATCTGGTGTTGTCGCGCATAAAAGCTTGGAGGATTGCGGGTTTGGGGGATGGTTCGAAGTCTCGATCTGGATGTTTAGGGCTTGCTGTGGAGTTTAGACCCAATGTCCATGGAATGTTTTGTATTTTTATTTTCTGGCATTCTCTTTTGGGGTTAGCTAGCTAGCTGTGGTGTGGATATGCTACTTTCTTTGTTAGTGAGGAACAATGTTACATGGACGATGAGTATCAGAATATCACCATAACATATATTGCATTTTTATTGGCCCCATTTGACATGGAGTCATGCTTAGTTTATTAACATTTAACTATGGACCAAACATAGATAAACTGTACTGGCTACTACTAGTTAACATTGTATCATTGCTAGTCTATCATTTAGACTTCTCATGAGCCACAGGTGTTATATCTTTAGCTAGGAATCATGTTTGTACGTATAGTTTTTAAACACGAAAGATTACTAACAAAGCCTAGGCGAATCATATGGAATCAATAAATCATAACAAAAACATTGATTACATACAATTGGAATTCTAGAACGACTCATCATCATTTTGTAAGCACCGTGTTTAGCATTATGACCTTATCTGGTAACACTAATATAGCAATGTTAGTACATAACTAGCACCCATAATAGTTGATGGAAACATAAGGAATTAATATCAAATTGTACATCATTAAGCGTTTGGTGTTCCAGTAGCCTTGATGTTGGTAAAAATTGTTGGGTAATCACACGCACTATCAATTTTGGAACCTTTCAAATTTTTTTACATTTCATTGGCCAGACTTCAAGAGCAAAGCACCATGCACTAAATTATAGTAGATATAGACGAGAAAATTATTGTCATAGGCTTTGGAGGAGTTAATATTTGTTCAAAACCAAACATGGAAAATGAAGCACCACACATTGGATGCAGGAGAACAAATCATATATCTCCTGTATCTATTTTTGCTTTCTGCTAGCAAGAGAGGGGCCAAGGGGAGAGCTTCTCCATTTCTTAAGGAAAAGTTTTTTTGGATTCCTTGCAATTTTGCTCAATCTTGAGATGGACTCAGCATGTAGACCAAAGCCAGTTATCAGCAGTACTCATGTCCTTCAATCACTAGTGAGATCTGCTCGCATTGCCCCCTCCCTCTCCCCCTCTCCCTCTCTCCCTCTCTATCATTGTGTGAGTATCGCTTATTTAGCCCAGCTCCATCTGTTTTCAAACGAAAAAGTTACGTGATTAGGAAATTTGATGTGCCAAATGAGGATGAAGCTACTTAGCAAATGCTAATATACTTTTATCTACTGGGATTGCAAGCAGAACAAACTCTTGTTTACTTTCAGATCTGATTCTGAACAGTACCTGCTGATTGCTCCCACTGTACTTTTAACTTGAGTGCTAGTTTTATATTCATAACACCATACATTTTTTATTTTTCTTTATTGAGAATTCAGTGGACTAAGGATATACCTAGGTTTTGAACTTCTAAGCCAACGTACCAGCTGTCAAATAGTTTGGCCCAACTTGACTGATTAATGATATGTTCCTTCTATTTTGTACGTTCATTGTTCAACGCCCAAGATTGATAGTTTCAAACATGGTTTTCTTGGTTAGTCTTTAAGCACTGAGTGTCTGAATATCATCCGCATAACATTTTACTAGGTGATGGACAAGAAGATATATTTTTGTCGTTGATAATTTATACCCAGATGAAAGGATGGTTGTTTTCTGTGGTTTTGTATTGATCTTCTGTTGTTTTATGCGTCTGCAGGTAGAGTCTGTCTCCTGCTATTGCAGGGTAGATGGAGGACTTAAAACCGTTGTAAGTGCTAGGAAGTTTGTCCCTGGCGCAAAGCTTTGCATGCAACCTGATATCATACCAAACAAACGCAAGTCAAGGAGCTCACGCAAGGAGAGGTGTCAAACTCAATCACCACTGCTACCTGGGCTTCCTGATGAACTGGCTATTTCCTGTCTTATGCGGGTTGCTCGGGTCGAGCACCCAAATATGCGGTTAGTCTGTAAACGATGGAACCGACTTTTATCTGGGAATTACTATTACTCCTTGCGTAAGAAATTCGGTATGGCAGAAGAATGGGTCTACGTGTTCAAAAGGGATCGTGATCAGAAGCTATCTTGGTATGCCTTTGATCCAGTAAACCAGCTCTGGAAGTCACTGCCTCCAGTTCCACCAGAGTATTCAGAAGCTGTTGGCTTTGGTTGCGCTGTTCTCAATGGATGCTACCTTTACTTATTTGGTGGCAAAGACCCAGTGCATGGGTCTATGAGGCGTGTTGTATTTTACAATGCTCGGATAAACAAATGGCTTCGAGCTCCAGATATGCTCCAAAAACGGCACTTCTTTGGTTCTTGTGTCATAAATAACTGTCTTTATGTTGCTGGTGGGGAGTGTGAAGGGATACAAAGAACTTTGAGGTCCGCTGAGGTATATGATCCGAACAGGAATAGATGGTCTTGCATTGCTGAAATGAGCACAGGAATGGTGCCCTCCAATGGAGTAGTACATGATGGCAAGTGGTTCCTAAAAGGTCTAAATTCTCATCGCCAGGTTGTGAGTGAGGTCTATCTACCAGCATCTAAAATGTGGTCAGCCACTGGTAATGAAATGGTCACGGGCTGGCGGAATCCAAGCATTTCCTTCAACGGCCGGCTTTATTCTGCTGATTGCCGCGATGGCTGTAAGCTTAGAGTTTATAATACAGAGACAGGATCATGGATAAGATTCATTGACACCAGACACCATCTAGGAAGCTCACGAGCTCTTGAAGCTGCAGCCTTTGTCTCCCTTAATGGAAAGCTCTGCATCATCCGTAACAACATGAGTATCACTCTTATTGATGTATCAGACCGAACAACAGTTACTGAGGTTGACAGTGCGCGCATATGGGAGGCATTTGCTCGAAAGGGGCAACACAGGTCTTTCATGGCAAATCTGTGGTCAACCATCACAGGCCGTAACCTGAAGACAGATATTATGCATTGTCAAGTTCTCCAAGTTTGAGGTTGGCCATATGTGAAGTGGAAACATACATTTAGACGCAACCCTCAGACTCAGAGGCCCCGTTAGAAGCTGAAATGGGTATGAACTGTAGCAAACATGCCAGCCTTTCCCTCAGTAAACGTCCACTGATTTCATTCAATCATTCTTTGGAACTTTCTAAGTTTGGCACAGTTGCATCCTATTTGTCAGATAAGGCTCCAAGCCGTTGGTACTGTGGAGAATCTGCCACGGCTTAGGAGGCTTTCAGTGCTGAATGGCAGCTTGGGTCAGAAGGGCAGGAAGCGCTGACAAAGGATGGCCTAAGCTTAGAGCCGGAACAAAGCAGAGGTGGGGGGACCCCTGTGGATTGATGCAGGTAGCCGTTAGTTCATTTTTGTAGAACGTGGACCTCCAAAAGCTTCCATAGAATAGATGGTTGTTTCAGAAGTACTCCATGATTTTGGTGAGCTGGTGCTTCAGGACTTTGCAGTTTGCACAGCTGATACAGTTGGTGTAAGCAGCAAACGTTACTGCCATGCTGTCAAACATTTTCAGAAAAGGAAGAATGACGATCCTCGTCATCATACATATCTCCCTTTTGGCTTATCCAAGTAAAAAAAAGGGGCGTACCCAGTGCCGTAAGCTCCCGCACTATGTGGGGTCTGGGGGCAGGTTGTTTAGCGCACAGCCTTTCCCACACATAAATGTGTAGAGGCTGGGGCTTGAACCTGGACCTTCCGGTCACAGGCGGTGAAGCTCTACCACTGCACCAAAGGCCGCCCTTTTTTTTTTTGGCTTATCCAAGTATGGGAACTAATCCTATGTTTATGCCTGGAAATCATTGCTGCCTGGTGTTGTTTGATGAGAAGCTGTTGAAACTGATCGATGCTATTTCTGAAAGAAATTTCCATAAGCATTATCTCCATTTCAAAGTATGAATAATGCAGTCTTGTAATTGTAAGAACTCCTTAAAGGTTGCCCCTTGAGCTATGAGCAACTCAGCTCTATGGCATTGAATAGCATATACCAGTGGTTTGATGTACCTGCTTGTCTTTTTTTTTCCCATATGCATTGTAATGCACTGATGCTCCAGGCTCAACCCAAAGCTGGTCTTATGAATTTGCTTCAAAACGGGTCTGGCGTACATTAATGACTAGTGCTCAAGCAGTTTGACCTAACATGTATCGTGGTCCATTAGTTGGAAACACTGACTGGAAAATGATTTGTCAAATTTGCGAACGTTGACAAGCACGGTCTGAGGTGTGTATCGGTTGTTTAGCGATCATTTTCAGAGGCTGGATTAGATGATGATGATGATGATGGTGTAGAACTAGCGATATTTTCATGCTGATCTGAGTATCTGATCCTTTAGTTGGTATACAAGTCAAAGCCAGGGAAAGACCAGCTGCAGAAGTCCATGGGCTGCTAAACCCCTGCCCTCATTGTCAAAGGCATACCATGATACCGTGGGCTGCTAATGTTTCTTTTGTTATTAGTTAACGCTGCTAACATGGCCTAGTGAGGTATATAACTAGTAACAATTTCCGACCCTGTCTTGCTTGCCCTTTCCTTTGCATGCATCTCCATTTGCTGGCGAAGGAAAGAGAGGCTGTCCCCAGCCAACTCGGTCAATGTTGCTGAGTTGCTGACAACTCGATATAGTTCTGTAACTTACTATATTCGATTTTGTGTTGGATCAACAGTGGAATTTGCATGATTGCCTTGTGATATTACTGCCAATGGCGCAAATGGGTGCATGGCACATGGTCTAATAAAAGAGTAAAGACTGTATGAATACAGAATATCGCATCACATGAAAGCTATGGTACAGAATAATCCGTGTCTGCTAGTCTCACTGCCTAGCCTGACAGCCCTTTTTAGCGAGATATCCGACAAAATGCTCCCGTAATGGTAAGTACTAACACCTAATTCAGGGCTGGCGGCTATCGTTCCTGCTTTCGTGGAACGACCAAATCTGCCGTGACTTTGCGAGATATTTGCCCAAATCTATGACTTTCACGATGAAATTCTGTTCCTTGATTCACATTATTTTCTTGACCCAGCAATATAGCAGCAGGGGACACAAAGAGAGGAAAAATCACAGCAATCGCCGGAGCCCTCGTCTGAACCGTGAAGTAGCAGCCTAGCCACAGGCCTTATCATCGGATGCTTCGCCGTGCACTTGAACAGTAGGAGTATCGTGCAAGTTGCATCCCGCGCGGATCTGAGTTCCAGGTCGGGAAAGATTCATTCAGATTTCAGGGCGACGCGCCAACGCTACAGGCTCCGACGCCAGGCGAGGAGCAGGGAAAAGGATCTCCGGTTCCGCCCCGTACCCACCACACGCGAAACGGGCAATCCCGACGGACCGGCGTCTTACGTGCGGGAGGCCGGATCGCTTTCTGCCTTTTCTCTCTTCCAGTTCCAGCGCCCAACGGGGAAGAGGATCCGGAAAACGACGTGGGAAAAGGAAAAATAAGGAGGATTTTCGAAACGTAAAAAATAAGGAGAATTCGATTCAACTTTCGATGTCCACTTGGTAGGTAGCAGGTAGTCGAACGCCGCCTATAAATCCCACCGCCGGATCCCGTCGGGCTGTCCCGTGCTGCGCTCGCCAATCAGCGACCACCGCTGCTCCCCCTCTCGCCACTCGCCAGGGTACGTGCACACACGCGACCGCGCTCTCTTCTCTTCTCCAGCATTGCGCTCTCTCTTGCTTCTTGTGTCTCAATCTCGGCGCGGTTTGCGTGTACCCCGTCCGCCGCGGCGGCGGCGGCGGCGGCGCGTGTTCAGGTTCTAATGTCTGACCTAGTGGCCTGTTTCTTTTGAGACGGTAAAGATAAGAAGATTGGATTGTCTTTTTTGCTGGGAGTTACGTGCATGAGGCGTGCAGTTCCGATGCTTTTGTTACTGTCTGCTCTTTCTCGGGGGATTGCGTTCTGTGTTTTCTTTCTTTGTTTCCTCTCCGAGTGGGGATTTTGTCAGAGTTTCGTCTCTTGCTGTTGCTCTGAACCACCTTCACTTCTTCAGTCTGTAACTCAATGGCTTAATGCCCAAAAGCCTGGTATCTAAGCAACTCGTTCGCTCTTGAATATAGGAGGCTGAGACATTGCCAGATTGTTGTCACGCCTGCTTGGCATTTTACAAGACGTTTACTCCCATTTTTTTAAAATTCTGATGCAGTTTCAGTTGTCTCGGAATTCAGAATTGTAGCTGAAGACATTCACGTACCAGTCAGCACTCACCATGGACGATGCAAAGAATGACGGGGTCATGGCCGAGGCACAGATTGCTCAGCCTCTGGGACGGTGGCCGATCCTGTCTTACGGCGTCGGGCACATGCTCAACGACATCACCTCGGCTTGCTGGTTCACGTATCTGCTGCTCTTCTTGCAGCAGATCGGCCTTGCTCCAAGGTAGTGTAACAGAATGTCTGCAGATAGCATACTACTTGACAGTTGACAGTGTAAACTTACATTCTTTTGTGGAGCAAGTGCTTTTTACGGCAGCTGACTCAAAGCTCGCGTTTTCCTCTTGCAGAGATGCAGCAGTTGTGATGCTCTCAGGCCAGGTTGCAGATGGCCTCATGACGATCCTCGCAGGCGAGATGGTATAAGCAGAACTCAATATTATTATAGATTATGGGATATATAAATGTTTTTTAGGCATGGATATATTACTATTTTGTCTCTGAATAGTGAGCATCGCATGATCAGATTGACAGATTTGGCCGCTTCAAGTTGTGGCACATTGGAGGATCAATCCTAGTCGGTGTTTCCTTCTCTTCAGTGTTCGGTGGCTGTCTGCTCTGCACCATTCTGGGGACAGATTCATACCTCGTGAGGACAGTCGGTTACAGTTTCTTCGCAGCTGTGTTCAACATCGGTTGGGCAGCCACACAAGTTTCCCACATGTGAGATTCTTCTTGCAAATGAAGTGAAATTTTTACCTGGAATTTAGCTCTGAATATCTAGCTGATGCATGTTCTTTGTTCAGGTCAATGGTGAACTGCATGACAATGAATCCAACAAGCCGTGTAGCCTTAGCAAGTTGCAGAAATGCATTTACTATGGTGAGTGAGTACCAGCAATTAGCATGTTCATCTTAGAGAAACTTAGATCCGTTTTGTTTCAAAACCAAATGAAATAATAGAGATCCTTAGCTGGCACTCGTTCCTGCTAGAATTCTGCAATCGAATAGAACTTATTATACATGAAACACGAACCTTCTTACTGTTGTCCCTTTCTTATTACAACTGATGTGCTACAAGTGTATGGACCCATTTATTAATGTCCATTTGATCAACCAACTCTATTTTGTTCCCCTTTAAACAAACCTTCACATGGGTCATATACTCACAAGGATGGCAAATGCAGGTGGCAAACCTTGGCTTGTATGCGATTGCATTAGCTGTCTTTGCTGTCATAAAGGCGAAAGAATGCTCAGACATTGTTCTTCAGGTGACAGAAGCAAAAACTTGCAGTTATAGACTAGAGAAATATAAGTAGATGTTTTATTGTTACTAATTTGCTATCCATTTCTTCACCCTACAGTACCGGTGGATAGCATATGTGTCCATTTTCATCGGATGCTGCTTCCTGGTGATCTTTCATATTGGAACCAAGGAACCGACGTATGTTGATGGATCATTCAGACTGGAATACGATATACATATGCTGTATGATTGTGTTTGTTCTGAATGTATGGTTTTTGCAGCTTGAAGTCTGAATCTAACTGTAAGAAGAAGGCTCGGATTTCCTGGGGCTACTGGTTCAAGAAGACCTTGTACTACCAAGTTGCTCTCCTGTATATGCTTGCAAGACTGATCACAAACGTCTCTCAGGTTGGCATATGGCACCATGTGCAAATCAGGAAGTTCATGTTCTTAATTGGCATGAAAATGCACATGGCATGCTCTATCACCAGCTTTGTTGTTAGTGGATTTTTTAAATAAGGTCCCATCCACCATGTGAATTTAGTCACTAAGATATCCTTTTTAAGTGCCCATCAGCAATTTTAAACTAGAGTTTTTTTTTTCCAAATACACAAATATTTATTGCTGCTCTATTTTTGAAGGGGAGAATAAAGCTAGGTTCTCTGTTTACGGTGTCTAAATCTATTCAAAGTAAATGTAGATTTAACCTTGCACTATTCTGAAGGCAGTAAAGCTGACTTCACAGTTATCATCTCTGGTATTTGAAGTCAGTGTGTGCTGTGTCTTTTTTTAAGAGGGGTCTTATAATCATCTCTGGTATTTGAATATTTGATCTCTTACATGTGCTTCCTTCTCCCTTTCCAGTCTCTCATCGCTTTCTACGTCACCAGAGATTTGAGAATGAATGAATACTCGAAAGCAATAGTGAGTTCTTTTGTTACCTTTGCTGCTTGATGTTTCCTTTCGAACGAGGCACCGACAGGTGTTGAGGATTAGTTTTTCTTCCTTTTTGTCTCACCCCTTTGATCTCTCTCTGCAGATACCCGCGATCATATTCTGCTGCAGCTTCGTCGTGTCCATCGTTCTGCAGGTCTGGCGCTTGCACAAAACCCGTTACAGACCTGCACTATGTAAAGTTGAGTCTTTGCTCACACATCTTGTGACTGCATTCGTTGCAGGAGATCAAGTGGAACAGCCGCCGCCTCAAGTCCCTCCTCACTATCGGCGCGACGCTGTGGGTGATCTCAGGCGTGGCGGTCTTCGTCCTCCCGAGTCAGATGCACAACCTGATGTACCCGCTCGCCATGGTCATCGGCGCCGCCAACGCCCTCGTCATGGTAAGCACAGCCGCTCAGCACGCTATCTGACGCCACGTTTTTGCCTGTCGAAATCTGACTTGTTGTGAGCAGGTTACGACGGTTGGTCTGGAGAGTGCGCTGGTAGGAGAGGACCTGAACGGCTGCGCGTTCGTCTACGGCTCGCTCAGCTTCCTGGACAAGATCTCCTGCGGGATCGCTCTGTTCGTCCTCGAATCATACGAAGGTAACATCGAGATCAGCCAGAACAGCACGAGATGCTCCAATTTTTTGTGCGTTTTTTTTGGCATTTTCTTTCTGCTGGAAATGTGACACCGTGCCCCCTTTTTTTGGTTGCAGACACGATTAGCTGCGGCGAGACGAGGGGACTGAACACGGTGAGCAGGTACGGGACGGGCCTGATCCCGTCGTGCTTCGCCGTCCTCGCGCTGGTGGTCACCTCCACGCTGAGGCTGCAGGACGGCACTCCGAGAGATGCTGCGCTGGAAGCCCCCCTACTTGTCTGAACAATGTGTTGGGTCTCTCATACATTGTGTATGTAATTTGGACTGGAGAAAGAAGAAATTTGCATCCTGTTCAATTAGGTTTGAAGAGGAACATAGCGTTCTGCCGCTTCCTTTCAATTAGATTTGAAAGGTGGCCAATATGTAATAATAGTAGTATTGTTGTCTGGTACAGTAAGTACCTACCTATGTCATCACAGTTCCAGTTTTGAGATGAAAGAAAATGGAGATCATTTTTTTTTGAAGGGGGGACATCATTTTGTTCCAAAGCTTGTCTACACATCATATTATTGTACAAAGTGGGAACAGCACCATGGCTGGAACAAGTACAGCAAAGTGTGAAAAACAAGAACAAACACACTGAAACACATCATGAACAGGAACGCAAAGGTCGATCTGGTGCCGGCTCCGAGCTGCTCACAGCTCGTCGACCGTCCGGTGCTTGCCCGTGGCGTCGACGTCCGCCCTGCTGTGCTTCTCCCTGTTGTCGCCATCGGCGCCGGTCACCCTCTCCTTTGCCTCCTCGATCCTTTCTTTTGCCGCGTCGGCCGTCTCCCGCGCCTTCTCCTTCACCTTCTCGTACCCTTCGTTGGCCTTCTCCTTGGCCGCCTCCGCCGTCTCCCACGCCGTGTCCTTGGCCGACGCTGCCTTCCCCTTGGCCGCCTCCTTCGATTGCTGCGCCTTCTTCCCGGCCGCCTCCGCCGTTTCCCACGCCGCGTCCTTCGCCGCGCCGGCTTTACTGGCGGCGGCGTCCTTGGCCGAGCCAGCTTTGTTCGCCGCGGCGTCCTTGGCCGCCGCAGCCTTGTCCTTGGCGGCGCCGGTGGTCTCCCACGCGGCGTCCTTGGCGGTGCCGGCCTTCTCCGCCGCCGCATCCGTGGTCTGCCGCAGCGTCTCGTGCGCCTTGCCTGCCACGCCCTTGGCGCCCTCGTACCCCTGCCCGGCCTTCTCCCTGGCCGCCTCCTCGACCTTGGCCTTCCCCTGCTTGGACCGCTGGTGCGCCTCGGCGCCCTGCTGCCCCGCCTTCTCGGCCGCCTCCTTGGCCTTCTCCTTGGCGTACCCGGCCTTGCCCGACGCCTCGCCGACCGCGCCCTTCACCGTCTCCTTCGCCTGCTCCTTGGCGTAGCCCGCCTTGCTCGACGCGCCCGCCGCCGCATCCCCCGCCGCGTCCTTGGCGTCCCCCGCCTTCTTCCCTACCTCTGCAGCAAAGTTTTACACATGGCCGGCCGGCGGCGTCAGCAAGTTCAGATTCGAGACGGAAAATGGTGGCGGCTTGAGTTAAAAAATGATTACTTGTTCCTAACTTACCGGAGGCGGCGTGCTGGGCGGACTCGCGGGCGGTGTTGCCGGCCTTGCGGGCGGCCTCCTCCTCGTCGACGTCGGGGTGGTGCTTGAGCCCGAGCCCCTCGGTGATCTTCTCCTTGGCCCACCCCGTCCATGACTCGGAGTCCTCCTTGCTGCCCTCTTCCGTGACGTCGTGGACGGTTGCTTTGGCCGCCACTTGGCCCACCGCGGCCACCGCTAGCAGAAGCAGTAGCAGCGCCGCGGGGGCAACAAGCCTCGTCGACCTCGCCATGGGTCGTCGCTCTAAGCTCGACCTTGGGTCGGTCGCAGCGAATTTGATCAGTCGTGCTGCTATGCTAGCTTTGCGTGCTTTGAACAGGGAATGCGATGCCAAGAGTAAAGAGGGGGAATGGATGATCGTGTTGGGTTTAGAGGCGCGGCTGGGTTTTTATGGGCAACAGGGGTTTGGACGCGTGTTGGGAGCGGTTCGATCGAGGCGTGTGGCGGGGCGACGGGTGTCCGGCTGAGGTGGCACGCTGCCGCACACGTCGTCTTCTCGTCGGTCGCCGTGGTCGCTTTGGCCTTGGAGGGCGGCAGGCTTCTGGTCGCTTCGGTGAATTTGAAATGGGACACGAGGGCGAGCCATTCGGGGCGCCAAGGCGGCAGCATGGACACTGGACATTGGTCATCAAGCTCGCTACGGATGTGTATTTCGGCCCAACTTAGGTTTCGGCACAAGATAGGCGACGTGTGCGCCTTTTCTCTTTCAAGAACATGGCTTGTTTGATATCGCCACAAGTTGCGAGTGTACCACCTGCAGAGATTACAGGAAAAGGTTTACCACAGCAATTCAAAGGGACCGCACAGAAAAAAAAAAATCAGCCAGTAAGATTCAGCAGCACTCAGGTTCTTTGATTTTGTAGGCTCAAATGGAGCGCAATCTGCACAGCATTTATACATGTCATTTTTTTATATATCATTTTCTTTACATGTCATTTTACTCAAGCATAGAACTATTTGAATATTAATAAGCCATGATCAGAGATCGCATCAGTAATAACTTCACCTCAAATAATTATTAAGACTAAAATCGTATGTTTCACTACAACCTTTCTTTTCTTATTACAAAAAGACTCTGGTTAAACCTAAACAGCAAATGTGCAATGCTTTCATCTCAGTAGCCTAATTTCGTCACACGTTATTCGAAAAAAAATTATATCGCTATACATTAAGGTAGTTATAAGTGTAATTATAACACTATATCTTAAGGTAAATATAAATCAGATTGTTTTTTTTGTACCACACCAAGTTCAAACACCGGGAGCTACAGTGGCAGCATCTTGCTCATGTTGGGGGCAGGGAGTTGTGGTAGCAGGGCCTTCAGCGAATAATTAATATTTGAAGCATTTTCCGGGATGCCTGGAAACAAAGGCAACAGCTTAAGGACACAGGGAGCAAAAAAAGTTAGTAGACACATCTTTGCTACTTACTGTGTTACGAACTTAATGAGTAATCAAATTATTTGAATGGTGGCCATGATCAAATTAACTTTCAAACCATAAAACGCAAGGGCGCCTGGCAAACGGGATTTAACACACCTGATAGTTTTTAGCCGGCCTGACCAGAGGAATGTGATCATTTTGCACGATATTCTGAGCTCAATAGTGTCCATGGTTGACTTTCTCAGCCAAAAGCCTGAGGAACAGCAGCAAGTCCAATTAAACAATATTCTCCAAATGGCAGGTAACTAATTAGCAAACTGCATTAACAAAATACAAAAGGCTATAAACCAGGTCGGTTTTTAAGAACAGAGTTCCAAGCAGGTCAGGCAACGGGATGTAACGCGCGGTGGGTTTCGTCTCGTGCAGGTGTAACATCCGGAAAATTCACCAAGTGAAATCGCTCGCTAAATTTTGTTTTCAAAAAGTATTTTCGCTGTTGAGCTCTCAAATCCCTTCCCGGCAAATTTTGCCGTCCCGGCACCGAAGCCGACACCCGTCTTTTATCTGTCCCTCAGTGCGTCGTGTCGCGCGCCGCACGGCTCTCTGTCGCGCGTGCCCGACCGTCGCCGCAATCCCCGCCGGCCTCTCCCTCTTTTCCCTCCCTTTTCTCCTTTTTCTTCCCCTTTTTCTTTTTTTCCTTTTTCCTTTTTCCTTTCTTTCTTTTCTCCTCCTTCCTTCTCCTTCTTCCTCCTCCTTCTCCTTCCTGCTCAGCACACCGCCGCCCTCCCCCTGCTCAGCACACCGCCGCCCTCGCCTTGCTCCTCCAGCAGCTGCTGCACGCGCGCCTGTGCTCGGCGACGAGCGCACAGCGCCAGCGGCGACCCCGGCCCCGCCGACGCCGTGCCGGCCACGCCGCCGACCCCACCTGCCGCTGCGCACAGCGCCGGCGACCGGCACACAGCACCGCCGCCTGCCACACCGCCGTGCCGCCCCGTCTCGCGACCCCACGAGCCACGCCGCGACACCCTGCCACGGTCTCCGCCTCCCTGTGCGCGCGACGCAAGCACAGCGCCGGCGACGACCCGCCGGCCGAGCTGGCCCCACGGCCGGGCCGAGCTTCCCCCGCGCCGCCTATAAAAGCGGCCCTCGCCCCCCCTTCGTCGCTCCACCCCACCACAGCCACCTTCTCCGCGCCTCCCCGCTGCCAATCGCACCGCCGCCGCCTGCAATCGCCGCCGCCGCCTGAACCGCCGCCGCCGTCTCTGACCCGCCGCCGATCCGCCTCCACACGCCTCCACAGCCCGAGGTGAGGGGGGAAACGGATTCCCCTTGCTCCCCTCTCCCTTTCCCCCTGCTCCTGGCCACCGCCGCGCGCCTGGGCGCCGGTGAGCGCCGCCGCCAGGCCGCCGGCCGCCACCCCTACCTCCCCCTATCTGTTTCGAAAAGAAACAGAGGAAGAAGAAAGGGCGTTTTGCCCATAACCCCCTCCACCTTTCTAAAAACACAAAACAACCCTCCCACCTTTATGTCACTTTTTAGAAAACCCCCTGGCGCCCTTTAACTCCTTCAAAGTGACCCTTAACTCTTTGTAATTAATTACAAATGAGTCCCTGTCCTTCCTAAACACCCCCCACCACTTCTAAATATTCCAAACAAGCCCCTCCACCATTTATCAGAATCACAAATGACCCCCTTCCTTCTGAAAAATATTTACAAATCAGTCCTTAGCCACTTAAACCACCCCTAATCACTCCTTTGACGCGTCATTTTATGCGCCAAACTTCACCCGTTTCTCTCCAAATTCGACCACGGCCTTTCCACATATATTCCGGCCGAGCTATACAGAAATCTCCCAAAAATAACCTTTCTATGATTTATTGCCTAATTCTCTTTTCCGAGCTCATTTAAAAATCCTTTTTCGTTTTTCTTTTCTTTTATTTTAATGTATGCTTGCTTGTGTGTACCGTAGACCACGGAGTGACCGAGGAGCAGCCCCGCGAAGAGTTCGGAGGACCGCACCACGAGCCGGAGTACGCAGGCGAGTACCGCGAGCCGGAGCCCGAGGACCCGTACCGCGAGCAGGCACTTCCGGACGACTTCGACGACGGCAAGTTCAATCCCGTCCTTTGATGCATATTTATCCTATGTTTTACAAACACAACCTATTGGCCTGTTTATAAAATGCATTGTTTTATTGCAAGACCCGGTTGGATAGCCACTCCTTGATTGCTATAAATATTCCTTGATCACCCAAGCTATCATTAAATATGACTTGCTCTGTTGAATGATAGCCGCTGTTAGAAACGCTTAGGACCTGTTACTCTTATCACTATCATATTGCAATTACTCATGTGTTTTAAAATAAAGAATGGTGTGAGTGTTTAAAAGAAAAGGGTGGCTTTTGGTGAAAATGAAATAATGATGAAACCGATGGGGTGGATGGTGTGTTCTGTGTGAAACACCAAATTGGTGAGCTCGTGCCTGTGTGGCTGAGCGGGATGTGGAGATATCCATCTTGTCATTATTTTAAGGACCGAGTTGATTGTCATCTAGCCTGGCCCAGTTTAGTGCTACCGCCCTACCGTTGTATGTGGCAACGGCTTAGCATAAATCCCACTAGTTGGTCGGTTAGCCAATAGGTGAGCTGTGAGCAATGGGAGAACAAGGAGCAGGAGTACGATCTATGTGAGTTACGTCCCGGTCATGCCTCGTTGGGAGGACATGGACCCCTTGGTTGCTTCCATATTGGTTAGTCCGACCTAGCTATGGTGTGGTAATGGCTTTGACAGGTCCGCGCCGGCATTTCGGTGTTCGTGTTGCGGAAACCGTTGGGGTGGGTTAAGTGTACAACCTCTGCAGAGTTAAAATCTATTCGAATAGCCGTATCCACGGTATTGGATGAGTCACGGCTTGGGCCTGAAACTAGTATTGGGAAAAAAGGGTGGGATCTTTTGGTGTGAGTGTTTTGGAAAGTGTCCGGCAGGTGTGCCGTGAGCTACGGCGGACGGGGAGTCCGGTAGCATAAAATGTGGATCCTATGTGGAGGATCAACCCACTTGGTATTAAAAATTGTTTTTACGAAAACCTGTTTAAAAACAAACCCTTGCATAAAATCTAGCTTTACGCAAATTAAACCTTAACCGTATTCCTTGAATTACCCTGTGCATAATCTTTATATTCCCCCTCCGTGGACGTGGTTGGACTTGTTGAGTACGTTCGTACTCACCCCCTATTTTGTTGCAACAGAGGAGGATCCGGACTTTGTCCCTGAAGAGTTCGAGTAGAGGTCGTGTCTACACCCGACGTTGCCTGTGGTGTGGTCCTTTCCAAGATGCTTCCGCTGTTCCTCGTCGAGATAGGGCTAGATCCAGTCATAGTCTATCTCTGGTTATGTATTGTTGTACTTTTGATTTCTGTTATCGTTTGTATCGAGTACCGTGCCCCTTTGAGGTCGCACGATGACTGAACCATCTGTGGAATAAATGTGTATCAGCCTCCTAGGACTGATATTTGTATCACATTTAGTCTCTACTTAAGTGGGGACGCTTCAGCAGGTCGCACACCAGCCATGCCGTGGAGGTAATCGACCCAAGCTACTAGGCTGTCTAGGCCTTCCCCGAGGTTGATCACCTTGCTGGTTGTAACCTTGTCGAGCTGAGGGACTGGATTCTGCAGCCGGACGAGTGTCCATTCTTCGTCCTCAGAGGAGTAGATGTGGAGCTCGTAGCACAGCGAGTCGAGGCCAACAGCGAGAGCAGCGAGGAGATAGTTGTGGCCACCGTGGCCGAGGGGCACGACGGCGAGATCCGAGTTCCTGGGTAGGCTGTAGGAAAACGGGATCGGATCGAGCGACACCGGCTCGCCGAACCCGGCCTTGTACATGAAGTATTCGTATTTGGTAGGGTGGGAGACGAAGAAGCTGGCGCGGACGAGGACGAAGCGGCCCTCTGCGCCGACCATGTGCGGTGCGGCCCTTCGTCGAAGCGGCTGGCGGCGCCCTCGGGTTCGTAGCCGGGGGCCGCGCTCTGGCAGCGGGCGCAGAAGTAGGACAGGGCCGGGGGTTGGTGGAACCAGAGGGATATCTCCGCCAGGATGTGCCCATCGCTCGACCTGGCCGTGGCGGTGGTGTCGTCGTTCATGGCGTCGCCGGTGCCGGTGCGCGCGTACTTTTTAAGGAAGATTGAGGCCGGACGGCGCGGGAGAGAAGGGGCCAGTCATTCTGAATGCCGCCTAGGGTTGAAGTTTTCAAGGGCGTCGCCTGGGTGGTTATTTATTGGAGCTTCTTTGGACGAGGAGAAAACTCGACGAATTCGGGGCTTCTCTCCTTTCCTTGTGACGGGAACAAAGACGAGCAAGACTTCTACTATGTCGGTTGCAAATTCTAACTCAATCGGTCTCTCTCCCTCAAGCTGGTTCGGCCCAATATTCTCTGTGCAGCCAAGCAAGATCGGTCCAAAAGCTGGAGAGCGCAAGGATGGGCTGGGCCGTAGTCACCGCAAAGCCCGCGCGCGGTAGGAAGAAGTGGAACGGGAAAGATCTCCGGAACTCGGAAGACTGTAGCGTGGGCGACTGGGCGTGGCGGGTGCTGCTCTGCCGGAAAACTACGATGGTAACGGTTCTCGGATCTCAACACTGTTCATGTTGTCGTTGCCCTGGTTTGCTAATTAGGCCCAAATGTTCAGGGTTCAGTTGTGCGTGCGTCGTGTTTGATGAAATGTTTTGTACAAATGGCCCAACGTCTGATCTTTTGTGTGCACGGAAGGATTGCGTTCTGCAATGAACTGGAGATCAGCACCTACACTCTGTGCTGAGGCCTGCAGTATGGCTTATGCTAGCTCCTGCAGCACTAGCAGCTCCCTCATATTTGTCCTAAATCACGTGCCATGCCTTGCGTGAGCAATTGGACAAGTCTGCTGTGGGGTGCTGCTCCTGATGCACATATTAGAGACTGTTTAGTTGAGTCCTGCTCCTGATGCACGCATTAGAGACTGTAGCTATTTGGTATTGGACTATTGACCTTTTTTAAGCTACATCTATCATGATATTTGAAGTAGGCAGTTCGAATTTCAGTAACAATTTGGTGTTTCATGATGGTTCAGTGTTGGAGACAAACACATGGAGAGAAGATTCCGAGCCAGTCTATGTACTGGCCAGAAGTGATAACCATCTATGGACAATGAAAACTCGCAGGAGCAGCAAGTGAGGATTGATTGATACTGTTGCATTTAGTTTAACACAACTATGCAGTTTACTGAACATTATGAACTGCTGATGTTGTCTATTATCTTCTGCAGTGAAGTTGAAAATGGAACTTGCCTTTGGCGTTTGTTATCAGGTTCATAGGAACTAGAAGGCCACCCTATCTATGAACAGAAAGGAGACAAAGTTAGTTGGCAGAAATTCTTTTAAAACACACTATACATTAAGCTAGTTATCACAGTACATTTTGAGGTAAATACAAATCTTACCACAGTCTAAAAGTGGAGATGACATTATACCACAAATTTCAGCAATCATTTTTTGAAAACAATCAGCAATTGCCTTTTTTTCTTTACCACACGCCGTTCAAACGCTGCAAGCTACAGTGGTAGTATCTTGCTCATGTTGGGAGCGGGGAGTTGCCGTAGCAGGGCCTTGAGCAAATCGTTAATACTTGAAGCATGAACGGGACGCCTGAAACAAAGGCAACAGCTTGCTGACACAGGAAGCACAAGTAAAAAAAAAAATACAGCGTAGTAGACAAATCTTTGCTACTGATTGTGTTACAATGAACTTAAATAGTAATCAAATTATTTGGATGGTCCAGTTACTTTTGGACGTATTTAAAAGTGGTGTCCTACGGATTGTGTTACAATGAACTTAAAGATTAATGAAATTATGAATGGTTCAGACTTTCAGTTGCTTCTGGACTCATTTAAAAATGGTGGCCATGATCAAATTAGCTTTCAAAGCATAAATTGCAAGAGCGCTTGGCAAATGGGATTCAACATATCTGACAGTTTTTAGCCGGACTGACCGGAGGAATGTGATCATTTTGCACGATATTCTGAGCTGTGTCCATGGTCAACTTTCTCAGTCAAAGGCCTGATGAACAGCAAGTCCAATTAAGCAAATGTCAGGTAACTAATTAGCAAACAGCACTAAGAAAGATCATCGGTGCACGGGTTTTAAAGAAAAGAGTTCAAAACAGAGTAAGGAACTTGCCTTCGGCGTTTGTTACCAGGTTCACAGGAAATAGGATGGCCACCATAGATCTATGAACAGAAGGGAGGCAAAGTTAGTTGGCAGAAATTCTTTAAAAATAGTAAATGATGCACAATACTTACTGATGTATTGTTTTGATCACGTCCCGAGCTGGCTGAAGCTGAGACTTTGCCTGCAGAAATTACAGAGACCGTTAAATTCGTAAGGCCATATCTTACAGGGACGATAAACCAACCAGAAACCAATCGCTAAAACTCATAAATCCATAAATTGGGATAAAACATAAACCATATTCACAATGTGGGTAGATGTAATCACCTGTAATCACGTGGGGCACTGGACAGGGACCGAAAGCTTTGACCAGATGCCAACGCTTTACAGGTGAAAAGTCTCCCATAACCTTTACTCTGTTGGTCCTAAGGTCAAGAGCAACCACCCGTCCATCCCAATCACCCATCCTGGTTCTGGAATTCAGGTAGAGAATATCATCACCATCCGTGCTTAGGATGGGGGAATCGGAGTAGAGATCCTTGAACTCCGTTTTACCAATGTCAGCTCGGTCCTTGAGTTCACTCAGCATTGACAACAAATCCATGGGATTGTCGAGCACGAAGTCAGCTGCGTCAAGAACAGGTCCCATCTCCCAGCCGTCAGGTGAAACGGTCCGGGTCCACATCACGGCCGTCCAACCGTTCCATGTTTCCACCGGTTTGGGCTTTGGCGCTGGCGTGACATGATCAAGTATGAATCGAGAACCTTACCGTTTTCGGGAGGAAAAGGAGGTTCTTGGGTTTTTATCACCACACGGTGCTCCATCTCGATAAACTTGAGCACACCATTGATGCACGCGAGGTCCTGGTATTGCCCTGTGCATGTTCGTCCTTCGAGTTCTTGCATTTGCTCTCTGTTTCCAGGCAACGGGTCAGGCAAGGGGATGTAACGCGCAGTGGGGTTGGTCTCGTCGTGCAGGTCGCAAACCAGCATGCCGTGGTGGTAATCGACCCAAGCTACTAGGCCTTCCCCGAGGTTGACCACTTTGCTGGTTCTTACAGTCTTGCGGAGCTGAGGGATTGGATTCTGCAGCAGGATGCTTGTCCATGATTTGTCCTCAGAGGAGTAGATGTAGAGCTTGTTGTAGGTGTAGTAGGGTGACTCATCAAGATCGATAGCGAGAGCAGCGAGGAGATACTCATGGCCACCGTGGCCGCGGGGCACGACGGCGAGCTCCTTGACGTTGCGCGGGAAGTGGCAAGGCGGGATCGCATCGAGCGAGGCCGGCTCGCCGAACCCGGCCTTGTACATGAAGTACTCATATGATTCGAATTCGTATCCGTAAAAGGAGGCGAAGCTGGCGCGGAGGAGGGCGAGGCGGCCCTCCGCGCCGACCACGTGCGGCCGTTCGTCGGAGCCGTAGTGGCCGCGGGCGCAGAAGTAGGACAGGGCGGGCGGTTGGTGGAACCTGAGGGAGATCTCCAGGGTGTCCCCGTCGCTCGACCTCGACCTGGCCGTGGCGGCGGTGCTGGCGTTCATGGCGTCGCCGCTGCCGGTGCGCGCGTACTTTTCGAGGAAGATCAAGGGCGGACGGCGGGGTGCGTCGGTGTTCCCATCCGCGGGAGACAAGGGGCCAGTCATTCTGACCAAGGACGCCATTAGGGTTCGAGGGATTCGGTGGCGCCGCCGGCGTCGCCTCGGGTGGTTTATTGGAGGAGAACACTACAAATTTGAGACAAAAAAAATTACTAGGACTCGGAAGACGAACAGGATTCGAACTCTCTTCCAGGGTACGTAGAAGTGTACTGGGCCGGATTCAGACGTTCCATCAGGGCCCAGCCCAACTGTCGATGGAGTGCGCAAGGATGGGCCGGGCCGTGGTCACCGCACGGCCGCCACAGGACAAACAGCAAGGTGCCCGACCTACCTAACAGGCTAGCAACCCAACAACCGCGGTGGAAGTGGAACGGGAAAGATCTCCGGAAGACTGTGGCGTGGCGGCTGCTGCTCTGCTGCCGTGTCTCCATTTCACTCTCCCACTTCTCCGCTTCCTCGCCTCGCTTTGTTGGAACGTAGAAATGGCAGCTTCCTCGCCGTCCCTTCCGGCGCCGCCGCCGGCGGCGGCCTCCACCGCGCTGGCCGGGAACCTCACGGCCTCCTCCCTCCTGTCCATCCCGCCGCCGCGCCCGCGCCTCGCCGCGGCGCACCGCCGGGCGGTCGTGGCCGCGGCCGCGTCGCCACGGCCCCCGCCCCCGCCCCGGGGGGACGACGGCGACGAGCAGGAGGTGGAGAGGGCGATGGGGATGGACGGAGGAATCCCCGGAACCTCCGGCGAGTTCCTGCGCCGCGTCTCCTCCCGCGCATACGGCATGCGGCGCCACCTCATGGAGTCGCTCGACTCCCTCGCCTACGATGGTAACGGTTCTCGGATCTCTCAACTCTCCCTTTTTCACGATTGATTATGTTCTTATGGCCTTGATTCGCACACGGGGTTGAGCAAATTAGCACAGCCAAAGTGTGGGATTGTTAGCCCGAAAATATTCAGGGTGTAGTTGTGCGTCCGTCGTATTTGATGAAATGCGTGGTACGAGTTGTCCAATGATGCGATCTTTTTGTGCACGGGAGAATTGCGTGCTGCAATGAATTGGAGATCAGCACCTACTCTGTGAGGCTAGTGGGTTGGTTCACGCGTCTCGTGTTTCTTCATATGTGCAGTTTCAGGTGGGACAAGATGGCTTTATGTGATGATTAGCTCTAGGCTCTAGCAGCACTAGCAGTTTCCTCATCTTTGTGTTGCGTGAGCAATTGGACAGGTCTGCTGCGGGTTGTGGGCAATTAATAATTGATATGCATAAGCTGCTTTTGTATGACGAGACTGTCGCCAGTGATCAAGCAGCTTTGGGCATTTTATTAGTTCAGCCCTCCTTATGCACATTACTAGACACTGTAACCGGTTGGTATTGGGCTATTGACCAGTTTCTTTCTCCCCAGCACTTAAGCTAAATATACACAATATTTGAACTAGACAGTTTGAAATTTAGTAACATTTTGGTGTTTCGTGGTGGTTCAGTATTGGAGACAAACCCATGGAGAGAAGATTCAAAGCCAGTCTATGTACTGGCCAGAAGTGATAACCATCTATGGACAATGAAAACTCGCAGAAGCCGCAAGTGAGAATTGATTGATACTGTTACATTTAGTTTGTCGCAACTATGCAGTTTACTGAACTTTATGAACTGCTGGTGTTGTCTATTATCTTCTGCAGTGAAGTTGAAAGGGAACTTGGAATGCTTTTCTCAAAGGGAGGCGGTTCAGGAGTAGGAACTAAATCAAAGTACTCTGGCTCCAATTTTAACATGGTGGTTGAAGATATCAGAGAGGGAGTATTGGTGAGTAGCTGTCTAAAGGAGGGTCTGGCTTTTCTCAAAGGGTCGTTCTGGGCAGGCACCTTGCCATTATTCTTATTCTTATGGCTAACTAGTACATTTACTTTTTTTAGTCCATAATCTTCACACTCCTTTTCTAACTAATGCATCTTTGGAATGGTACTTAGCTAAAATAAAAACCTCTACACTTTTGGTCTATACACAGCTAAACTCAAATACAAAATATGCCGACCAAGACACATAGTTAAGCAGAAGGGACTGCTTGAGAGTACTAATAAAGTAATAATAATTTGATGGCCACATGTGCCTAAAGATGGGTATTGATATACATATTATTTATGACTAGAAGGTGCCTATCAATATATGGTTTTTGTAGTACCATAGTAAGACTGCTGCAACAACAACCTGGGAACATTTTTTTTGTTGCAGCACTTGCTCTGTTTTCTTTCTGAATAGTATTGTCCTTCTCTGCAGATATTTGAGGATCAGGATGATGCTGTAAAATACTGTGATCTTCTTCAGGGTGGCGGTCAAGGATGCGAGGGAATTGCAGAGATAGAAGCATCATCAGTAAGATAAATTATTTGGACATTCATAATTTCTGGTTAGCAATTGATCAGGCATGTAACTACTTGTCTTAATTGTTGTCCTTCTGTAGGTTTTCAGCATGTGCCAGAAAATGAAAGCCCTTGCTGTTCTTTTCCGCCGAGGACGGACTCCTCCATTACCTGAAAGCCTTGAGCGCGACTTAAGGGCGAGAAAGCGATCTTTGGAAGACTAGGATTGTTGGTTTACACTGTATAGAATTGTTAATTGTTTTCTAGCTGTTGAAAGGCCATAGGCCATGTATACTACTACATCATACGTAGAACTCCCTAGCTGAAATGAAAGGAGGCAAGTCTGACGGGTAAATACAGACGATAGCTCGACACCAGAAATCTCTTGGAAATTGAATATTCTTGTAATTATGTTATGTACATTCCACATCTCCATTCTACAATAAATAAATGTGATCCATCAAGTTAATTCTTATTGTCTGGTGTCATCCAACTGGTGAATGGTACAAGGGGTGGCAACCCTGTTGATGACATGGCCACCCAAAGAATCCATAGCTACGGTTGCTGCTTTGCCTACATTTACTGCACTGTGAAATATGAGTGCCTTAAAATTCAGGGCGAAGTGCGCCTCTCAGTCAGCTTCTCACTCCGGTATTTCTTGAAATCTGCGGCCAGCCCTGTATCGAAGTCCTGCTTCATCTGCTCCGCCATCTGCCTCAGCACCTGCGCATTGTTCACGGATACGGATCAAATTCCTGTCAGTCCTGAGAAGGAACACGGATGGTTATTATTGCAGGATCAAGATGAGATCAGGCTCTGACCGTCTCGCCGACGCCTCTGATGATGCTCTCCGGGACCATGGCGAGCACCGGCGGGAGGTTGAAGCGGACGGTCATCTCGACGTGGCCCTTGAGGCTCTTCCTCCCCTCCCTCTGCGGGTACATCAAGCCCCGGACGGTCAGGGCGAGGTGCGACGGCATTGCGTTGCTGTCCAGACCGTTCAGCTTGTAGTCTGTCTGTTTGCAGCAGCAACAGCATTCAGATTTCAGACATCTGATGCAAATCAGAAAATGGTTCTTGGTCGGAGATCGTCAGTTACCACTTCCATGAGGAGGAGGCTGGTGGCGTGGATGGGAACGTTGGGCGGGTACTCCTTCCCTCCGGACTTTCTCGCAAAGCGCATGACGATCACCGGCGACGCCGACAGGAAGAGGAACTGGATGGGCAGAAGCTGGACGCTCCATTCTTCCTGAAAGGTTGCAGTGGCGCTTTGTTAGCATTGCGTGTATCCTTCATTTGCATAGTTCCGTGAAGCAGTGACTGTTCCAAAAAATTGAAGACATTGGTTGCCGGCAAGAAAACTGTGACCAAGTGTTGCTTCGAAAGTCAGGTTTCAGAGTCAATGAACGAAACAGAAAGGCGATGAAAACTTTCAGCATTTTCAGATGAAGCATGTCCTATTCAGACATCAGATAAGAAATTGATGGAGAAACGATAGAGCAACTAACATCATTCAGCTTTCTTCTCTTGTGCTGATCCGGAAACACAGCTCCAACAATCCTGGGACTGTTCTGCAGGTACTCGTCGATGGACGCCTGCAGATAGAGGTTCCATGGAATCAGACCATCTGAAAGTGGTAAAACTGCAACCAATTCATAGAGGCATACATGCGCGACCTACCCCTTGTGTTTCACTCATAGGGATGTCGGTGTTGAACTTGTAGGAGAAGGTGAACAGGTCTCTGGGATTGATCTTCTCCCTGGACCTGCCGCCATACGAAGGCGTCTTCAGAGCGCATGTGGCGAGCGATCGCCGCGGCAATGGACAATTCTGAACAAGGCCCTTTCTTGATCTTGAGCTTGATCTCTGATCTCCCACTGATCTGAGTGTTGTGCTCGCTACTGATCCAGCACCCCTATGCACTGTCACATCGCCCTGTCAGTCAGATATGCATGTTCGACAAAACTAGGAAATTTCTCAAATAACAAAAACGAAGTTAGGCACCTGGATGGGCTACAAGATGGCATGAAGGGAGGTGTACCATTTTCATCTCTATCCTGTAATAATTGCAATCTTTCTCGCTCTTCTAATAGCTGCTCGGGTTTATGGTTTTCCCTGATCGATTCCTGGGCTAATAAGTAGCTCCAAAATGGTGGCGTGCGGGGTTGAGCATTCTTGCAAGGAAAGGCAATTGTGCCTGTCTCTCTGTAGTAGGTCCTACAGGAGTACAGGAGCCGCGTCTCTTCTTCCGAGTCACGCCAGGGAGTTTCCCGAGCTTTTTCGTGGTTGCTGGGCTCTCTCAAGTCTTCTCCAACCATGTTTCTCAGACGTTAATAATGGTAGCTGCAGACATGGGAAAAAATTGCATGTGAAGAGAAATTAGGCACAGTATCTTTCAAAAAATAAAGAAAGAAATTAGGCACAGCTATATGATGGATACACGTAACCGAAGAGCGAAGAGACCGTGATATTTTGTTGCGTGCACTGATTCACTTGCCTCCGGCAGATGTTCATCAGCACACTACTCTTGCCACGTGCGCAGTTTGACCCCTTTCTTGGAGGGAGATGATGCTGTGCAAGTACAAAGGTACTATTTGCTAGGAGACTAGGAAAGTTGTGCTTCATTCAAATATCATAATTTTTTTTCCGGATATTTCACTTCACAATTTGGGCGTGTACGGAAGCACAACGTGACAACGACCCAACGCAAAGGGCACAAGCAGGCACGGCTGTGCAAAGCATGCCAGAAACGTCTGTGCTAATCCCTTCTTTGCCTTTTTACCAAAAATTTCTCAACTTGTTACAAAAGGGTAACAGATCAAGTTTTTCTTTTACAGGGATGACAAATCAAGTTAGTGCTAACAAACACAAGTGGCTTCTACCGGTTTATACCTAACGGAATTTGTCAACTTGTACGCCTGAAAGGAATCGAAGTGTCAACTTGCTACGCTGAGGAAGAAGACACGGACGTGTTGCTGGGCCGTGCCGTTTCACCAATTCGAGATGCGTTACCGAGCCCCCTCAGTCATACTGGCCCATCAGAATACGGCCCAAGTGCCTCGGAGGCCATCGTCTTCCTCGCGCCGCCGCCGTTTCTCTGCTCCGCCTCCCCTGACCTCATCCGGGTCCGGCGGGGGAGCCGCTGCTCAGATGCGGCGTGCGGGTCCTTGCTCAACGGAGGGGCTGGGAGGTTCGATCGGGTTAGATGTGGAAGCCATGGTGGTTCCCCCGCGCAATTCGTATCCGGCATCTCAGGTGAGCGAGTGACAGCTTTCAGCTCATGAAATGCACCGACGTTTCCTTCGTCTAACTGATTCGGTCGCTTCCAGTCAGGACATTACGCGAGAAGCCAAGATTGGAGGCCGATGTTTTGCCAATATTACCCCGGAGCAGAGCTCCAACAAAGGGAACTTGTTGAGAGGTGGAAGCAGCCACCTTGGGGAGAAGCGGAATTCAGTCTTTGCAGGCGCTCCAGAGGAAGCTGGGTCTGATTTGGAGCAGAAAACTGGAGAAAAGTACAAACCCGATGTCCATTCTGCAGTAAAATCGTGCTCTGGTATTGGGAGTCTGGTTATAGCCAAGTGCTCTCACATATTTGAGAGTAGAGGGGACAACTTTGATGGCAACTGCAGCTTGCAAGATGTTCTTAAGCCTGGTTTGTGGCTCTCAGCAGAGACCCTTCGCCGGTTCTGGCGTGTCTCTGAGCTGAAGCCTGAGGATTTTCTTGACATTTTGATTGGTTTTGGGTCCAGCGCGGCACAAGTGAGGAATGTGACGTTCTTGTGGAATTTGTACAGGTGGGCATCGCACCAGAGCAAGGAGTTTCAACATCTGCCAAGGTCGAATGAGGCCATGGTATCCATACTTGCAGATGCTCATATGCTCAGTCAAGCTGAATCACTGCTGCTCTCATTGGGTGATCATATGGCTCTGGCTGTTTCAAGTGAACTATTCAGCCAGATTATCCAGGCGTATTCAGAAGCAAGCAACCTTGAGAAATCAGTTGCACTTTACGATTATGCAAGGTGTAAGCGTTTGATTCCTTCAGCTACATGCTACCAATTACTTCTTCATTTTCTGATCAGAAAGGGAAAGGACGACTTGATTTTAAGAGTATATCTGGACATGCTTGAAGTTGGATTCGGTAATTTCACCAAAGGAGACGTTCTTGATTCTGTTGTCATGGCTCTAGTCAAGAAAGACAAATTTTTGCAAGCTCTTGGTATACTTCGCAAACTAAAGGGGTTGGGTCTTAAATTAAGCGAGAGATCCTTATCAACTATAGTAGAAGGATTTAACAAGAAGAAGGATATTGGTGATATGATGAACTTTTTGGAAGAGTGGAGGTGTTTACCTGAGTTGCGTCTTTGCAACAGAATCCTTGCATCTTCATGCACCAATCTTGATACTGATCAGGCATGGTTGGTCTTCCAAAGATTGGAGGCCTTAGGGTTTGCTCCAGATGCTAATACTTTTGGAATTTTCATATTTCATAGCTGTAGAGAAATGAAACTGAAGTCTGCATTCGTATATTTATCAGAGTGCTTTTCTAGACACATCAAACCTAAAGTGTGTGCTTATAATGCTATTTTAGGTGGTGTTTTCAGGGAGGGACTGTACAGACATGCAAAGTATGTCTTTGAAGATATGGTTGAACGAAAAGTAACGCCTGATCTTTCAACATATAAGATAATCCTGGCAGGATATTGCTGGTATAGACAGTTTGATGATATTGAACAAGTCTTGAGGGATATGAAAACCAATGGTGTAAATGATCTTCCCTCTGGGAATTGTGCTCTCTCTAAGGCCTTATCATTCTTGGGGCTAGATCATCTAGGAGTGAAAATTAAGAGAGATAATGCCACTGGTTTCCCCAAAGCTGAGTTTTTTGATTCGGTTGGCAACGGACTGTATTTGGACACTGATTCCAAGAAGTTTGAGATTTCATTGGCACAGGTTTTGGATACTGCACTTCACCCAGATTTTAACTCAGAACTAGTCAGTGCATCTCAGCACGGCAATATTGCAAGTGTTCTTCTTGTGAAAGATGAAGCTTATCAATGGGGATATGATATTTCACCAGCTAGCTGTTCAGAACTGTTCAAGGCCTTATCTGTGAGCCCTGTACATGTAACAGATGCCATTAACCTTATGGAGGAGATGCCAGATACATTTGACAAGTTTGGTGCTCAAAATCTTAATTTAGTTGTCCAAACATTAAGTAGGAATGGGATGTCAGCTCATGCAAGACTGGTTTTAGAAAAAATGTTCAGAGAAGGCTTGTCAATTAGTCAAGATACATATACTCATTTGATGATAGGCTTCTGTAAAGAAAGGAACATAGCAGGGTTTTGGGAATGTTGGAATCTTGCAACGAAGTATAGGTGGTCACCCCATAGCAAGGATGTGATGGCCCTCACCAGCTGCTTGTGCGAATGGGGAGTAATTGAGGAAGCACTGAAGCTTATGAACTCGTTATTTGACTGGCATCCTGATCTGTTTTCCAGTGCGTATTTTGCACTTCTTAAAGAATTGTGCCGGACAGGTTATACTAGTGTTGGATGTGCAATGTTGGAGGTTCTCAAAGAAAAGGGTATGGTTGTGGACCACTCACTACTGCTTTGTGTGATGGAGGGATTCCTAAAGGAGCAGAGGACTGCTGAATCAATAGGAATGTATGACATGTGGCTTAGCAAGTGCAAAGAACTAGACACATTTAGTTACCGATCCGTATTGCCTTCTTTACCATGGCTTGATACAGGTCGAGCCAATAACTTGGTAGAATCTATACTGACCATGGAATTTACTGAATCCTCATATTTTAGCTGCACGTTGAAGGAATTAGTGCAAACAGGCAATATAAAGTGGGTGATGCCAGTCTTGCAAGAATTAACACCTGGGAAGCTCAGTGGCACCTTGTTAAATTCCTTACTTCAAGCATTTGGTTGTCTAAAAAATTGGAGAAAGGTAAACACAGTTCTTTGCATGATGCTAAAGATGCATGGCGACCTTTCTATATCAAGCTATCGCTTCCTTGTCTGTAGAATGTGTGAGCTAAGTCAGTTTTCTAGTGCATCAAGCCTTAGAGCACTGTTCCAACATAGTGACAAGTCAAGAGAGCAAATTTCATGCAACATTCTGATTTTTTATCTTTTCCAGCGTAGAAACACCTCACAGGTTCATGATTTATTGAAGGACATGGAATGTAATGGTATTTCTCCAGACAGAACAACCTATGACTTCCTTATCTACGGATTTCACAAGTCTGGAGATACCGATAGTTCAGTTAGCATGCTTGATGCCTGTATTGCTAAAGGAATACAACCAAGCAACCGCAGTCTTAGAATAGTATTGAGCCATTACTGCAGGCTAGGAAGTCTTGATAAATCACTAGCATTATTTCACTTGATTGAGAGCAGTGGATGGAAGCATGGGTTAATCATTAAGACCACTCTCAGTTCATGTCTCTTTTCATTTGGGAGACATTTGGAAGCAAAATCATGTCTGAACAACCTGAGCAAAAGTGACTTGATTGGATCGTATATCAATTTTGATGACCTCGTCAAGAAATTCTGCATACTAGGAGACTTGAAAATGTCTCTTAATCTGCTAAATACAATGTTGAAGAAGGGCAAACTACCTAGTGAAGTGAGTTACAGTTCTGTTATTTATAGGCTGTGTATATTAAAAGAATTTGATCAGGCACTTGATTTTCTTGCTGAAATGCAATTCGCAAATCTAAAACCAAGTGAGACCTCCTGTGATGCACTTGTACATGGCCTTTGTGCCACGGGAAGAACTTGTGATGCTAGGAAGGTTTTGGAAATGCTAATCACATTGGGATCTGCACCATCCTATGGCATGTATAAAGTTGTTCTTGATAGCTATTGCAGAAGTAACAATCTGCAGAAGGCTACGGCACTTTTGCATGACATGCAACAAGCAGGGCAAGTACCCAACTTTGAGACACATTGGTCTGTTATAAGCAATTTCAGCAGTCCTAGTGAGAAAACTGAACGACATGGAGAGCCCATTTTGCCAAACCTTTTTCATCGTGTGAATCCCCCATAAAGGTTATATGTGATATTTGGTTTTCAGAAAATGGTGACTGATGACTATTATCAAGTTTCCCTTGCGGAGCTGACAGAACTCAGTGAACAAGCTTGTGCTATACTGCAACTCGAATTTTCTACTCTGGGATGAAGGTTCACAGAAATGTTTTTTTTTTCTCGGAAAATGTTCATAGAAATGTGAGAACACGTAGGATAAACTATGTATCTTTGATTTTATCAAAAGAGTGGATCAACTCATTACTTGAGCCATCACAACCTTCTTCTCTGCAACCTAGCTTACAGGGTGTGCCCCTACTAAAGGGATCATGCGAAGGTAGCATTATCTCTTAAGAATGAGAACAGTAATATCAGAAAGTTGGCTTTTCATTATTGGCATGGACAGAAAGTAAATGTGGACTACTTTTGTGTTGACCAAGACAAGACTGATATTACTGCTCCAGCAAAGGTAATTTGCTCCTGCTTTTCATCTATTGCATATGAGGTTTCTTTCTTTGTGGTATTTTGGGGAGCAGGTTAGCAGCTGTGAGGTACTATTTTCTCCTTTACAGCAAACTATCGGTGGTATAAAAGCAAAGATTAGACATTTTGAGCAATTATGCTACTGTCAGTACCAGTACTACTTTTATGGATTAACATCGCTATTACAAGGTTATGATATGTGAATATGTCTTATTGTGGGTTACTGTCCTGTGTTGCTGTATTTCTTTTCTGCTTTAATGTCAAGTAAGGCATTTCCCTTTCCCTTTTTTAGCATTTTTTTCTCCACTAAGTTACAAAATGAGATATTTAGTATAGCCTGTATCTGGTCTGTTTGCAGCAATAAGTGAGATTGCCTCGCTAGGCAACCAGGATTTGAAATGCTCTCGTGTTCAGATTCTTCCAAACCCTTTTCTGCTGCAAGATTCTCAGCCTGAACCTCATGCCTTTTCAGAGCATGTTTGAACTTATGAATCTGAAATAGCACAGGTTCTATTTTAGAATAGCTTAATAGGGTGTGTTCTCGAATGGTGTCAGATCATCTGATACTTACGGTTGAAATTGTGCAGCTGAAACTACAGATACGACCTTCAGCACCTGTGTAAAAGCGGAACAGTGGCAAGACATAGACATTGAGCCTCTTACAGATATTTGTCTGTTCATTATTGTTGACCACGAGAAATTGGAGTCCTGGATACATTCTGGCAAATTGGTGTACCTTTGGGGATATGACAGAAAAGGTATTATATCAACATGAATTTATGTAGAACATGACATAATTGTAAAATTGTTGAATCTGCATGCTTTTCTTTTACCTCTGAGTGTAGGGCCTTGCAAGCTCTAGAGCTAGATGAAAAGAAGTGCACCACTGTGATCTTATCTCCAGCCATTAGAAGCTGTTTATCAAATCTTCTTGTGATTTGATATTCTTTATGTTGCTCTTCATGTCCTTCTCCCAGCACTTTGTGCGAATACCCTAGTACCACGACTAAATATCACTTCCATCTTCATTGTGGTTCAGAATGTGCTTGGAATGAATGTTTAAGTTGTGTCATTTTTTAGAGAAACTGTTAGGTTTCTCTCTTTTGATGCTAATTTTACAGTAAGCTTATACAGAGAAGGCATCTTAAACCAGAAACTTTTTAGAATTTTTAATTTTCACTATTTCATAATGTCTGACCAAGCAGCTAAATCTCTTCAAACTAAAGCCAAGCAACGAATAATCTGTTCTTGAAGTAATGCAGTTGTGTAGTTTAAATGCTACTGATATAGAAATTTCTTCCTGATACAATACCATTTTGAACGAATGTTTGCATACAAAATCCCCTGTCTACATTTTAATTGCACATATTTATGTTCTGTACTAAATAGCGAGACAACATGATTGTCTAAAAACTTTAGATCCTTTGTCCTCTTGGAACTGCATATTATTACTTGACATAGATTGACCTGGACTGAATATTATTGCCTTTATTCTAGCTTGATAGCCTTTTACAATAAGTGTTTTTGTGATTCAAACATCTCCAAAAATTTAAGTCAACATTTTTCTTTTGTTTTCATATAAAATAATGCCGTAAATCATATATTTCTGAGAAAGTAAGGAAATTACTTTCTTGGGATCTTTTGGTACAGCTCTGGTGATCTGCCAACCAGTTGATGCAACCTTTTCTCTGGGCAAGAATTGCATCCCCTTGATGCCATTGTTGTTCCAAGTCATACCTTGAAGCAACCATGAGATCTCATGTATCCACGACAAGATGAACGACCAATAATCCAATGGTTCCTCAAAGCTGAAGCCATTGCCATATTGAACTGGAAACAGAAAGGAATATGTAACAAATCAGCACCTTCATGGAAAATGCTACAGAAAAGGGCGCATTTAAAAGCACTGCATGCCTAAACTAACTGGAGAGCCTCTACAAGATCTGCAAATGTTCTGATGATGAAATGGGGATGGCCATACTGGTATTTACAGCTGAAGAAAATCTTGTTTCAGAAATCAGAAGCAAGGCACACCTAAACCTAGCTGCACAACGTGTTTTTTTTTTTCAAACTTTCGTTCAATGTTATCACTCACAAAAGTGGTTCTGTTGCTTATCCAAATGCACGTAAGTACAGTCAGAAGTTTTGTTTCTTGTGGTCATGTTTGGATTTGTTGCTTATCTCAAGCTTTAGCTTTGGTGTTTCTTCTTACACTCTGCTGACTTTTATCTGAGGCGGCACGGTTTGTGATCCAGGATGGATGAAGCTGATGTTTCTTCTTACTCTCTCTTTTGGTGTGAATGTTCATGCGTTGTGGATATACGAATGATGTGTAAATGTTGTACCTATATCTAAATCTACTTTACTGGAATGTATGATTGGATTTCTTGCCGAAATTGTCGAAGGTCAGTGCGTCAAATACCGTTGAGAGGTTGTGCGATCAACTTGCTTTACGTGAATTAGTTGCACTTCTTCCTTGCTGCATCAGCAGATAGGGTGAGCCCTCTGGTTGTGTAGCATATCCTATTCCTTAAAATTTTCCATCTGATGCGCATGAATGCATGATCTGGTTTGCACTGTCTTGCTCGGTAGTCGGCTCAAATTTAAGACCATGGATTTAGACTTGCATGCAAGTTGCAACATCTGCACTCAAAATTTGTACTACAGAATAAAATCCATGTAATGATGTAATTTCAGAACTAAGGGATGTTGACGTGGGGTTCGATGTACAATAAGAACATCGATTGATTTCATTTGGAGTTAAGTTCTTAAGGAAAACAATCCTGTTGGCCAGTTCTTGGCATTAAAAAAAATGAAAATGGAAATTTAAGGACTCGTTAGACAAGGTAATCTAAGCTTGAAATTGTGTAAAATAACAAAGACGCACTGGAAACAAAGGAATAGAAATAAAGGAAGGTATAAATCAAGGAAGCAAATGGCAGCTAATTGTACAAAAGCAAAAGCTCGGAACAACTACATTCAGCATTTCAGATAACTTCAAAATTAAATTGCACTGATCATGTGCTAACTTTTCTAATGTTCTGCTGCTATATCACAAGGTCTGTGATCATAGCACATGACTGGTCTCAGTTCTATGGTTGAGTGTTCAAGCAGGATTGCAGCCATCCAGATACCCAGAAAGTAGTACAGGTTTGTAAATAACACCACTACATTTGGGCTGGTTCTTGTCCTTCCATTATCTCCCTAACTTGAATGCTAACACCAACCTGCATCATATCAAATACAGTGGAATTTAACAAGTTTCCTTGGTAGGGTGTAGCAGAATATCCCATTGGTTTCACATGGTGGCTGCATGGATCAAATTAAAGTGTGTTTTGCTTGCATGATTGATTCATAAGATTAACTATTGAATAACAGGGACAACTGGATGTGTATGAATTGATCAGACTTACACGCCCCTTAAACTGCATTTCTGTGAAAAAAAAATTCAGGAATATATTTAGCATGATTGGAGCCAATAATAGCATGGGCCTTTTGCTCTTCATTGCCAGAAGAGCAGGAAGAGGTATCCAATTTCTTGACCCTGCAGCTGAAGTATGATAGTCAGACAAACAATCTTTTGAATCCAGAACATGATTAGAACTGTCTAGAAGATTGCATTAGATCCTTTGAACTGCCATCAATAACTGCACGGCCTGCTTCCTTGTTGACACCAGTGTCGTCCATCAACTTTCTCATTTTCTCTGACCCCAGCCATTCTCCAACTGAAGCATAAATGTTTGATAGAAGCACATAGTCCCCACTTGCATCACTCTTTGCCTTTAGAAGTTCCCGATTCGCATGCTCAGCCAGTTCAACCTCACCATGGATCCTGCAAGCCCCAAGCAGGGTCCTCCATATGACAGAATTAGGCTCGACCTTCATTGTGTCAATGAACTCAAACGCTTCTTTGAGCAGTCCTGCACGACTCAGCATGTCAACCATGCAACCATAGTGCTTGACATTGGGCTCAATCCTGTACCGTTGTTGCATCAAGTTAAAGTACTTATGCCCCTTGTGAACCATCCCACCATGGCTGCAAGCAACAAGGACAGCAACAAAGGTGATCTCGTCGGGCTTGACATTCCCCTTCAGCATCTTCTCGAATAAATCTATGGACTCATTGACATGTCCATGCAATGCCAATCCTCCTATGATGGAGTTCCAAGTTGAGACATCCTTATCTCGCATCGCCCAGAATGCCTCATGTGCGTTCTTCATGCTCCCACACTTTGCATACATGTCGATCAGCGCGTTTCCGAGAACGGTGGTAAGACCAGTTCTTGAAAACCTCTCTGACAGATAGGAATGGAGCCTCCGGCCAACATCGAGATCACCAGAGTCGGCACAGGCTGACAACAAGCTGAGCACCGTGACAGTATCCGGCTTTTCTCCCACGCACTGCATCTGCTCAAAGAGCTCCATAGCATGCCTGTGCGAGCCGCTTCTCACGAACCCAGAAATCATCGTGTTCCATGACACAACATCACGATCAGGAACCCGGTCGAATAATTCCCTCGCCAGGGCCATCTCTCCCCGCTTGGCATACGCTGTGATCATCACGTTCCAGGACACGAGGTCCTTCACAGGGCTCTCATCGAACAGCTCCCGGGCGGCACCAATGTCCCCTCTCCTTGCGCAGCCGGAGATCATGGCCGACCAAGCTACGGCGTCCCCGCGCGCTCCGCTGTCGAACAGCGCAGCTGCCACGCCTAGATCCCCACAGCTCGCGTGCATGCCGATGAGCGCGTTCCTGACGAAAGCGTCAGATTCGCACCCAGCCTTGACGACGTGCGCGTGGACCTGCGCCCCGGTGCATCCCACGCCCATTGCGGCGCAGGCGCGGAGCACGAACGGGAACGTGAGCTTGTCCGGCCTCACGCCGCCGCAGTCGCCGCGGCGCCGGGCCATGCGCGCGTAGATGGAGACGGCGTCCCGGGGCGCGTCGCTGTGCGCGGCGCCGCGGATGAGGGTGTTGTACATGAACCGGTCCGGGTGCGGGATCCGGTCGAACACGAGGCGGGCGTGCGCGATGCCGCCGCGGACGGCGACCGCGGAGGCGAAGATGAGCTCGCGGAGCGCGGATGGGTCGGAGAGGAAGCCCCGGAGGACCATGAGCGCGTGGACCTGCTTGATCTGGCGGAGGCTGCGGCACCGCCGCCACAACGCCGGCTGCCGGCGCAGGGTGCCCGACTTGCGCAGCATCGCCTGTCGCAAGCGCGGCAGCGGGCACGCGCGCAAACGGTTCAGTGTCTCCAAAGAAGCTGCTTCAATTCGGCATGGAGAATACAATGAAGAAATTGCCGCTCCATGGTTGGCCCTTCAAACTCCTTCAACGAAGGGCTCGCCGCCCCGCCGCCCGAAGAAGTCTGACGGTTCAAAGTCACCCGAAGAATAGGATCGCTCCAATCGGGCCCAAATTGTAAAGGAAAGTCGTGCCACGGCCCAACTGCATATACAGTCGATAAAACAAGAATGAATTCCATAAAACAAAGGGTGAAGATTAGATGCTGAATCCCCAGCACGCCGCCGCTCCACCGGATCCCTCTCCTAGCTAGCTCCCCACGCGGCACGCCATAGGATCCCTCTCCAAGGTTGCCACGCACTCGGGCTTACAAGATGAATCGCCGGTTTGTGGATCTGGTGATGCCCTGCGCCGGTGGACAGTATTCAGTGCTCTTCGCAGCTGTTCTACAAATCGACAGAAGCGGCTGCGAAGAATGGCAAGCAAACCATCAGGGAGTTTCCCGAGCTACGGCGGGTGCCTGCAGCAAGCTTTCAGTTCCAACCTTTCAGGTCGAGCCATTATCATCTCATAAAAGGCGCGGATCTGTTCGGCCCCTTTGGCGAGAGCAAAATCCTCTGCGTCGATGGTGTTGGGCATAACCATGTCGCACTCGGCGCAGGCCATGCCAATGATGCACACCCCCAAGGGACCCATGGCCATATCTCTCTCCATCCCCCGCACACAGCTTCATGCCACCTCCGCTGCTGCTTGCGAGTACTATGGCACCGACCCTAGCAAAGAATCCTACATCTTTCAGAGAGTCAAAGGCAACCACAATGAAAGCGTCTACATCATGGACATGTCACCCCGTTGTTTGACCCCCTTTGAGGTGCTATCTTTCTCATCCATGGGCTGGCTTTGGCGCCCTCTACCCCCACCGCCATTCCTCCATGACCCTATGATGTATGAGCCCAGGTGGGATTCGGCAGTGGCGGTTAAGGGCAACACAATCTTCATATCACCTTCCATTGCCCAAGAGAAGTGCATTGGCACCTACTCCTTCGACACAGTGACCCAGAAGTGGGACAAGGCTGGTGAATGGGTGCTTCCCTTCCTAGGCAAAGCTTAGCTCAGTTTGTCCCTGAGTTTGGCTTCTCGCCTTACAGCCCCTACAACCTCTGCGCCACTGGCTCTCTTGACTCACCGGAGGTGAAGAGTGTTTTTGCAGATCTTGTGCCACCAGAGGACTGGTCCTCCACAGATCTCTACCTGGTGTACCTGGGGTCTGGCCGGTTTTGCACTGCCAAATACTACCATACTGGCGATGATGACGCATTCGACACTGGTTTTGTCTTCAATGGTGTGGAGGTAGTTCACCATGATCGTGCTCGGGAGCTCAGGTTGATCAAACCCAACGATTATCAAACTGGTGAGCTCCTGATGATTAAGCATAAGTCCAAATGTGCAACCAACATTGGCATCAAGTGCGTGCTCTGAAGAGGAGATACTTAATTCCTTGCCATTTGACTAGACAAGATGCTGCTTATTGTCTTTGGAGTGGATGGTAAGGGTCAACTAATCTGCATGGTATTGCCGAGTGGTTGTGCGTACTAAACGCCAAAATAACGTGCGTCGCCCAAAATCGACAGCCAGTGCTCCTGGTACACTTAAAAAAAAATGTGCGTCGCAAGATGAGAAGACCCTCACCTGACAAGACGACGACTTGACTCCGTTCTCCCTCGGCAAAGGCTGCAGGGTGCTGACGTCGCCGTCAGCTCGCCTGCTGCCGGCCTTGGCGTCGAGGCGGAGGTTGGACGTGCGCCGGCGCCCTTCCGGAAGTAGGCCTCCCAGAGCTGTGAGCTCCTTGGCGTCGCCGGTGCGCCACCGGAGGAACAGGACGGCGTGCCGCCGCGGATGAGGGTGTTGTACATGAACCAGTCCCGGTGCGGGATTCGATCGAACATGAGACGGGCGTGCGCGATGCCGCCGCGGACAGCGGCCGCGCGCGCAGGGGTCGGAGAGGAAGCCCCGGAGGACCATGAGCGCGTGGACCTCCTGCTTGATCTGGCGGAGGCTGCGGCACCGCCGCCACAACGCCGGTTGCCGGCGCAGGGTGCCCGACTTGCGACTTGCGAAGCATCGCTGACGCAAATGCCGGTCCAAAGAAGCTGCTTCAATTCGGTGCATGCATTGAGAATGCAACGAAGACATTTCAACTCCATGGTCTCCAATGAAGAGCTCACCGTCACGCCCAGGCCGCCCGTGCGCGGCGTGGAGATGCCGGCCTACACCACCATGGTTAGGCTACCACTTGACGGGCCTTCCCAACGAAAGGTTGTTTTTGTAAAATCGCACCTGCCGTTTTTCCTCACGCTCGATCTGGGCCGCGGAGGTTCGATCTGACGGTTCAAACCCACCCGAAAATTGGATCGCGATCCAACTTGGGGGGTGAGTTTGAACTAATTTGTAAAGTCTAAGGGCTATTTGGAAAAACTGCCGGAGCCACTCTGCGTCACGCCGTTCCCCAACCGCACGTACCTGATCCGACCGTTCAAAACCCTCCAAAATCGGATCGCGATTAATGATCGCGATCCAATTCTGGGATGTGTTTGACCGAAAACTTAAACACTAGGGTCTCTTTTACAAAATGCCTGCGGCCAAAAGTCCACTCCTCCGTTGACCGCTCGGCTACTGCTCGTCGGCGTGTCGTCGGCCCCGATGACGGCGCCGCCGTGTCGTTCCTCTTCTCTCCCATTGTTTCGCCCCACCAGCTCCACAGTATATTTGCCAAGCGCAGTACGCTTCCGCGACGACTCGTCCACGGCGACATCACTTCCGCCACTGATAGTCTCGCCGTCCTCGCGCGACTGCGGTCGCTCTCGACGTGTTCGACGAAATGCCGCGAGGGGATGCCGGCCACCATGATCAGCTGCCACTTGAAAGGCAGCGATCTGCCGAGAGACCCGTTGGAGACGCTGATCCGCTCATATTTCCATGCTTTATGGTAAGCACTCTGTGACAGATCTTCGGCTCTTCGCTAATTTACTACCATCGGTGACAACATAAAGAAATTAATCCAAGAGGCAAACATCCTATGCAGCTACGCTAGAGTAGCATCTATGGAATTTTGCATCGATTGCATATATGAGAGATTATTGACAGATTAAATCGCTGTCTTGACTCTTGAGACACCCAGTTACACAAAGATTACATACACAATTTGGTTCAAATAACCACACGGCCCTGAAGAAGCAGACCTTAGTCCGTGCGCCATGGAGAGAATCTTCGTAATGCAGCACCTCCATGTTCCCAAAATCCAATATGATTCTTTCAGGCATTTAAATGCTTATGTAGAAAAAAAAGTAAAGGAAAGATTTTTTTTTTAGGAAAACAGGAGGGGGCAAGCCCCTACTAAAGGAAAGGATTTACCGCACAGGACCATCATTTACAAGGAAATGAAATACAACGAAGCTTAAAGCTCTTTAGTGTTACAGAACTAGATACCTATTTGATGTTTATTAGCCCTCAAAATTTTAAAACAAAGGGCCGCCACAGGAGCATATGGGCCCTGTTTTTTAAATTACTGAGCTTCTATATGCATACATAAAAACTACTGAACTTAGCAATCTGCATCAAATTGATTTAATCATTGCTCGGTTCAACAGGACCGTCATCTCCATCCATGTTGGGCGAAGGATCACCTGCATTTGGGATTTCAGTAGGTTGGGCAAAACTCTTGGGTTCTGATTCTTCCAAGACCTTTTCTATTGCAAGACTCTCAGTCTGAACCCCATGCCTTTTCAGAGCATCTTTGAACTTATGAATCTGAAATAGCACAATATTCTAGTTTGAAATAGCTTAATAGGGCGCATTCACAAATAATGTTAGATCATCACTTACAGTTGAAATTGTGCAGCTGAAGCTATAGATACGACCTTCAGTACCTCTGTAAAAGCGAAACAATGGCAAGACATAGACATTGAGCCTCTTACAGATCTCTGTCTGTTCATTATAGTTGACCATGAGAAATAGCAGCCCTGGATGCATCCCGCAAACTGATGTACCTTCATGGACATGAAAAAAAAGGTATTATATCAACATGAATTTATGTCAAACATGATATAATTGTAAAATTGTTGAATCGGCATGCTTGTCTTCTTTTACCTTTGAGTGCAGGGCCTTGCAAGCTCTACAGCTAGGTGAAAAGAAGTGCACCACTGTGAACTTATCTCCAGCCATTAGAAGCTGTTTATCAAAATCTTCTTGTGATTTGATACTCTTCATGTTGCCCTTCATGTCCTTCTCCCACCACTTTGTGTCAATACCCTAATACCATGAATAAATATCAGTGCCATCTTTTTCGTGCGTCGGCATGTGTTTGAATGAATGTTTTGAGTTGTTATTTTTGAGTGAAACTGTTAGAATTCTCTGTTTTGTGGCAAATTTACAGTAAGCTTAGATAGAGAAGGCATCTTAAACCCACGACTTTTTAGAAAACTGTAGTTCTCGTTGTTGCATAATATGTCTGGCCAAGCAGCTAAATCTCTTAAAAGCAACCAGTGAACGATGTGTTCCTAAAGTAATGGAGTGGCGTAACTTAATTTCTATTAGTATATAAATTTCTTCCTGAAGTAATACCATTTTGAATTGATCTTTGCATCCAAAACCCATGTCTATACCATGAGTGCACATTTATTTTTCTGTATTAAGTTAAGAGGAAACATGATTTTCTAAAATTTTTAGATCCTCTATCCTCTAGGAACTGTGTGATACTCAGTACGACAGTACATGACATAGATTGATCTGTACTGGATAATCTACATTGACTTTATTCTAGCTGGATTACCTTTATGGGAACTTCTGTACTTTGGGATTCAAATATGTCCAAGCATATGAGTCAGTTTCTTATCTTAGTATGGAAAATACCTTTTTGGGATTTTTTGGTGCAGCTCTAGTGATCTGCAAACCAGTTGGCGGAAGCTTTTCTCTTGGCAAGAATTGCCTCCCCTTGGTCCCATTATAGTTCCAAGTCAATATCTTGAAACAACCATCAGACGGGTTGCTAGTATATCCACGGCGAGATGAACAAGAACCACCAACAGCCCAATGGTTCATCAAAGCTGAAGCCATCAGTGTCCTTGAACTGAAAACAGAACGGAATATGTAACAAGTCAGCACTTACATAACAAATGCTACAGAAAAGAGAGTGCATGTAAAAGCACAACATGCCTCAGACTAACTGGATAAGCTCTACAAGAGATGAAGATTATGTGATGGTGAAATGGGAAGGCCTCGGCTGAGGTATTTATAGCTGAAGGAAATTTGTTTCAGAAGCAAAGTATACCTCATCCTATACACACAAGTACACAACCCCCCTTTAACTTTTCAGTTTAATGTTTATCACTTTCAAAAGTGGTTCTGTTGTGTGTCCAAATGCACATAGGTACAGTCAGAAGTTTTGTTTCTTGTAGTCATGTTTTGGATCTGTTAGGTTCTTTGTTTCTTCTGTTACCTATCACTCTTATCTGAGGCGGCACGGTTTATGCTCTGGGATGGAGGAAGATGATGTGTACTTGGATAAAAAGACGATCTTTTCTGAGATAGACTCATCTCTTTGGTGTCATTCTTCATGCATCGTAGATACATGAATGATGTGTAAACCTTATGTCTATATCTAAATCTACTTTACAGCTGGAATGTGTGGTTGGATTTCTTGCTGAAAACGTGGAAGGTCGGTGTGTCTCATACTGCAATAAGGTTGTGTGATCAACTTGTTTACGTGAATTAGTTGCATTTCTTCCTTTTTCTGCATCAGCAAATAGTGCCAGCCAGCCCTCTGGTTGTATATACCCCATTCCTTCATATTTCCCATCTGATGCGCATGATCTTGTTTGCACTATCGTGCTAGGCTTACATGCTGTGTCTGAAACGGGTTTATCCTGACTTGCAAGTTGCATCTCCGCACTCTAAACTTTACTAATGAGCTACACTACAAGAAAAAAATGCTTGTAATTTCGGAACAAAGGTAAGTTAACTTGGGGTTCTATCTACAATAAGCAACTTGATTGCTTTCGTCTGGAGTTAAGAAGTTCTAAGAAATAATCCTATAGACCAGTTCTTGCAGAAAAAAAAACTTGAAATTTAAGAAACCTATAAAAATAACTAAGACGTGTGGAAAAACGGAAATAGAAAACCAAGCTACAAGGCAAAATTATGCTACCGGATGAAGTTTAGTTGCACTCACTAACATACTTGTTTTCTCCATCCATGGAATTCCAGGGTTGATGGCTCAACCTTCTTTACGAGATAGTGCGTCCGTTGACAGTGAGACGCATGTAGTGACTTGACTTCGTCAATCTCAAGATCTCCTGCTGAACTCTCATAGGTGTGGTGGTGTGCATGTGTTTGCATATGTTATATGATGGAAGACTTATGATGGGACATCCCCCCCCCCCCCCCCCCCCCCCTCCAAATGCGAAGCCCTTCCTCTAGACTAACAAAGGTGCCTAGTGTTCAAGAGATGTATCTCCCGGAATGGATGAGACTATGTATGTATATATATAGGCACGCAATCATGGATGGCGTCTTTGTTACTACTACCATGGCGCACTATATGTGCAATGGTGATAGTGAATTAGGTGGATCACTGAAACGTCGTAGGATCCACGTCATATTGGTCCCTTATCCCGTGTATCGTTGAAGAACCGGGGCGGCTCTTTTTTTCTTGACTGCATATATATCATCATTTCCCACACGATATATATGTTGAGCCCAAAAGGTAAAACTTCTCCCATTTTTCCCATTTCATTAGAATATATGTGATTGTGAACATTGAAGAACACCTTTTTGGGAAGGCAAAGACTAAATTTGACTTCCCCCATCAAGTTATACCTTGTGCATGCTTGCATACAAGATAAAAATAGAAAGTTGTGAATAATTGCTATCTGATGTACCTTCTTATATACATGTTCCACTTGGCATACACAATTTCTAATAGATTGTCCCTAAATTTGTGTCCTGCAAATATTATCTGCTATATCAGGTATAAGAACACGAGACTGATATCTGATGTACCCACGAATGGCAAAATGATGCAATATAGTTTCACAATTTCAAATGGCGAAATTTAGTTTCTTCTATTTTCTAAAAAAATTGTATTGCTAGTTTTCATTCTATGGTACTTGATTTTTTATCAACTGGAATTCTGACATAGGTATTTTTTTTAAAAAAAATTTGCAGCATCAAGGGTTATTAACTACTGTATGTATCTATCAAGCTGTCCTAACAAATTCCCCGTCGAAGCTGCTTTCTCTAGTGATGAAGACTACGGAGCTGTGGAGGGGTTGCACCGTTGCAGCAAGCCTGTTGCAGGATGAAACAAAGTACTCAAATGGTGAAATGACCTAAACCCCTGGACACAATACTTATTTTTGAGGTTGATGTGTGATGCCAAACTGTAGCATTAACCTAAACCCCTGGACACGACACAAGGATCATGGAACCACGACATTCCTGACAGGTTCATAGTCGATACAATCTGAATCGACGACAATAGCATGTATAGCGCACAGATTCCTTTAGATTATTATTGACTGATCAGATATATCTCGACATCGATCCCAAAGATTACATCATCAACTAGTATACTAAATAATCAGACGGCCCTGGTGACCCGGAGCTTGAGCCCGTGCGCCATGGAGAGGATGGTCATCATGCGGTACTCGACGGGGTGCCCCTCGAGCAGGTGGAACCTGTAGAACCTGCAGAGGATGGCCAGCGCCATCTTCATCTGCAGGTACGCCGAGTCCTTCCCCAGGCAGATCCTCGGCCCCGCCTGGAACGCCGTGAACTTGAACGGCGACGCGTTCCGGAACGCCCCCTCCTCGTTGATCCACCGCTCCGGCCGGAACCTCGCCGCGTCCTCGCCCCAGTTGTACTCCATCCTCCCCATCGAGTAGGGCACGTACGTCACCATCCCTCCCGCCCTCACCTTCGTGCCGTCCGGCAGCACGTCATCCTCCAGAATCCCCTTCGGGTCCTGCACATATATATATATATGGCATCCGTTAATAAGTTAATCCATGGTGATCGGTGACATCATCACATTTGCATCGGAGGTCGTGCTCACCTGAGGGACGGCGGGGTAGAGGCGGAGCGTCTCGGTGACGCAGGCGTGGAGGTAGACGAGCTTGCCGAGGCTGTCGTAGCTTAGAAGGCCCGCGAACTGCGCCACGCGGGCGGCGAAGGACGCGTCGTCGTCGGCGTGGTCGGCGTCGCAGGGGAGCAGCGTGATGCCCTCCTCGCGCGCGCGCTCGGCCTCGAACGCGCAGAGCTCTGCGCGGAGCTTGTCCGGCCACGTCCGGGTGCGTACATGGCCATGTAGGTGAACCACGACAGCGTCGTCGCCGTCGTGTCCCGCCCGGCGATCACGAAGTTGAGCACCACGTCCCTGAGGCTCTTGTCGTCGCCCGAGGCCGCCGCCGCTCTCCTCGCCGGCCTCGCCCAGCTCGATGAACCGCGACAAGATGTCGTGCTTGATCTGTTAATTCATTGCCCTCACACGTCATCATCGTCATGCCCGGCAAATTAAAGACGATGAGGAAATGAAAACGAAGCAATTACCTTCTCTTGCTTGCCGCTGGCGCGGGCGTCGACGATCTCGGCCTTGCGGCGGCGGATGACGCTGTAGGTGAACTCGTCGACGAGCTTGATGCTCTGCTCGAGGAGGGCCTCGGACCCGACGTGGAAGAACCTCTTGAGGCGCCACAGCGGGTCGATGAACCGCAGCGTCACGATGATGTTGGCCGCGTCGAACGCCTGGGCGAAGCTGTTCTCGGGGAGCTCCGGCGACAGCGTGCCGATCTCGACGCCGAACCCAACCTTGCAGATCGAGTCCAGCGTCATCCTCATGTACAGCTCCTGAATTGCAAATAGTTCTCGTGTTAGGACGTTGATCTAAGAATGATATCACAACGAGTGCCCAAGAATGTGATTCACCTGCATGTCCACAACTTTGCCTGCCTTGGATGCTTGGCTCAGTATCCCTGACAGCTTCAGGGAGTACTCTCTGAACACAATGGCGCTGAAATCTCTCAGGTTCTTGGAGGCGAACTCGAAGCTCGCCGTCTTCCTCTGCTTCCTCCACAGCTCACCGTCAGCGTTGAAGATGCCGTCGCCGAGCAGCACATCCATGTAGGATCTGTACACGTCCCCCTACATACGCAGTGTTCAGACATTTGGATCAGTTTTCAGCACTGAACCTTAACACAGTTGAGCACTGCAGAAGACTGAACATTGGTGTTCATTTACCTTGGGGTAATTGGTGAAGTTGGTCTTGAGGACATGCTCAACGTTCACCGGGTCCGCGATGTAGGTGTAGGAAGTGAAGGGCATGTCGACGGTCACCGTCCTGTGCTTCGACAGGTACTCCACGAGCCAGTCGTGCATCCTGTGGTAGTTCCTCAGCTGCTCCACCGTCGCGCCGATGACCGGCCATGATCTGGGGCCTTTCTGCTTCCTCAGGCTCCACTTGTGGACCAGGATCCATGAGAGGATGACGAGGAAGATCGCGATGAACTTGTGGAGCCCTGACAGTGGGGAGAACGGAGCCGCCGGCGTGGCATGAGCTTCCACCATGGTGTGCTCCTGATGAAAGGGTTCGGTCCACAAGAGATGCTATATATGTATAAAGCTTTGGGCGGCTTTGTTAGGTGGTGTATTGGACACTCAAGCTACCAGAGTTGAGACAATCTTGGTGTGACTGAAATTAAGATGGTTTCATTCATATGGTGTCCCTGACCTAACTCCCGGACAAGTTGGGGCTTAACGTCTGTGTTCCTTTTTGTGATCTGCCCACCAAGAAAATCAGTCACTATCATACACAGATTATGCATTTTATTACAATCAGGACATGCCCGATTTCTGTTGTTAGACATCGTATCCAGTGTTGTGATCCATCAGCTCGGTACTGAAGGTTCGAAACTGAACCAACCAGAAACAAGAACCTGAATTCTCAGTCCTTGATCATGTATGTCATGTCCAGCAATTGCTATAACCGATCTTCCCAAAGAGAGGTGACATCGCTGCTGTGTCACCTGGTGATTCTAATTGGGCGTGTTTAAATGGGAGGGTGAAAAGTTTTCGAGATGTCACATCAAAGAAAATTTATCATTTAGGAGTAGTAAATGTAAACTATTGGTAAAACTAGCCAACAAATCGCGAGACAAATCTAATGACGGATAATTAAAGGGTAGTTAATTAACAATTAGCGGACGATTACTGTAGCATTACTGTTGCAAATCTTGGATTAAGTAGGCTCGTTAGATTCGTCTCGCGACATACACTCCATTTGATGTTCAGTGCTCAACTGTGTAAGATTCTCAACTGATCCATGTGATGTAAGATTTAGTGCTTCATGCATGTAAGATTCTCTTTTGAAATTTTTTTCGCATGGCAACTAAACACGGCCATGTGATGCGCTGTCAAGAGTTGTTGGCTTACTGTCTACAAGAGATCTAGCTGGCAACTGCAATTGCAGTACCTAATGGCAAAGTAGTTTTCTACCACTTACACAACCAACCCTGGCTATGGAGTACAAACATACACAGCAAGCATATCCTACTGATCAAAGCATAGATGGAGAGTCGTTAGGGACTACATCTACATCAAATGTAGCTTGTAATATCCAGTAGATCAAGCTACAAATTTAAGACAGCGGGTGTCATTGTGTATGACTTGACAGCGGCATGAACAGAACCGTGTTCCACACCTCACGCATGTGTAATTTGCAGAACTCCCACAAACTGAGCAGTAATGGCGTCGAGATGAAGTACTTGGTGGACCCACAGCAGCCCTCAAATACGTCGGGACATTAGGAGGCAGGGACTCAAGATTTGCCTATTACAGTTCAAGAGTTAAAATCTGTGAAGTGTCCCACCTAGACATGATAAGAAACAAACTTGCAGCACAGAATTACTTACTTCATGTAACACATCCATGAATGATCTTGTTGCCCTCTTCTCCAAAGCTTTCCCTTGCCTTGTCTTACGTTTCATGATCTTGGACTGCTTCTTTTGCATGAGCACTGTAGAAAGAAAGCAGAAAAAAAAAGGACTACTATTAGATCACTGTGGCATTGAAGTTCAACTATATGTGGCTTGGGCATCCGAATTCAACGTACATCCACTGGTCCATAACCCAAAAGGCCTATATACTGTGTTTAAATTCACCATTTTCTGAAATGGTAAACCCATGAACTTCTATTGTTGAGAAGTTGGTGCATGCAGAACTAAAAAAGGTATCTAAATGACTGATCATAGGGCATTTCTGACGCCAATGACACAGTCAACTAACTAATAATTTGTGTTGTTGTTTGTACCAGAGCTATTAAGGTTAGTTTTAAACTTATTTATCAATTCCTTTTCAAGGAAAATAAATAAGAATGTGTTGTTGTTTGTGTTGTTGTTTGTACCAGAGCTAGTAAGGTTAGTTTAAACTTATTTATCAATTCCTTTTCAAGGAAAATAAATAAGAATGTTGTTTATCCTGCAAAGTTGATACTACAAGCAATAACAAAAAATATCATACTCTGTGTTTCAGTATTCGCTGTTTGCAATTTGCAAAGATTAACTTGTCCAATTGTAAACTGTCATTGAGTTTCTACATAATATATGAACCTTATACTTTTTTGACCATGGATTACTGCAAAAATAAATGAGAAAGGAAACTGACCAGGGTCCTCCTCATCTGTGGATCCATACTCATCATCGTTAAGGTCAACCACCTCAACCCCAGCATTATCACTCTCCAGAGCTTCAAGACGAGCTAATGCAGCCTGAAATGGATTTGTTCACAACAGGGTAGCAAAACATAAAAGAGATTATTTCAGTAATGATAAGCTTAAAAATGATCTTAACATGAGTTGAAGGCTTGAAGCTGAGTCAACACTTAAATTCTTCATAATTTTCAGTCAGGGAGGAACTATAGAGTGACAGACCAAGAATGTCAAGGAAAGAGGATCTGAAAGCATTTATACAAAGCAAACATCATGGCAGTGGAAGAGCATAGTGCTTTACACAGTATAGTTGGTTACTAAGCTACTTGGCACCTATTTTGATTACAAACCAAAGTGTTTGTTTATACTTCAGAAAAGGTGACAAATTGGAAAGGAAAGCTTCTTGTGACTGTCGGCTTTCTGAAAGAAGAAAGGAGGAAGATAAATGATGCACATGTGAAGAGATATGGAAAGTGAATAAGGCTCTAAATTCCCTCTTGGCAAAAGCATCACAACTCATATCACACATAATAAGCAGTGAAAAATCCAGGATAGAACCCTTTGCCTAAAGAGTCTTCTACCAAAACTATTTTCCAGTAAGGCCCCACTTCCTCTCAAAGATGGGAATTATAATGAGGTCAATCCCTTCAAATGGTTCTGCTATATCCCCTAAATAAAATTAGAGCATTTCAACAGTAACACTTCAGCCGACAGAAGATGCATTCATGTATCCATGTTGAGAAAATGAGAAGGTTAAGCTAACTTTGCAATTCAACTGTTAAACAAAGAATACTCCGAGAGGAAAGGGGGTGGCATCCATGAACGGGAGGGAAATAGCTTGGAATCAAAGGAGGGGGGAAGCTGCAGGAGTGGTCAGTCTACTTCCTATGATAGATAGATCAGGTGGAGCGATCGATGTCGGAATACCTGCGCGCGGTTGTCGGAGCTGGCGAGAGCGGATGCCATGCGCGTGGCCATGCGGCGCGTGCGGCTGCTCGTCCGCCGGAACGGCCCGACGTTCTCTTCCTCCCCGTCCATCTCCAGTTGCCCAGCAACAGCAGCGGCGGCGGCTCTGATGTGGCGACAGGTGTCGATCTGCAGAGGCGTGGGCGCTTGGGGTTGAGCGGGCTGCGGCGGCGCCGGCGGTGGGTGGCTGAACGGGAGGTGTGCGCGACGAGAGCGGCGGCGGGCGTGGTGATTGCTGCTGGGCTACTTCGGCGTGGGCTCTTGTGTCCTCCCATGGGTTATTTACTGGGCCTTTTCTGTTTAGATGATGGGCTACTGGTCTAGTCTAATGTTGGGTCAAGCCGTTTGGTTCGTTTCTTTCTGTGTAGAAACATGAACTTACCTAACTATTGATACATTTGATATAGAAAAAAAAACTATTGATATACTACATTTGTAAACTCAAAATAATGTACAACTCCAAAAAATAACAATTGCTACATTAGGATATGCTAATGTTCTGAAAATGACCAGGTGGGAAATTCATCGTTCTTCCATTCAGCGAGGCCTTACATGTGCATTGTAAGACTGTAACAGAACAGTGTGTTCGATGAATGACAAGGAGCAGACAGCTGCTCAAATCCTCAACTAGACTCGACTAGACACCACCCCCATTCAATGATTTACCAGTCAGCACGCACACAGATTATCTAATGAAGTACCACGAACCAGTGCAATAACGGTGATTAATCCTCAGCCAAATTACCCGTCAGCACTAACAGATTGCTGTTTACTTGCCTACTAGAACAGTAAACGCCCAACATCATACATTAGCCAATGTTGGATAATATTAGCTCTGCAGCCAGTATTTGCATCCTATTTTACAACTTCGCATATCTGGACCAGACAGAAAAGACCCTTCTCACCTTTGATTTGATCAGTCGATAACCAATGCAGTATAACAATCATATAACTAAGCTACTCTTTTAGTTTTATTCTCTTATCTCACATTGTTCCAAACTATTAAGTTTCGATCTGCTCAGATATAAAATGAACCAGACATGATAAGATAAGTATCAAACTAAGTTGCCCTCACACTGTCATGGAGCAGATTTCTATGCTCCTCAGTCTTCCACAGTTCAAACGGATCTCAGATCGTGCAATTCCTTCACTGATGTGGTTCTTCCACTGAAATCACTCTCCTGTTTCTGGTCAGAAAAACACTGTAAGAAGAAACATCAATCTGGACCCATATATAATGTTTAAAACATCATGCACCCGGCCAGTTATTTTTCAGGTGGGCTAAGCCATCATATAACCAAGTTGTTATTTCAGATTATGCTAACACCACCAAACAACATATAAGATGTTTAGATCTTATATAAATAAGTTATAACGTTATTTCCATGTTCGCTTTGACTGCAAATGTTTAGATCTTTCGAACAAAGTTTAAAATTACCATGTCAACATCTCAAGATCTTCGCGGCCTTTTGGAACATTCTGTCGGATCATATTTACAAGTTCGAGTGTGACAATCATCTTGACTTCTAGCACGCTTTATGCCTGTCCAAGACAACTGTTAAGAACATAACACTGAATGTGACAGTGACACACGGATCAGCAATTCAGTATTGTTATACAATTACTGGCATGCATACTTTTACCTTAATAGAATTTCTCAACATATAGCATGACGAAAAGTTGGGACACATGGATACTTTCCCTTGTTGAAAACAATAATTTAATAAAGAAAGTACATCAGTTACCTGTGTTGGCTGCCGATAAGGAGATGTCTGAAGCTTTTGCTTCATTTGCGAAGGTACGCTCCAAAAGTGTGGCACTGGAGACATCTGAAGGGGATTGGACAACAAATAAAGAAGATGACACATGAAGTCTGGCATTGTCTATTTTTCCTAAACTTTTTTTTTTTGAGAAAGTGTGGCAAGTGCTCTGCCTTTTTATTCAAGAGTTTTATGAACTACAAGGATAAGTCTAACTAAATATGGAGTTTGGCAACTCAATATGACCTCAGATTGTACTGTATTGAAGAAAAATGCTGACCTGAATCACTGGACTGATTTGCATCCTGACTGGAGGGAAGCCTGGACATAAGAAAGGAACTTTTACACTTGATTTTATATCATAAGGGGTAAAACGTAAGTGCTGACCATTCAGAGAACAAGACCATCGATTTTGTATGTACTACCTCTTCTGAATACGAAGAAGTAAATGTGCAAGTTCACTTGCAGGTTTGCGTTCAACTTTCTTCCTTTGATACCTTTGAGGACCCTGTAAACTAGCATGATGTGGAAAACAATCATGTGGTTAAAGTGGAAAAGAATGATGAGGACGTTAACACCAGGATTAGACAGGGCAAATTTCGACCAGGGAACTGAACTAAACCTAAAAAATTACTGGATTAATCCACCTCGTACAATCAAAGAAGATAGATACCCAAGAGGGATTATTTCCGACAGTGTAGGCATGCGTTGTGGCGATCGCATCCGCAAGCTGCATTTGAGGTCAGGACGTAGTCGAAGCAGCTCTTGTATCTTCTCCAACGTTTTGAGCTTTATGTTCTCCCAGTCCACCGATGCCCTGCAAGCACAAATCAACAAGATCACAATTAGTAACCATGCCTCGGTTTACAGTTTTTACATACGAATAAGACCTTGTGATAATGACGCTCCCATGGATTTGACCACGTACCTGGCTTGTGCAGAGGTCATGGAGTGGCACAGGTCGTAGCGCTTGATTTTCTCGGGGAATTTGTTGCGGAAGGCGTCATCAGAGGGGAGGGCGCGGCTAGAGGGGCCAGGAAACATCGAGCTGGCGGCGCGACCGCCTTCGTCGCCTCGGCAGGCGAGAAAAGCGAGCATGGAGTCGTCGGAGAGGCTGTGCAGGAGGCTGGTGTACTGCGGGTTCGTGCCCTCCCCCTCCGGCTCCCAGAGCGGCGAGAAGCGGCGCAGGTAGTACCAGGCGGCGCTCCAACGCCCATCCTTGACGAGCTTCTGCAGATGCGCGGCATCGAAGTGCACCAGGGACTCCCTCTCCAGCCTGAAAACTCCATCGATAAATGTCAGTGCGTGATGAATTCCTCAATTTTCGATTAGGGTGTGAACAGTTCCCAAATTCGAATCTACTCAACGCGATGCCGCTGCAGCAAAATTAACGAAACGAAACGAAAGTTCCAAGCGGGGGGGCGGGCGTACGTATCGGCGGTACGGTGGAGGCCCTGGTGCTTGAGGAAGCGATCCAGCCGCCGGAGGTGGAGCAGTGCCACGGCGGAAGGCTGCTCCATACCGCTGCCGGTGACAGTCGGCGCCTCGGCGGATTGCGGATTTCCTCCCTTTCTCCTCTTCTTTCCTCTCGTGCGCGTGGCGACCGCCAAGCACGCAGCCCGCTCGTATTCGGCCCATATTTAGGCCCAGATCACGAATTCAGCCCGTATTCAGAACTCTAGCGTGACATGACTATCCACTGAATATCCTTGACACGCCACGGCGGAGAGCAAGAGATACGGCTCGACTTTAGTTTAGAGTATAGGAGAAAAACGGATTGATCAAACCGGTGAGGCTGGCAATTTACGTGGCCCGGTTCAACCGGTTGAATAGTGATGGTTTATTCTTATAAGCCTCCTACTAGTATCCAATATTGGGACAATTATGTAGATCTGATCATTTATCTGGTCGAATACTTTCGAGTTTTGGATAAAAATACATTTCCCCGTGCCTGGCCCGAGCTGACCATGGGATCAGATTTTTTTTTTTGGCCCGCTGCCGGAACCATCGCATAGTCGGGTCTTGGATCGAGTCAAACCTATGTTCTTGTATGTAATCTTCAGGGTTTTATGGATTTTGGGTTAAAAATTTTTGGCCCATGTTGTAGATCAAGTCATAAATTCAGTCCACGCTCAGCTAACACATTGACTGTAGGTCTTTTCTTGGAGTTTGTCGGTCAGGTGGCCCATGATTAGACCTAAGCCCACATACTATACATAGTATGTTGTTTAATTCGGTTTTTTCTTGCAACGGATCTTTTCAAGCGAACCCCGTTAATTCGGTTCACATTTTCTTTGATTGAACGATGATCCAGTATGGTTTTGTCCCTATTTTTTTTAAGAATTAACGGGGCCAAAAGCCCACCCAAAATTTTCATTTTGGGTCAAATGGGGGAGTGGAGAGAAAAACATAGGTGTTCAATCTAAGTACATCAGCCACTGACTGGCACCGGAGTGGGATGGTTTTGCCCTTATGATAGAGACAGATGATGAGCTCTGAGAGAGAAGTGCATTTGTACAATTTTGTACCGAACACGTGTTCTTGCGGTGGTATGTTAACCTCTGCTCATTCAAGTGAATCAAAACTCTTTGGTTCAATGACCCATAACGCCATTGTTTCACATGAAGCAAAATGTTCGAATACTCCCTTTTGTGCGTCGAGAGATACCTCTGGTTCTAAACACCAATACTTGAATGATAAAAGCTAAAGGATGGTAATCTTGTAATAAGACTACAACAACATTGTTGCAAGCGCGTGTTTGTTATGTAAAATGGTTTTGACGGCCCTGTTTGGATACCCTATGTTAGTGTTAGTTTGTGTTAGATTGGAGCAAACTAACAGCAAATCATCCAAACAGGTGTGTTAGTTTGTGTTAGTTGCAACTAACACCTCTAAAAAAACTATCACCTCTAAGGGGTGTTTTTTGTGTTAGTTTTGGTGGGGCCCACAAAAAAGGGAAAAAATCCATCTCCCTCAACCTCCCTGGATCTATCTGCGCATTTTCTCCTATTCGTCTTCAGCCCGCCCGCCGCCGCCACCGCCGGCCGCATCCACCCGCGCTGGCCGTCGGGCTGATCCATCTGCGCCACCACCCGTCCGCCCGATCTCCTATTCCGCCCTATCTCCTTGTCCGCCCGGTCGCCCGGCCGCCCCCGCCCCTACCGCCGGCCGGCATCCACCTGCGGCGGCCAGCCGGCCACATCCCCCGTCCAAACCCGCCAAAGTGGCCGGTCGCAAAAAAATCAGGATGCAAAGGTAGTTACATGAGTCAAATAATTGAAAAATGTGCTTTTATTGTCAAACTAACACAAGCATCCAAACAGCACAAGTGCTACTGTTAGTGTTAGTGTTAGTTTGTGTTAGAAACTAACATAACATCTAACAGTGTTAGAATATCCAAACAGGGCCATTATCTAGCCACGGCAAGTGTTAATCACCTCAACCGTTCTGTGCGCAGTAGACTAGTAGAACGCCTCCCTTGTTATTGTTTTTTTTTAAAAAAAAGCAGCCAAAGCACCGCTTTCTTGATAGACAAGTTAATCGGGGGTGATTAGACTTACCAGTGGGCCAGAGGACTCCAGGCCGTTCGGAAGAGATACCTGCTCTCCTCTGCTCTGCTGGCGGCAGTGGTGCGGCCGTGAGGGGCATGGGAGGGGGCGAGGTGGGTCCCTGCTGCCCAAAGGCAAGCTGGTGATTCTCCTGCCGAGTTCCAGGAGAGAAGTAAAAAAAAATAACAGAGGTTAAATTGCTCGCGCAGCATTGGACTGTAGCGACGAGACGGCAAATCAAACCGCGCACGCAGGCAGGGCACACGCCGTCGCCGCTCGTCCTCCTAATCTCGTACGTCTCTCCCCTCTCCCCCTCGATCTCTCTCCTCCTCCCTCACCTCGTCGTATCTGCTGCTGCGTGCGCGTGCATCCACTCGCTAATTAACCTGCATTTGTTCGAGTAGGTGATCGGAGAGATCCGTGCGGGCACCGCCGCCGTGGAATTGGAGTAGCGAAAGCAACCTCGGGATGGGTGACGGCGTCGGGTGAGTGCCGCCTCGTGTCGTCTCTCTGCTTGCTTGTTCGTGTCGCTACATGCTGCCTGCGACTTGTTTGTTCGCGTCGTCGAGTATGTTGCATGGCCGCGATTTTTTTTGTTCGTGTCGCTGTCACAGGATTCGGTTTCTGCTTTCTCGGTTGCTTCCAGTTGATGGTGGACGGAGGAAAAGCTAGATGCCCAGATGCATTTACCGTTATTGATGTGTTATTGTACGTTCACCGTCTGAATGAACACTTATACTCTGTTGCAGTTCGAAAATGTTTGCAAATGGTCGTGTAGAAGCATACGATAGAGAAAACGAGGAGCTCGACTGGTTCGATGTGTACGTTGGATTAATCTTGCTTGATAATTGTTACACTCACCCAAATACATTTGTTTAATTAATTCGTTTTATGCATTTATTCCACAGCTTGCTATCGTCGCCCAAACAAAACCATTCCCTGCTTACCCTTCTTGAAGATGGAGAAATTGTTCCAGGGTAAGGTTTGAATGTATGGTTTTGTTGATCAAGTGTGACAATGTCTCCTCGCTAAAAAAAGAAGAAAAATGTGACAATGTCTGGTATTATGATGTGTTGCATTTGGAATTTTCATTTGTGCAGTCAGGGCTTACAGCCGCAGGTAGACTCGTATGAGAAGCACTGGGGACCCATGGACTTACAGCCCTGCCTCAGGCAACGCGAATGGAATCGCGCTCTTGATGTTCTTACTGGGATGGTCGCAAAGGGAGACGCTGTCGCTCCTGCAATTGACACTGATGAGCCAAAGCGGCTGGATATCAACAGAGCTCACCCTGAGCTCGTGCTCTGGCTTAGAGGGCAGGCATGTTCCGACCTCCTTGCGATGGGTGATTCAGTCCGGGCAGATGCATACTACCGCAACTACATAAGTGATGTCTTCCCTGACGGCACCACTGGTAGCGAGTTCGGGGACATACTCTTGGTTGAGATAACAGCAATGGCTCAGCGTACAGCACCTCCGAGTCCAAGGTACTCTGTTCAAACTTGGGTACTCTGTTCAAACTTGGAATGAGATTTTTTACGAGCTTGTTATGGGACACACTCGATGATTGAATTGAATGGTCTACTTGTTTGCTGTATCACAGTGGAGAAGACCATTTTACTGACCCCAAGAAGACGCGCCGGTCCGTCAACGACTACCTCAGGATCTATTTCCCAGGGTACAGGTAAGGTTTAATATTAATCACGTAATACGCATCAACCATCAGGATATGCATTAGTGTTTAGTGTTGTTTATTTCTGGTGAGCTTATTGTAATATCCATCGGATGCAGACACGCGGAGATTGAGGAAGGCAGCACCCAGGTGGGCCTGTTCGGCGAGAAGCAGGCCAACGGGCGGGTGCGCTGCCTGGCTTGCCATAAGGAATTCAACCGCTATACTCCAGCCAAGTTAAGGTTTCATCAGCTGAGGGACACAACTGGCAGGCAAGCCAAGTGTCCGGCATCCAGCGATTACATTCGAAAGCAACTTCTCAAGGCCGAAAGCAGCAGCCGTGAAGCAGAAGTGCTTCCTCCGCCTCCCCCTACGCCTGAAGCTGGACAGGTAACTTCGACTGCGGCTACCACTGGTGTTCCATCATCTCCCCCGGATGCTGGACAGCATGAAACTGCAGCCTCGGCACCTTCCGCTGCTGACCCTCTTCAGCATCACGATGGCGATGGTGATGCGGCCGGAGCTGGAGGCCCTCCGCATGATCCATCAGCCAGCTCCACGGATGATCCGTTACTGTAAGCAACTTCTTCGGTTTGCTTGCACTGGTAGGGAGGGAGAGACCGCATGCGCAGACACATGCATGCAACTACGGTACATGGTTATTGTGTGCCGCCTGTTTGTTACCGCAAGGGATCGATCAGACTAGGTGCATTACATTTGCATCATGAGTATTCTCGTTATACTGTGACTGGGATGGTAGCTCTTAGCTCACTTGATGTAATGCTTATGTGCTCTAGATCTGATGGGATGAGTGCCTGCTTCATCAAATATAATACATAGATCTACACAATGTTCGTTGCGTGCTTTCTTCTTGTCGGATTTTGATGTTGAATGTGCCCAATCTAGGATCCTTCTGTGCATGGCAAGAATGCAGCGAAGCTGCATTGTTTCCTTTTTCTTAGCGTACGTGCTGCTGTTGAATATAATCGTCGTCCTGGACTCAAGGTGAGAAGTTAAGCTCACTGTGTCAGCCAGGGATCTCGAGCGTGTTTTTGCTTCGTCCTGTATGGCCGTGACACGCACCACACTACCACAGGCAACAGTTCATCTAAAGCTGCTGCAAGCCGCAAAGGCAGTCGTCCAGCCGGTGCTGCATGCTCTCAACCTTTGCCAAGTGATAAATGATAATCGCATCAACTCAACTGCATGAGCGCACACCATATGCAGGCAAGGCAAAATATTCACGATAAAGGGGGAAAACCATTAAATTTTGCATTATTGGTCGATCTTCATATCTCATGACGACGATTTCACTATATCCAGGTCCAATCTATGCCTCAGTACCCTACGCAGTTACCAGCTTGGGACGATACCTTTTTATAAATACATGATACAAAATTTCAGGTTCCAGCTCCCAATCTAGCTCACGCTATGCGCATTAAACCTAATCTACAATCTTGATTGTTGCCAGCCAGTGTCTTACAGCACGCAGCTCGCTTCAGGCTGCTCAGTAGCAGGGACAATGTAATCGCCCCATCTTCAAACAGTTCGTGCCAAACTCATGCCGACGCTTCTCCATGCTGGAAAAAAAGAACAGAAGGACAGATTGCATGCTATGAGCAACTTTTGCAGGCCCTACTATTATACAGCTTGAAGAATGCATAGCTAAACTTTTCACCAACACCACTAAACATATGGTAAAATGGTAAAGGTATGAAAATGCACAAGTACAGTGCCCCATCAATATCGGACCCACTCATATGCTGGTGCAATGGAATTTCTTCGATAGTACTTTTGAGGCCATAAGAGATTCAATTTCCTTAAAAAGAAGAGATATTCATCACCATATTTTTTTAATAAAAAAAAGCAGTGTTATCCTAAACGCTAAACGGTAAACAGTCGGTCACCCACCGTTTAGCTCATTATACGGACTAAACGGTCAATTAAACGGATTAAACGGGCTAAACGGATGATTAAGCGGACACAGTTAGGCACTGTGTAGTGTTTAAACGATGTGTAAACGGGCTAAACGGCCGTTTAGGCGAACAGTGAAAAAAAGTAAATCAATTATTATTTAAGCTTGTCAGTTAATGTAGTCTGTAGCACCTTAAGATTTTTCTGAGCCTAAACTAACCTCAAAATAGCTATTAGCCCCCCTTCAGTATATTTAAAAATTTACAAAAAAAAAACCCTCTAATTCCTCCCCAATGCAGATGAAACTTGATGCTGCACCATACAATCACACCACCCAAGTTTGAGTGCTGCATTGTTGCGTATCATTATATTAAACAAGAACAAAGGCTAGTACCCTGAGTACAGCACCCACATCCTCGTGCTTCAGTATACATGTGCGCCAATGCTAAAAGATCACAAGACCACCTAAAATATTAGGTGTTCTAGTTTCGCTGAATTTGTTTTTAGAAACCAGTTGAGTCAAAACAAATGGACAAATCGACAATATCAAGGAGTCTCATAGCCTAATGAAGGACAAACATAGCGTGTGCCAAATAAACAACATACCACTGCACGTCTTCATTGGTGATTCTATACAAGGCACTAGCTTTTAGTATACAACTGTATTTCCATGTAGTCAGTTTCAGATTGCACATTGCTCTTATATGCCATACAACTGCCCCCTTTTCTAAAAAAAACAACTAGCAAGATTTTGCCGGAAGAAGAAACATACACAGTAACAAAACTGAGCAAAACAAAACAAAACAAACAACCACCAGTGCAATACCAACAGTAGTGACCAACAGACCTATAGAAAAAGAACAGTGCAATGTTGTATGCCTATCCATTCGCTACGCAATTGTTTTATAAAAAATCATAATATGAGTACCAGATATGCCTTCAGTTTCTTAAATCACAATCCTCGGAACTTCCAGGATAAGGACCATCATGATGTCTTGAGTGTTTCATACCTAACCACACAACACTTAGCTCAGCGTGTAATCAAATAATCATTATATCTTGGATACAGTTATCCCTCAAAAGAACAGTACGAAAATTGAGCCATTTCATGGCTGGAATACACGTGGAAAGCTTCCTCTATTTGAAAACAAATAAATAGTAAAACATTTGCCTGGGTCATTAGCTGATGAGAATGGAAACATTTTAGCTGGTTTTGGTGATGCAAACAGCATACTCTTCAAGACTGGAGCACTTGGAACATCTGCAGGGCCAGGGCATACGATTTTCAAGTGAACAATGGCACTTCTAAAGTATAAGCACTGTGTATGCATGTTGTTAGAGTATTGGGTATAATTAGGACCGTCTAGTTCTTGACCTCTTGTATTCTGCCTTAATTAATGGGCTAGACTCTTTGTATTCTGCCTTAATGGCTCACCCTTTGTATTCTGCCGTATTGGCTATTTATATGGAAGCTCACCTCCCCAATTGGGTGTGATGACTGCCCAACTCTCTACACATGTGACAAGTCGAAAGAAAGTTTTGTATCGCACAAGCACAAACACAGGTTATAAGCATATGAATTGCAACGTCAAGTGAAAAAAAAAAGAAAATGGAAAATAAAAGGGTAAGCATATATCTTTGCTTGAACACACCTGAATCATTCGTCTTGTGACTGATATGAGAAGGCCTGAAAAAAAAAACAAGAAGTGTGTGAGTGCTAAGAGCAAAAAGAACCAGATAGAATCTATTCCTGAGCTAAATACCTTTTTCGCACAAAGGAAAGGGCGATGGTACGTGCCGGGATGCTGCTAATTTTATTCGTGTGACGTGTGGAATGTTGTCGCAACCTGCAGCAAGACTCATATTTTTTTAGTCAAGTGGACAGCTACAGTGAGGGGTGGCCGCACTGGATGATATGTAAAGGATGGGACTTTGCAGCATATATATTGGAATGAGAAGTATACCTAGGACCAAACGACGTGATGTAGGCAGGATCGAAGGTGCTGCGTGGTAGTCGTGTCTTTCCTTTGAGCTCTGGGCACTTGGCAACCAAGTCCATGATGTCCTTCACTGCCTTTGGCTTGGTACGCTGATATAGAATAGAGGACCTAGAAAACAAAAGAAGCGAGAATAAGTTCGTATGTCTTACACGCATTGTAAAATTAAATTGCTTCAAAATCACAAGACAGTGCATGGTGGGTATTGCTCAAATCAAATAGATTTCCTAAGACAGGCACAGGTGCGTGGTACCTAGAGGACAAAAGAAGCGAGAATAAATTTGTACATCTTACACGCATTATAAAATTGAATTGCTTCAAAATCACAAGATAGTGTATGGTGGGTATTGCTCAAATCAAATAGATTCCCTAAGACAGGCACAGGTGGTACCTAGAAGATAAGAAGCGAGAATAAATTCGTATATCTTACACGCATTGTAAAATTGAATTGCTTCAAAATCACAAGACAGTGTATGGTGTATTGCTCAAATCAAATAGATTTCCTAAGACAGGCACATGTGGTGATAAAAAAAATAAATTATGACGAAGCGCAGTAGTAGAAAACACGCACTTGGTATCGTCGGAGCGCATGGAGAGTAGGAGCCTACGGAGGTTGTCGCAGTCGTCGTAGACGTGGAGGTAGGAGTAGATGCGTCGGAAGAGGGAGTCGACGAAGCGGCCCTGTCCAGCGGCGAGGGCGGCAAGGACGCGTAGGACGAGGATGCGAAAGTTGAGCAGGTCGGCCTCGCGGCTGCAATCGCGGGCATTGACGAAGCTGAGCGCGTAGGACGAGGCGGCAGCCCAGCGGTCGTGAAGCAGCATCCGGCGGAGGTGCTCAGCGTCGAAGAAAACCCCCGTTTCTCTCTCCAGGCTGCGATTGATTGGCAGAATTTATCAGCGAAGGCGATTGAACGCATGGAAGACAATTAAAGACGGTACTGCGGCGGGTGAGGAAGGGGGAAGACATGGCTTACGCATGCGCGGTGCGGTAGAGGCGGCGCCGCCTGAGGAAGGAGATGAGGCGGCGGAGGCGCAGCCCCGCGAAGGCCGCCGAACGATCGCCGGGCCTCGTCGTCATCACCGCTGCCGGCGGCTTCGATCGAAGAAGGGAAAGGGGAAGGAGAGAGGAGGCGAGTTCCTGTCGTGTCTCATGGACCCAATGTTGAGCGTCAGCCCAATTAGGCCCACCGTTGGAGGATAGAATAACTCGTTTCAGTGCAGACTGTGATACTAAAAAAATAAGTGTTTGTGTCCCTGACGGCTTGACCTGCAGGTTGGAGCTTACAGTACCGGTTATGTTCCGTTTTGTGATCTGCCCACCAAGAAAACGAGTCGAACTTATTATACAGGTTATATGCATTTTATTGCACTGACATCCTATTTTCGTTGCCAGACTTCGTATCCAATGTTGTGACTTCTATCATTTTGGCACTGAAAAACTGAACCAAACAGAAACAGAATTCTGAATCCTGTCCACAGTTCCTTATTTGAGGCAGAATGATACATCCAACATGACAGTTCAAGTCAAAACTACGTCCTGAAAGAAGAGATTGTGAAGACAAAGTGGGCTGTTTTCTTGTCACAGAATGACTAATGGAAATATGGAATGTAGCCATGCAATGCAATTGCCAATCCATGAAAAGAGGATAATGAAAACTAAAAAATGCAACTTCGAAAATTCCATGATTCAAAAGTGAACACTGAAAGAAAATAGGAAACCAAGATAAAAAAGAGCAATGAAAATAGAGCTCTCATGGATGATATTTGATTCTTTCTCACCCGCTCATTGCAAATGTTGTGCAAACCAGAATATTTGCTGTACAAATTCCTAACAATTGGTGACATAAACCTATTGGAAGCTGCCCCAACTAATAAAAAATAAAGTAGAAGTAACATGTAACAGGATCAACATCTAAAGGTTTATGTTATTATTGTCATCCAGTGCAAGTCTGAAGAGCGCTCTCATTGCGTGCCTTTTCACCACCTTGCCATAGGTCGCCCTCCCTATCCTCACCACCTTGTCCTCCACCTCTAGCCGGTTGCCGCAGCCATTGGCATCCCTGGAACCCCTCAGCATTGCTCTCAATACACTCTCACTCCCACCAACCACATCAGCAATGCTCTCAGCTACAAGGGCCTCGCCGGGAACTCGCCTCCCCCATTTTCTCACCAGCTTATCAGAATCATACAAGGTAGAGTATGCGCTCCAGAATGATGCACGCAAGAACGCCTTACACTTCTCTTTCACCATGGATTTCCTCATCTTTTCCTCCAGCCGCACCACCAGAACTCCCATGTCTGCTCCATTGACCAAATCATTCTCTGATTTCAGTATTTCCTGCTTAAGAATGAAATCCTCGGACTCAAACCTGCACCGATCACACTTGCATTCAAATCCCCATGCACTCGATGCCTCCCTGCGCTTGCTCAGTGGCACAAGCACGTCAAAGTAGGGAAATGTGATCTCCTCCCCAGCTTTGATGTCCCTGGACGCGTGGACAATGGCATGATCTCTGACGTGAGTGCGCCGGGCATTGGGGTGGCAAGAATGGTTGATGAATGACGGCAAAATCCAGAGCCCCACGCCGCAGTTGACGACACCATTGTTCCCTAGCACATCGGCAGCTGGGGCGTCCTCGGTCAAGCAGTTCACGTCGAGCACTTTCAGTATCCTGTCCACATCAAGAACCTCTTGTGTCTCCTTCTCCCTCACCACGCTGGTGCCGTCACTGAGATTGAGATCCCCGGCTTCTTGCCTAAACAATGCCATCTCCGGAATAACAAGATCGTCCTGCTGCTCCTCGCCGGTGGACAGAGTATGAATCAGAGCCGCCGTCCTCGGACACTTCTCCGCGGCGTCGAGCACCTTGTCGACGAAGTTCTTCCACACCACCATCTTCTCGCCGCCATCGTCGGTGTCCTGAAGCACCCCTCTCCCAATAGCCACCGCCTTGGCCATCATCAGAGTAGCCCCCGCCTCGACGTTCTTGACCGCGAAGACCCCTCGGCCCCCGCGTGCGGACCGGCGCACCTCCACCGGCCCGACGTACTCCGCGAGATCCGGGCACTTCCCGGCGAACCCCGCGAGCACCCACTCCGACAGATCCACCGCCCCGCTCCTCGCCTGCGCCTCCAGGCGCCTGCACTGCTCGACGAGCTCCCGCGCCTCGTCCGCGCCGCCGCCGCCGCCGCCGCCGCCCGCGGCGAGCGCGCCCGCGCGGAAGCAGTCGGCCGCGGGAGCGTACCGGCCGAGCCCGCGTAGGATCGCGCCCTTGGAGAGCAGCGCGGCGGGGTGGGCCGGGTCCGCCGCCAGCGCGGCGTCGCAGTCGGCGAGCGCGCCGGCGGCGTCACCGAGGCGGGCGCGGGCGTCGGCGCGGTGCGCGAGCGCGGAGCAGAGCACGCGGCAGTCGCCGGAGGCGCCGTCGACGATCCGGGTGCAGACGGCGATGTACTCCCTCCAGTCCTCCTTGAGCAGCAGCTGCGTCGCGCGGCTCCGCAGCTCCTGCAGCGTCTCGTCGTCGATTCCGCCATCCCGGACTCCGGCCATCGCTCGGGTGTGCAACCGTGGGTGCGCCCTTCGCGAGTCGCGAGATCAATGGCGCTTTGTTTGGGGCTGGTTGGTTGGTGGTGGAGTTGGGACTCGGAGCGGCGCACTGAGGACTGGAATGGGCGCGGCGCGGCGATGTCGGAGTGCTGGTTTGCGTTGGGAAATTTTGAATGCTGTGGAGAACGGCTGGATCCGGACTCCGGGAGCTGGAGTAACGGCTATGAGTTGTCAGTGGAGGTCGGCTCAGTAATGGTGCATTTTTATTGCGCGTTAGTACGAATGGTTTCAGAAATTCAGAATGGTTGGATTTGAAAACTGCTTTTGAACAACGATTTATAAGGGGGAAATGAAATGCACTACATTGGGAGATTGTTCCATCAACAATCAAAATACCACTTTCACTTAAGCTTTGATCCGAAGTATTGGTTTCTGGTTTATTTTGATGAAAAGTTGCAGGTTGCGTTTTAGCAAATATATGAGCCTGAAGCCTGAGCTGCATGTACTCGCACTTTTGTATTGTTCAGTCTTCAGTCAATCTTTAGGCTCTTCGCCTTGTGCAGAGTATCAACTTGTAAATTGCAATTCCATCATACGTATTGCGAAAGCGTTTACGTATTCACAGGTTCTCCGCCTTCAGGTTCCACTGCTGCTTCATCTAACCCCCGCCCGATTAAAACTCAACGGCCAGATCAACACCACTTCCACGCCTCTCCGAGAACTTCCCCCACCTGCTGCTAACCCCCGGAACCCCAAGGGCGATCCATGGCGGCGGCGGGTTGGCTCCGGCGTGCGGCGGCGGCGACGGTGCCTCGCCTGCCTTCCAGCCTTCCTCTCATACCGCCTCCTCCCCCCGCCCCTCTCTTCGAAGCGCAGTCGCTCGTGGTCCCCGGCCTCGGCGCCGCCGTGGGACCTGCCATGGAGCTCATGGCCGTTCCCAAGAAGAAGGTGCATTCGCTTCTCCCCGTACTTTGTCGTTAAGCCTATTGCTTAGGTGCCTAGCCAGGCGTGGTCTATTCGTGGTGATCGTTGTTGATGATGTGATATTGTCTGGTGCGCTCTAGGTGTTCGTTGAATTGCATGTGAGCAGAAATGTGTCATTTCTCATTTCGTGGATCATATATATAGATGGTATTCTGTGTTTAGGATAATCCACCAGGAGCATCAAGTATCAGTAGGATTTTAGCCTTTTAGGGGGTTAGTTTGAGGTGATTTTCAAACGCGTGCATTTAGAATTTTTGACTATCGGGAATAGTCTTGGTTTAGTTTTTAACAACAGACATGGTAAACTATTTTTATGTGTTTGATGGTTCGAGTAGTAAGCCAAATCATGGAAATAGATCGTGTCAAACACTGAACAACTATCCAGGAAGTGTTCTGATTTCAGGCATATGTTATGATCATTTGGATGTATGCAGTAGACTGATTTAGTAGAAAAATCATTGAGTTGTACATCTATCATAGCAGCGTATGAGTCCAACTGTATTTAAAATACATCATATTTTGACCTGGATGCCTGGTATATGTTTGTTCTTCACTAAAATCTGTATCGTATCACCAGCTTATGCTTAAGTTGTGGAATTTAGAAAATCGTTCTTTGGTTTATGCTTGTCGCCAGTAGACGCCCTTATACTCTCTTATGTATTTCAGGTCTCCAAATACAAGAAGGGCTTGAGGAATGGCCCCAAAGCCCTGAAGCCTGTCCCAGTGATTGTCCGATGCAGGTACATTCGAAAGCTAAGTTTACAAATGCTTCTTATTAATTTGTTTAACTGTTGGTAGTCGCGACGTAGGAAACTAGGAATATTGGTATAACAGTAATTATCATAATTTCCCCATGCAAGAATGTTATCAATTCTAGTTGTTTTAGTAGTCACTTACAGTCTTGCAGTTCTAGGACAGATCAGATGAAAATATATGTACTGTAGTCAATATCTACAGAATGTGTTTTAGCGGCACACAAAATTCCATGTACTACATCCGTTCCAAAATATAGGACGATTTGGGATTTCTAGGTTCATAGATTTTGCTTTGCAGCTAGACATACGTTGTATCTAGATGCATAGCAAAATCAACGAACCTAGAATGCCAAAACGACCTATATTTTGGAACGGAGGTACTACTTAACAAAATTCAGAGTCTGGGACAGTAGGTTACTGATCTAGATATTTGTCATGCCATGTGCCCATGTATCTGTGGCCTTCACATGATCTGGATAATGGTTAATCCATTTCAGTTTCCAGTCTTGGCTATCTACATACTTCTATGATATTTGCTTCATGTGGTTCTCATCATATTACTGTAGAATATCAGAGCAAAATTCCTGGACTTTGTTGCAGGAAAATACTTCATATTCTGAATGCTCCTAATAAGCATAGTTGAATGGTACACTTGTTCCCATCCCTGTTACTGACGTGTCACAAAGGCATGACTGGATATTGTGCCTTGTAGGTGTTGTGGTCGGGTGAAGCTACCTCACTTCTACTGCTGCAGCGGAGAAAGAGGAAACCCCAGCGAGTCAAGCTCATAAACGTTTGGTTTTCCCTACTTCAGTTCGTGCGCCAAGCTATGACAAACTCTGGATATCATGATACCACCAACCAATGTTCTCACATCTCGTTTAGTCATTGTACCCTATTGCTCTGCTCTTGGCAAGGGAGGACGCGTTATTGTCTTGCTCTGAGGCTCTTCTAGTAGGACCATTCAGTCAAGCTGCTATCAGTTTTGCACCTCTTTTTCTTGAGGGTTTGTTTGCCTTATGTTGTAATCGTTGGAAACTGAAAAAAAAAAAGTACTCCCAATAATTCACCATTGCAGAGGGATCTAGTAGAGGTGAATATCCTTGTTTGGAGCTTGGGGAGACGTTTGATTGTATTGCTTGTGTGGAAGGATAATCAGCGTTGAAACATGGGACCAGTCGTCTCGTTTTCAGAAACAGAACTTCTGTTTGTCCTGTAGCAAATGATATCTGATTTCGAATTTTTCGTCACTATCAGAATTCAGAAACAGAGTTTCTGTTTGTCCTGCAGCGGATGCCCCGGAAAGATCCTGATGCCGTCGTCCCGGTCCATTTCGTGCGATTTCGGTGCGGAATCGTGGGCGGCACAGGCCAGGCCGCCCCCGGCCACACGCGCATCCGCGCCCAGACGCGCAGCGACAAGGGGAACTGGGGAAGAGGGGGACCGATCCGGCGACGCCGACACGGCAGCCGTGGCTGCGGCCGAGTAGACGACGAAACCGCCGCGGTCGTTGGGGCTCGGCCGCCACCAACCAAAACCTACGCTGCGATTTCCTGTGGCCCGGCGGCTCCCGATTGGGTCGGTGCTGGGCGGATAACGAACGACTGGCAGCTCGCCTCGGGGCGGCCTCGCTTTCTCCAGCTCTCTCATCGCAAGCACGCGTAGCCCCCACCAAACCCCAAATCGCTTGCACCCGAAACGTTTCGGGAGGCAAAGCTGCTCGTGCACCAAGCCAAGAGCCGCACGCAAGAGTTGGTGGCTTGGCAGATGGCGTCGCCGTCGTCGTCGCTATGCTCCAGCTTCGCCTCCCTGCGGACGGCCTCCCTCGGCCACCGCCGCGGCCTCGCCTTCTCCACCCCCAGGTTGGTCCAACGCGCCCGCCGCCCCTTCTCTCCTTCCCGTTTGGCCGTGCCGACGCCCTCGCGGGCGAGGGCGTAGCATGGCGCCGCGGGCGGTTTGACCCCTTTGTTCGATTAAGTCTCATCTCGCCGCGATCCCTTGTTTTGTTGCCGCCCTGATGGCTCCGAGCGACGCTGCGGCACACTGTGAGCCATTTCGTCGTCGAAGCAGAACATGGATTGCACGCTATGGATCAAATGGCCCGAGTCCCTTTGACAGGGAATAGTTTTGTCATAGTGGGTGGCGAGGATAAGAATTGCGTATGTTATTTCGATGTTGCTTGTGGAGGAATTCGTCTGAAATGAACCTCTGTACGCTCTGGATCAAATGGCCCGAGAATACCTTATCATGGCGGGAGGTGGGCAGTGAAGGATAAGAATTGTGTATGTTACTTCCATGTTGCTATTGGAGGAATTTATTAGTCTGGAAATGCAATAGATCGTCCTTTACGCTTAACAGCTACTTTTGTCTATGATGCTCTTTTAAGTGATCTTCACTCTGTGTTATCTGTTAACGAGAGAACAGGGGAAGGGGCTAAAAAAAGAAAGGAAAATCTAGTCAGGCCACTTGATGGCGAATTTGTTGTTTGGTTCTTGCTTCTGCTAGTTCTGAACTGTAAGCTTAAGTTGTTCTGTGGTTTCCAGGAAGGCATTCCAAGTGAGGGCATCAGCTCGGGTCGACAAGTTCTCAAAGAATGACATCATTGTGTCACCTTCCATTTTATCTGCAAACTTTGCCAAGCTTGGTGAACAGGTCCGTTTAAGATACTATAGCATCCACCAAACTCCATTTCCTTGAGATGCACTGTGGCACTGACCATTACTTGGGAACATGTCTTGCATACATGTTAAGGCAACTATCGAAAGAATAGCTTGATAATGCCATATTTGTCAATACGTAAGCAAATTTAACCTCACATGATGTATTCCTGTTCAACCAGCTTATTAGAAACTTCTTCCAACTTCTTTCAAAATAAATTAGGCAATAGAATAAGCTCTGTTACAGAAATAATATGCATTCTCTTGATGTCAATCAGCATATATTTTTGTTTAACATTATTAGGTAAAAGCTGTGGAGGAGGCAGGGTGTGACTGGATTCATGTCGATGTCATGGACGGACGCTTTGTGCCAAATATCACAATTGGACCTTTAATTGTTGATGCTCTGCGTCCAGTGACTGATCTTCCATTGGATGTACATCTGGTACTGTCCAATCAAGTTCTTGGTTTTTATATGATGCACTTCATCCCTTGTTAGACCCCCTGCTGAATGTGGATGTTTCTGATTTTTCACTGCAGATGATTGTGGAACCTGAGCAGCGAGTCCCAGATTTTATTAAGGCAGGTGCTGATATTGTTAGTATCCACTGTGAACAATCATCAACCATCCATTTGCACCGGACAGTCAATCAGGTAAACATTTGCGCCGCTGTTATCTTACGAGTTAATGACTCAGGGATACCTTTAATTTATTTGGATATAAACCAATGACTGTGCTTTCTTCCTGTATATGGTTATGGTGCTATACAGTACAAATGGCTTCAACTGGTATTTTACTTACTGTACTTCTATTCATTCATGATTTAGCGTAGAATCATGGACTGTTATCCGAAATGAGTGACTTTCTGCATGTGTTTCAGTGTTTTGTGAGGTTGAACTATTTACTAGGCTCCTACTATAGGAGCACAGTTGCTACTTGCTAGTGTTAGACCTACAACCAATGTGTTCAGAGATGTACTATAGTTGTAATTTAGGGCTACTTAGCACAACTAGTTTTGTTGCAGATCTTTGACTGTCCCAGCCATTGTGGTGTCATGTTATCCCTTTCAATGCCATGGTGAAAATTGGAACTGATGTTGTGTTTCCATTTTCTGTCAGGTTAAAAGTCTAGGAGCAAAGGCTGGAGTTGTTTTGAATCCAGCGACTCCACTCACCGCGATAGATTACGTTCTCGATGGTAAGATCATGATGCTCATTTCAGGGTATAATATCTTTACATGTGTGTAAAGTTCAGAAAATCTGTTGTGTTACTAGACCAGGTTTAGAATATCTTTTCTTGCCAGATTAGGTTCCCAAAAGCCCTATTAATAAGAAATTATTACTAAATAGTAATAAATGATTACTGTTGAGGATTGATATTGGTGGAAGTACAAGTCCATTGAGTAGGCATGTAAAGTGTGAACCAGGCTACTTTTTTTTTTTGGGAATTGTGAACCAGGCTACTTGCTACTGTTATTCAGCCACTGATTTTTCTTTCTTCTACCAGCATAACTGTAATAGTGTTTTTACTTATTAAGATGCAAATTATGCTGCTTCTTATGAGAACTCAGTAACAGTTTTGACCACATGGCACTCTTGAAGTGCCTGTGCACCATGTACATGTAGTCATAAGGTTGTTCGAATTGGACAAGATTTGAGGGACTCAGTAAAACTTTGTAGTTGCTTGAGTATACATTTAACTATTCTCATATATTCATCACTAGCCTAATAACTATTAAGCCCACATGTACTGACATTCTAGTTACATGACTTCGTTTTTTTTGTTGCAGTTGTTGACCTGGTCTTGATTATGTCTGTGAATCCTGGGTTTGGTGGCCAGAGCTTTATTGAGAGTCAAGTGAAGAAAATTGCAGAGTTGAGAAGGTTATGTGCAGAGAAGGTATATCCCTTGTTTGCTTGTAAGTATTCTCACTGCCTTGACGTTCAAAGCATTCAGATTTCAATATCCTCTTTTGTAGGGAGTGAACCCCTGGATTGAGGTTGATGGTGGTGTTGGTCCGAAAAATGCCTACAAGGTGACCTGTTTATATACTTTTTTCCATGCTTCCATTTAACTTGAATCCCCTCATATTACACTTGTGGATTAATCCTGAACTTCTGGTCCATTATGAGCTAACATTTCCTTACATACAGGTCATTGAAGCTGGGGCAAATGCCATCGTTGCTGGTTCTGCAGTTTTTTGTGCTCCAGATTATGCTGAAGGTATGGTTTCTTCCATGCGACATCCATGTTCAATTGTCTACTTTTTGTATTTGAAATTTTATATATGTTTTGAATCAAGCATGTACCAACCCATACTTAAGGTCTTATTGGTTATCTTTGCAATTCTGCAGCTATCAAAGGAATCAAGACCAGCCAAAGACCTGTAGCTGTACCAGCATGAGGAACTGGACGTCTACTCCATTACCCTGTGTGCAAGTTTAGCAGTGCTGCGATTTGTATAGATGTGTGTCTTGTTGAGCCATACGTTATACTGGAGATCAAAGAAGATGGAGGCGGTAAAGAAATATCCCCCTTTTTTTCTCATTTTCCCCGAGGGTGCCTGCCTTGTACTGCCCCCAGACTGTTGTGTGATATTAAGGCGCATGGGATGATGGGATTGTTCTTCGCGAAATCCTCCCAGAATCTGCGTTGTTCACGGAGTTTTGCCTTCCCATTTTTCCACTGCTAAACCGTCTGGAATTTTGGGGATTGTGGGAGTAGTTACAATTTACATGCATCTCATGCTGCTATTTTGTGATTACGAGTTCTGTAGAGGAAGGCTCGTTTTAGTACTGTTTTTGCAGTCGTTTTAACCATTTTGCGAATCAACTGTGAACTTCAGTTTTCTCGACACACCATTCCTGCCAGGCTGCCACCACATCTCTCCCGAAGACGGCCAGAGAGACTGGCATGCCAGTGTCGCCGTTTGTCGTTGCCAGCTTTACGCCACGGCACGGGCCTGGAGCGAGACGGATCAGTCCTGAGGAGACTTGTACAGAATCGCAACAAATGATAAAAGACTTTGCTAGCACCCTAGCAGTAATAACCTTGAGCAAATTGGCATGTATTTTCCGTAAAAGAAAGGCTCCAGGTTTAACATAATAACAATTTTAAAAAGCGAAGTTTCCACTAACAATTTGTAAAACTAGAAGCGTTTGCCAAAGGAAAAGAAAATTCTCCCTTTCACTATCACGACCTAATCAGCAATGAACAGGTACGGCAGACAACCCAAAATTTACATGCTTCAAACAGGCCCCTATTTTGGCATGTTGGAAAGCAAATGAATCAATAGCGAAGCGGAAAAAAAAATGACCTATACAACAGGACATCAGAAATGTCAGTTAAATGACCGTGTGGGCTGTGTCCATTGGCTTCAGCCCCCTGCACATCAAAACGACTGCTTGCCTCCACCAGGTTGCAAATGATTTCACTCTCATCTGCTCACCTTACAGAGACTGGAAACTTGGTTTAACTGCACAAGCTTGAATTGACCAGGCATTCGTGGGGGTTAGCGTAGAAGTAATCCTCTTCTTTTGGTCTGTTCTCAAGTTTTCGCCTGCATGATGGTTGGGCTACTCGGCTCTTATGAGCTTCCTGAACAGATGATGCAAAATTGTCCCAAGAGATTGTCTTGTTGGTGTAAAGGTCAAGAAGTTCAACTAATTTCCTTCGGTCTAGCACCACACTTCTCCGGAAACCCAGGAACCTGTCGATAATAATCCAAACAAGTATTTCATAACCAGATATACCAATTTCCCTAGGAAAAAAAAACTGTATGCACAATCTCTGGCTGTACATTTATTCTGAATAAGCAATTGAATTCATAGGATGGCCTTAGCTGTATGCTCATACCTTCGGTGGCCTTCAACAAGTTTTGCCATGTTACCATCAAAAGTGGGAATGAAAACATCACTGGCTGTGGATACAATGAAATCGAGTGCAGCCATCTGGGAAGAGTGATTTTGGAATTGACGCAGAACTTCAGAGTCTAGCAGCATCTCTTTTCTTACCTGAAAGATATTCAGCGCTACTTATACAGACATGAATGAGTACTGAATAAAAAAAATGATATTTCCAGACATGCGAGTCAATTGGAGAATTGAATTGTAGTGTTGGCAGAAAACAGGGGAAATCTCACTAAAGAATGGTATTTAGAAAACTGCAAGAGATTTTTTTGCCATGACACAAGAAGCTGTGTTATAAGTTTATAGCTGACATAATTTTTTTTACAAAGAAAATTACTTACAAGTTTAGGGAAAGCAGATCGTAGTGGTTCTAGCCTCCTATCTCCCCCATAAATTTCACCAGCTGCGATGTATATAAGAGAATCCTTTTGAAATCCCAGGGCTTTCAAAACAAGTGATGTCTCCTCAGGAGTAAGTGGGCATAGTCCTTGTGACCTCTTCGCTTGGGAATCAATTTCTTTGTCTCTCCACCATGGATACGCATATCTGATTGGGAAAAACAAAGTTAGTTCCTTCAAAATAGCACCCAGTGAAAGAACCTTACTACCTTGCAGGCCAAGTCTAATAACAGTCATAAGCACCATATCTAGAGTATACTAGAGTTGGAAACACACATCATTTTGGCACTCTATTTTGCTAAAAGAACAGCAATGATGTCACAAATAGTTTGCTACTTTGCTTATAATAGAAACACAAAATTCAACCATAATGCTTTTACTTTGGATAATAACATAAAACAGACTGTCATGCACACTATCTGCGCCATCATATTTGGCATTGGCAGACAAGTTAACTACGTAGTAAATACTTGAATGGTCACCATACAGATTATACAGATCATTCAAGTATTTAGTATTATGATAATTTGCCGCTTCATATAAAGAACTAGTCGACTCATATCCACAAGATAGTTATGCTACTCACAGAGTAAGCCACAAACCTCATTTTCTTCAGCTCCTCAGCTTCTTCAAGTGAAAGGCCATGGTTGCAACCAGAAAAGGCCAGCATATCCATCTCATAGCGTAAATGCAAGGCTACAAATGATCCCCTAGCTCGAAGTTTATGTACTAGTTTATTTCCCAATCCCTCAATTTGAGGGGTGAATTTCAGTGCATGAAAATTAACACGGCATCTGAGCAGTTGAAGCTCTGTACTGATGCCATTATTGGCTAACCGGGCATCTGTTTTGTTAAAATGGATGGCACTGTATTTGCTGAACAGTGGTAAGATCTGCACAGATGAGAGATTGTCAAGAGTATAAGGTGATGCGCTTTACCATGAAAACAAGGGTGCATCACAGATGAGTTCCAAACCTGATGCAAGTAATATTTTTCATCTGACCAGCTCACAGGTGGCATTTCAATAATGTCAGAATCACTTGGACCGAGCCTCTCTGGAAGCTGTTTAATGATATGCACTTCATCTCTTAATGAGTCAATGAAGTGCCTCACGTCAAATATGTCTCCAAAATTGCTGTCAATCACACAGAACATTACTCACTTTAGATATCAATATGGTCACTTGCATTGTTTACCTCTCCAAGACAAAGAAGATTACCTTTGATCAGCCCAGAATGATCTCTTATCAAGTTCTGGGACAACCATCGTGAGGTTTAAGCAGACGAGCAACTGCCACCATGTCACATATCTGAAATACATGAAGTTCGAAGTAGCTGCAGTTAGGAACGAAAAGGGAATCAAGAGTTGAGTGGAAGAAGTAAGCAAACAGCAAGTGACCTCTGATCGCATCTGATTCAGGCCACCATTACAAGATATCTTCAGATAACCATTGCTCTTGTATATTCCTGAAAAAAAAATAGAACAACTGTTGAAATTGATGTATTGCAGTGGCGATTTAATGGAACCGCAATAGATAATCAATGCACCTACAGAGCCTACAACAGTTCATCTCAACAAAACATGGGGCTATTTGCAGCTTCACAATGGTGCCATTAAATATGAGGCTATTCCTAGAAAAAAATGAGGGTGTTGATAGATCAATGGATCATTATACAGCAGTATATGTTTGGCATGCCTTCTGAGGAAACTTTTTATCTCATTAATCGCATCAAAGCATCAGGCAGCAACATTTGCAGCTTAGCAAACTTGCAAGTGCCAAGCTGTGTACGGACAACCACAAATGCATGCCCTCATACAACTCCAATACCCTTCACAATTTATAACTCGCGATATTTTTCCATTTCCATTCCCTGAGTACTCTAAGAAGTTCCATGAAAACAGAGTAATAAGAACAGAACAGAATCAAATCAAACTTATTCAAAAACAAAATAATCCAGAAACTACGCACTTGGGGGCGGAAGCACGGACGGCGGCGGCGAAGGATCGGCGTCGCCCGCGGGGCCGAACTGGAGGAGAAGGCGACCGACGGCGACGAGCTGCGCGACGGAGGCCCACAGGAGCACAGCGGCGCAAGCCGCCACGAGCCAAACCCTAGGCCTCGACCTCGCCATCACGCGCAGCCTAGACCCGGCGGGCGGGCGGCCGCCTCCCAATCGCCACTGGCATTGGAGCGGGTCCTGGCGGCGGCGGTTGCAGTTTCCGGCGGCTCGAGAATGTTCTAGAAGATTCGCGACGGCTGGGGAGGATGGGGTGCGGTGATTTCGTTGGCCTAGTAGGGGACTAGGGGGAAGTGGGGACTCGAGGGAGAGGGAGGTGAGGCCGTGTCCGTGACCGTGAGAGAGTGGAAGTGTCGCAGTCGCTGGCGGCTGTTTGCGCTTGGCTTCTGGGTCTTTGATTTCACTTTCTTCCTACGATTCTACGAGTAGGATTGGATTGATGACCACTGGCCAGGAGACATTCCAAATTTTCATGGACCCTTTGCAAAGTTGTCTAACCTGTGTTAGCCTGATTTAGGTCTGGCCCAAAAGAAGACTAACTAATTGACAAAATCTGCCTTTTTGCATGCTTGTCAGGTTGCCTCTAGATTCTAGAGATGGAGTTGCATAAATTTAAGAACTCAAAAGAACGCAAGCACACCTTGCAAGCTACACAAATTAACCATTTAAAGGGATATTTAGTGGGACTAATTTTAACTTGTTGATAAATTATCTGTAGACCTTGTGTGGTGAAACATGGAAAGCACAATCTCCTAGCTTAGTTATAAATAATGTATGGATAATTCATTGTGTAGGCTGATTTTTTTCTATATGGTTTCGATGGCGTGTCTCGTTGTTTCATCTGGTGTGGCATTCTTTTCATCTAACAACAAGCATATGTAAAGTTAATTGGTATCATTAGTCTATAGATCATGGATTTTGATGCACGCAAAGAAACATGTGTGGAGTGTATTATTTAATTTTTTTCTAAAAAAGAATATATGATCTATGGCCTTATAATAAGCACATCGGTGCCTATGATCAACGACTTTGATACAAGTTAAACAGGATTGTTGGATATGACCCATATCTTTTGCAATACATGAAAACCAAATCTACTTCTATTTTATTTTTCGAGTAAAATGTACATATCATGGAGTGTCATCTAATCTGTAAACATCGAGAGAGGGGATTGGGACCATTTAACTTATCAAACGCGTGTCTCATATCTAAAATGGACAAAAACCCTATGACTCACATGTCAATAATACCAAATCTCCATTACATACGCGGCGAAACGCTGCAAAGCCAACGGCCTCCTCGGGGATGGGGAATAGATGACGCGCAGCCAGCTTCCGTGATGCCGTCGATCTCGCCGGGGGATTTGCTTGTCTGCTCCGGCTGGTGTTCAACGAAGCGCGACCTCCGGCTCCTCCATGCCGCTCTCATCCGTCGTCGCCACATCCTCCCGGCGGCCGACGCCGTCACGGCGCTCGCCAAGCTCCTCCGCTTCGCCGCGGTCTCTCCCGCTGGCGACCTCCACCACGCCTCCGCGCTCCTCTCCCTCCACCTCCCGTTCATCTCGGCCGCCGCCTCCCACCTCGCCTTTTTCTAGAACACTCTCATGCGCGGCCTGGCAGCCTCCTGCTCTCCTGGCGCTGGCATCGAGATCTTCACCGCAATGCGCCGCGTGGGGGCCGGGCCCGACGCCTTCACATTCACCTTCGTCCTCAAGTCTTGCTCCCGCTGCCATTCCCCGGGGCGGTTACCTTCTGACCTACACGCTCAGGCGTTCAAGCATGGTTGCCTTGGCGCGCGCAGTTCGCACGCTCACGTCCACAGTGCTTTGCTGCACGCGTACGCGTCTCGGGCCGCCGTGGACGACGCGCGCAGGGTGTTTGATGAAATGCCCGTCCGGGATGTAGTCTCCTTCTCGGGGCTACTCACCGCGCACCTCAAAGGTAACCATTTGGATTCCGCCTGAATGGTGTTTGACCAAATGCCGCATCGGGACGTCGTTTCCTGGACTGCCATGATTTCTGCATATGCCACGGCACAGCGTCCACAGCAGGCCGTGGCGTTGTTTGATGCAATGCCAGTGAAACCAGACGAGGTGACCATGGTGAGTGTTGTGTCGGCATGCACTGCACTTGGGGACCTTGCAACTGGGGATCGTTTGCGGCAGTACATTGATTCCAATGGTTTTGGTTGGATGGTTTCACTCCGCAATGCTCTTATGGATATGTATGCTAAGTGTGGTTGCCTAACTGAAGCACGTGCCTTGTTTGATGGGATGACAGTGAGGAGCTTGGCATCTTGGAACACACTTATCTCAGCATATGCATCACATGGTGATGTGGATAGCACAGCCAGCTTCCGTGATGCCGTCGATCTCGCCGGGGGATTTGCTTGTCTGCTCCGGCTGGTGTTCAACGAAGCGCGACCTCCGGCTCCTCCATGCCGCTCTCATCCGTCGTCGCCACATCCTCCCGGCGGCCGACGCCGTCACGGCGCTCGCCAAGCTCCTCCGCTTCGCCGCGGTCTCTCCCGCTGGCGACCTCCACCACGCCTCCGCGCTCCTCTCCCTCCACCTCCCGTTCATCTCGGCCGCCGCCTCCCACCTCGCCTTTTTCTACAACACTCTCATGCGCGGCCTGGCAGCCTCCTGCTCTCCTGGCGCTGGCATCGAGCTCTTCACCGCAATGCGCCGCGCGGGCGCCGTGCCCGACGCCTTCACATTCACCTTCGTCCTCAAGTCTTGCTCCCGCTGCCATTCCCCGGGGCGGTTACCTTCTGACCTACACGCTCAGGCGTTCAAGCACGGCTGCCTTGGCGCGCGCAGTTCGCATGCTCACGTCCACAATGCCTTGCTGCACGCGTACGCGTCTCGGGGCGCCGTGGACGTCGCGCGCAGGGTGTTTGATGAAATGCCTGTCCGGGATGTAGTCTCCTTCTCGGGGCTACTCACTGCATATCTCAAGGGCAATCATTTGGATTCCGCACGAATGGTGTTTGACCAAATGCCGCACCGGGATGTCGTTTCTTGGACTGCCATGATTTCTGCCTATGCCAAGGCACAGCGTCCACAGGAGGCCCTGGCGTTGTTTGATGCAATGCCAGTGAAGCCAGACGAGGTGACCATGGTGAGTGTTGTGTCGGCATGCACAGCACTTGGAGACCTTGCGACTGGGGATCGTTTGCGGCAGTACATTGATTCCAATGGTTTTGGTTGGATGGTTTCACTCCGCAATGCTCTTATGGATATGTATGCTAAGTGTGGTTGCCTAACTGAAGCACGTGCCTTGTTTGATGGGATGACAGTGAGGAGCTTGGCATCTTGGAACACACTTATCTCAGCATATGCATCACATGGTGATGTGGATAGCACAGTTGCTTTGTTTCATCAGATGCTGGCTGAAGACAATTCTGTGAAGCCAGATGGGGTGACACTGCTGGCAGTGCTCACTGTGTATGCACATAAGGGCTGTGTTGAGGAGGGGCGCGCTGTGTTCAATGCGATGCAAAGAGGAAGTTATGGCAACCTGGAGCTCACCATTGAGCACTATGGGTGCATGGTGGATTTGCTTGGTCGGTCAGGGCAACTTGACGAAGCATACAAGATGATAGAGCAAATGCCGATTCAGAGCAATGATGTGGTCTGGGGTGTGTTACTTGGTGCATGCCGGATGCACGGTAATATTGACATGGCAGAGAAAGCTGTCCAGAAACTAAGGAGCCTAAACCCGCAGGAGGGCGGTTATTACATTTTGCTCATAGATATGTACACAGCCGCTGGCCGAACAGCAGATGCCATGGAGGTTAGACAGGTCATGAATAAAACTGGGGCCAAGAAGACTACAGGCTGGAGTAACTGGACTACTGCCTGTCTGCCTTAATAGTAGTTTTCCGAGGCCTATCTGGTCAGCCTTTGGATCACAAGCTAATCTATGTGGGAGGTAATATATCAGTCGATTTTCACTCAAAAACCAGAGGATGCCTATGGGCTGATTACATTTCAATATGTCTCTGCCTTCCTAATGATGTTGTAATGACTGGTGTATAGCTGTTCTTCCTTTCAGTATGGGTACACAGTTTGCTGAATGAATGAGGTGACAGGTACAAAGGCACAGTGCACCAGAGTCATATTCTGTCTTTACGAATGCATCTTACAGATAGTCCAAGCCTATAGCTATCACTTGTGTTGTTTATGTGGTATCCTGCACATCAGCGAGGAAGTACAAAGCAGTCATGTTTGGATTTTGGAGCCTCGGTGGCACCAAACCTTGAAGGATCAGACTTCATAAAATAAAGTATTTGAAGGATTTAGGCTTCACAAAAACCTATCGTTTCAACATTTCTACGGGCCAAATATTTCAACAACCAAAGACTTAGAAGAAACTAAGGAGCAAGGGGATAGGAGGGTTTCAGTTGTTGCATCTCCTGAGTTAGCAACCTTTAGTTATGATGGAGTTGGCTCATTTGCAAGTGTGCAGGATGCTGTGGATGCTGTGTCATTGAATAACCAAGTGCGCACTATCATCAGGATTGTCCCCTGGTGTGCACACGAGCAGGCAGTGCTCATTCCCAACCAAGAACTTCATCGCCTTGTGCGGTTCAGAGATAAAGGACACTGCGATATGTTGAGACAACACGGCTACTTGCATCAATCATACCCAGGTAGTGCCCTTTCTGGCTGTCCTCCTGCTTGATGAGATATGAACCTAAGAGTTGAACAGATAGTCTATCTCGTTTTTTTTTTTAATCATTTCAAAATTGATAGTCTATCATGTATGTGCTATCCGTAAAGAGAAATTACAGCACTGCCTGGTAAAGATCTCACTTAGCAAGTATGGTTTGCTATTAGTTAGACATGTAATAATCATGTATTTTGATGTGAAAAATATTATTTGCCAAGGCGACGAGTGCATTCTTCATTAGTCAGGTATTGACTTTTTAAGTGCTGCTAGTGGCCATGTAGCTTTATACACGAACCATTGTTTGCTGAAGTGAGCTTATTGTATATTTGTATCCCTTATGAAAGCATTAGTGTGTCATGGTGATCAAAATGTTTGTGCCTTGAGTATTACAACCACTGGTATCAAATTCGAGTGATACATACCTCTAACAAACTGCAACTCATTAGTGAATAATTTTTCTCGATGCCCTTAAACTTGAAGTTTTGTTTGGCCAGGAGACACTGATAGCAATGACAATATATATTTTTAAAAGAGCAATGATGTGCATTTCAGTTCTTTGAATCTGAACTATTGTGTATACGAAGTGACAAGCCTGATTGGAATTACTTTGGCTGTTATGCTACCATAAATTGGATGTAATATTGCGGAGTCTATGCATTATGATTTTCTCCTTTTGCCTCTCCTGGATACTCCTCACATATTCCATATCTATTCTCTCACCAGTCATCAAAAGTGATTGGTACAGGAACATTTAGCAGTGCAACTGTTATTGTGGAGGGGGGTGGTTTCATTGCAGAGAATGTCATTTTTAAGAACTCAGATCCCCAGGTATTATCCTGGCAGACCTGTTGTCCTGTTTACGTGGTATCTTCAGAGCCGTCTACCTATGGTGACTCGGGTTAGTCAGTTGATGTAATGATGTGAACTTCTTTGTGTTAGGTATCCTGGCAAGCAGCAGCAGGCGTGCCTTCTACAGTTGCCGATTCCTGGGGTGGCAGGTACTTGCTTTCCTTCTGGCTGTCTCAGCTCATTGTTTTTGGCATCCTTTTCTTTTTTCTATTAGTTCTTTTGCACTCTACCTCTCTCTAGGTGCTTCTTCACATTGTGCATGTTTATTCGATGTTTCCTTTGGCAAAATGTTCTTTCCTGAGTTTCCTGTTACAAGAATGGAATCGTTTAGATCTGTTTTTTATTGGCTCATAATGTAATTGTCTAATATGCCGTAAGCCCGTAATGGTATAAAGGTACATACATGTTAATTATATAACCATTTAGCTTTAGCGCGAGGCTTTGGTTAACTACATTTGTTGTGTTGACTTGTCAGCCAGTTGCCTCTGGTGGTAGCTTAGTAGAATACTGGAATTATACTGTTGTAGTATGCTAGTGGTTTATTGTGTAATCATTTAGTTTATTGTTTTATTACTTTCATAATTCTAATTTGCTATTCAAAATCATTCAGGGAACCTTACATTTGCATGGAGGAAAGCAGTTCTTCAAAAACTGGTACATTGAAGGTAATTATGAGTTTATGGCTTTATCTTCGGGGACTCTACTGCCCTTCTGGACCATTGCCATATCCACTGCAAATCAACAGGATATATTACTGCTCATGGCCGGAAATCCTCTTCAGAATCAACTGGATTTCTATTCTTCAAGTGAGTTTACTACCCACCAGCATTCTCACGGGTGACTTTTAAAGGAAACCAATCTTAGAAATTGAGTCATCTTGCATTATACTAACAGGGCATAATGATATTTCCTTGAGCATATGAGTTTACCATTCCTTTCTACGTCTTATAATGAGCTTACATACCAAATAAAATGATACCATCTATGTGTGTTATTACTGGTAATGGGGATGCTGCGTACATGTACCTAGGTCAGCCCTGGAAGCCCTTTGGGAGGGTTGTTTTTTCAGAGACTTTTATGGATCACTGCATACAGCTACAGCCTGCTGGGTGGCATAATTGGGGCAAACCTGAGAATGAACAAACTGCTTGCTTCTGTGAGTACAGCGATCAGCTTTGTCTATCTATTTTCTATTCCTGAATAATATTGCCACTTAACTTTAAAATGCCAAGAAAGTTTATTGGTGGATCATTCATTTTCTTGCCTAGCTGCTCTTGGTCTAAGGCTATTCATGATTTGCTGCTTAATAGGCAGCATTGCCAACTGATATTGGCATTCTTCACAGGTGCTCTGGTCCAGGATCCAGCATGTCAGAACGGGTAGCTCGGTGCAAAGAATTGGTTGGCGCTGAAGCTATACCGTTCCTTTTAAAAACTTTCGTCGATCCAGATGTCACGTATCTATGGTTGCTCCACAGGTTGGGAACAAAACTCCCGGTTTCACCAGCTTCACCATAGGACATACTCCGTAGTACTTATTGTGCCCATTTCAGCATATTTGTCTGGTAGATGAATAAATTCGGAGGATGTAACGAGAGCTGAGCAGTTGGTACTGAAATCATAGTGACTGCTGTGAAACATGTACTACTCTTACATGCTGTTCAAGGACTGATGGATCATACAAATTACAGAATCACATGGAATGGAACCAACTTCTTTCTTTGTGCTCTGAATAATCAAGCTGCTATGGTGAACTGTCAGTGCAATCCTGGTGCCTCCTTTCTGGGGCAATAACTACAGCCTATCTTGGCAGGAACCCGTGCTGTGAGACGGGAACCTCGAACGCCATCATCTTCTCGCCTCGAGCAAAGCCGTTGCGATCGTAGGAGACCTCGGAGATGCCCAGCTCCTCGCACGCCTTCACGAGCTCCTCCCCAACCCTCCTGGCAGCCTCCTGTCGGAGCAAACTCAACTCAAAATGCATGCCCGCCGGAAAGCAAATTCCAGACCAGACGAAGAAGAAGATGGCAGCGGCGGCTTACCACGGCGGTGCAGGGCGGGTCGCCGCAGATGGACTTCTGCAGGGTGCTGCCGTAGAAGAGGATCCTCTTGTTGTGGTCGTCGGCAAGCACGGCGTAGAGCTGCCGGTTGGAGCAGAACACCGACAGCCTGGGCTTCGTCGCCGTGCCATTGAACTGCACAAAACAGTGGTTACATTCTGCTGGGTTGACCTCATCCCTATCCTGAAAACCCAGATGGAAGATTGGAGAGCATCGAAGCTTACCTTCTTCTGCAGCCGCCGGTTCCTGACCTTGGGATTCTCCGTGCGCGCGCCGCGCCTCGCCGTCGCCTCGATCCTGGGGTACGCGCGCCGGGGTGCGCCGACGCTGGCGCGAGCGCAGAACGGCGTGCGGCGGCTCTGCTCATCGGGATGCTGCGGATGCAAGAACTCGAAGCTAAGCCCGGAGCCTATCGTTGAGGTCGGAGTGCGGCAGGCCGGGACCGCGGGGCACGGCGAGAACGGCTGGCCAATCGCTGCTCGTGGCAACGCCGCCATGGAGCCGGGAAGGGCTAGCCCAGCGAGGCAATTCGTCGAACAGGTGCCGTGGCGTGGCGCGGGCGCGCGAGGCGCGGCCGTTGCCCGTTGGGTGCCTTCTTGTCGTTGCTTACTGTGCTGTGATGCTATTGGCGGGAGGGATAAGCCTCATAGCAAGATACAGAGTCACAGAGATGTCTGGATTTGGGCCCCGGCGCCGCGCAGTAGTAGCGAGGATGATGCGGAAGCGGCAAGAATCATGCCCTGCCAGACAGTCAGACAGACAATGAGCACAGCTGCGGCCCAGCTCGTGTGGTGAAAATGACAGCTGGGACTGGGACAGGCCCACCACAGGTAGCATCCATCCGGCATCTTGATCATCGACGCGCCTTGCCCCAAGAGATTATAGAGAATCAGGAAGAGCATATCGCGACACGCTGATACATAACACCGTGCAGTGCATACTGCAGATGGGTCCATCTCTGACAGTCCACGGATTGGCACGCGTTAATTATAGCCGTTTACCAACGTGGTCAATTGGTGGTTAAACCACGGCCGAAGGGTCTAATCACAAAACTCCCGCATAACAAAATCCGGATTAGCGCGCAGGGGCCCATGCTTAAGCTTACCTGGCAAGCCTTCCCGTTTCAAAACTGGAGTGGAAAGCTGAAGGCTGCCAGCTGCTGCAAGCTCGGCCTCGCCATCATTTCCGATTCCCACCTCCTCTCCTCACCAAGTCCGGAGCCGAGGGCGGAGTGCCGCGGCATGGAGGGGCTGTGGGGGCGGGCGCTCGCCGCCGCGGCGTCGGGGGACTGGATCGCGTCGGCGTGGGCGGCGGTGCGGGCGCGCGCGGTGGCGCCGGCGCTGGAGGCCGGGGTGTGGGTGTGCCTGGCCATGTCGGTGATGCTCGTGGTCGAGGTCTGCTACATGAGCATCGTCAGCTTCGTCGCCGTCAAGCTGCTGCGGCGCGTCCCCGAGCGGCGGTACAAGTGGGAGCCCATGCCCGTTTCCTCCGGGAGCGGCAAGGGCGGCGATGAGGAGGCCGCGGTGGGTGGCGGCGAGGCGTACCCGATGGTGCTCGTGCAGATCCCCATGTACAATGAGAGGGAGGTGAGGCCCCTTCCACTTCCAGCTCGCTTTCTCTCCCGTTGCTGCTCATTCTTCCCATTGTTATCGCTGCCCGTTTTGCATTTCAAACATCGGAATCACCGGTTTGCGTATCAATGTTTCACTTTCAAATGCAACACTTAGCTTAGCAGAGCATTGATTCGATTCTAGCTCTTGGGAAACACTTAACTGGGAAATAGTAGGTACGCAGTGTAGGTTCAATCGCTTTTACCGAGTTCAGAGTTTCTAACTTATGTTGCTCCTATAGTAAGCTGCTCGTGTTATTTTGTTTTTTTCCCCGGGTGAGGAAAGTGGGAGGGAGGGAGTCTGATCATAGCAGGACGCTAAATGTGAGCCTAGATTAGTGGGAGACTTGGGCTTCTGTTACAATGTGCTTGCTGCTAGTTGGTACATGATGTGGGTCCCACACTGCTAGTGTCGTGAAATGCAGAGCAGATTGTCTTAATTGTTTGCGGTTCAGCAATGTCCCAGGTAAAGCCCGGACAATATCTTAAGCTGCAGCTCACGATCAAAATCTGATAGGTCGGCCAATCTGTCTAATTAGTGGGAATCCAGAATTTTAAGTAGCCATGTTTCCTACCTAAATTTTGTACTCAAGGGGTGTACTTAGTCATTTGCAACATGTGAGAATGAACAATTGAACATGATGCATATACCATTCTTTTTCAGGTCTACAAGCTCTCTATTGGAGCAGCATGTGCCCTCACATGGCCAGCGGACCGTATTATAATCCAAGTCTTGGATGATTCTACCGATCCGTTCGTTAAGGTAACCCACACTGCTGCAAGATAAGCTGTTTCTTTTCTTATATTTGCTTGACCGTATGGAAAGTTTTTGTACGAAGATGTAATTCTTCCTTTCATGTGATGCGCATGTAAACAGGTACAGTACCTAGCAGTTTTCGTGATAAATTAACACCGAATCAGCTTCCTAAGCACACTAGACAAAAAAAAATGTGTTTAGCACCGGTTAATCTTATAGTTTTGTTCTGTTGCACGCAACAAAACCAAATTGTGATTGTCCTTCTTCTTGTTTTTTTTGGTAAAGGAAACTTTATTAATGTGTTTGTCCATCTAATTCTGCAACAAGCCATATCGCTTCCCCTTTGCCCCCTTGGCATTAAGGAAATGCTGATAAAGTAATTTGGTCCGTCTCTATCAGATTTGGATTGAGCTAACAAACTTTGTACAGCCAGCTGGGGAGTACAGCTTGGTGGTAGACTGGTAGCATTAGTGACAAGAGCGTGCGTTCCATTGTGTCATGCCATGCTATCAGAAAGTGTGGCAATCTGCTATGACTTTGATAGTGAAGGCTGCTATCCGAAAAAGTCAATAATTATTTTTTTCCTGGTATTTAAATTGAAGACCACGACTTAATTGACAGGCATGACCATACATTTAGTAAATGTGAATTGAAATCAACCGAGTGTTGTTTAGCTTTTCCCATCAATTAACAAGTTGACTCCATGATAATAATTTCCTGTAGAATCAGTAATAGTAATAGCTGCCCAACAAGCTCCAGAGAGTTCCATTTTTCATTCTTTTTTTTTCGAACACGCAGGAGAGCTGTTTATCAATATATTAAGAAGAAAAAAGGGTGTGTAGCACCCAAGTCACCGGTACAAAGGTTTTTTTTCACGGGAGGAAAAAAACCAGCAAAAAACTCCCCAATGCACACTCTATATTACACTTTTCCTGTAGCAAAAAAAAAAACAACCCATGACCAAGGAGTTAGTCAACCTAACCATTGGGCTGCAGGGCGAGGAGATGGGTAATTCCTCGAGCCCCAGCCAACTCCCACAAGAACAATTCATCTCTAATGGAAGAGAGGAGCCCATTCTGGCTAGGCTGCTCACCATCAAACACACAACGATCAATAATAAGATAAAGAATGAACAAATAAAGCAGTCTTATTATTACAAGCTCTGTTTGTTTCCGTTGAATTGACTGCTTTATTTGTTTTCGTCATCTTTCTATCAAGTGCAGGAACTTGTGGAGCTTGAATGCAAGGATTGGGCCAGCAAGAACATCAACATAAAATATGAGATTCGAGAGAGTAGGAAGGGATACAAAGCAGGAGCCCTGAGGAAGGGCATGGAACATAGCTATGCCCAAGAGTGCGATTTTGTTGCCATTTTCGATGCAGATTTCCAACCTGAACCTGACTTCCTTTTAAGAACTGTACCATTTCTTGTGCATAACCCGAAGATTGCTCTGGTACAGACACGTTGGGAGTTCGGTAAGCAAGCTTTTCATTTACTTTCTGTAATGTGAGACTACATAGAGTACAGTTTGTTATTGGACATTGAGTTAGATTAATTAGTGCTAATAGTTGGACACAGTTTCCTCTGCCTACCGGTAATGTGGTTGTGTTAATAATTTTGAAGTGAAAACTGTTGTTCATTCTGATTTCAGGATGTTCCTGATCTGGCCTTTGCCGGGACATTTTGCAGTGAACTATGATGTTTGCCTAATGACAAGGATACAGAAGATGTCGCTAGATTATCATTTCAAGGTCGAGCAGGAATCAGGCTCATCTATGCATGCCTTCTTTGGTTTCAACGGTAAGAGCCTCTATCAGAAGCAATCATGTGAGTTTTCGGTCGTATCTGACTGAAACTTCTGCAGGAACGGCTGGTGTTTGGCGGGTATCAGCTATTAGTGAAGCAGGAGGGTGGAAGGATCGCACCACCGTGGAAGACATGGACTTGGCTGTACGAGCGAGTCTCAAGGGATGGCAATTCCTGTATGTTGGTGATATAAGGGTGCGTCTGTCCTGCAAGTTTCTAATAAGGCGATTCTTCAATAAGCATATCATCTTCCTTATCTGCTACAGTAACATTTTTTGGTATAGGTTAAGAGTGAACTCCCGAGTACCTTAAAGGCCTACCGTCATCAACAGCATAGGTGGACTTGTGGTGCTGCCAACCTCTTCAGAAAAATGGGACCGGCCATTGTTAGAAGCAAGGCAAGCATACTTTCCTTAATGTGACTGATGAGGTCAAGGCATTGTCATGCAGTAAGCAATACTTGACTGTCCCTGTGATGCAGGGCGTATCTGTATGGAAGAAATTTCACCTTCTGTACAGCTTCTTCTTTGTTCGGAGGGTCATCGCTCCCATCCTGACATTCCTGTTTTACTGCATTGTGATCCCATTGTCCGTCATGGTCCCTGAAGTCAGCATCCCTATCTGGGGAATGTTCTACATTCCCACTGCCATCACCATCATGAACGCCATCAGGAATCCATGGTAAAGTGCCCATCTTTCTCCGATCTCCAGTGTGGCTTTCCCTATCTGCTCGTTAATCTCGCATGTTTACTGATCTCTTGTAACCTTGCCAGCTCTATCCATCTGATTCCAATATGGATTCTGTTCGAGAACGTCATGTCCATGCACCGGATGCGCGCCGCCCTGACGGGTTTGCTGGAGACCACGTACGTGGACGAGTGGGTGGTCACCGAGAAGGTGGGTGACCAAGTTAAGGACAAGCTCGAGGTCCCTCTCCTTACACCGGTGAAGCCAACCGAGTGTGTCGAGAGGTGAGCAATCCGATCTCTTGGACACATCGCAGGTGTCCTTTGCGTACCGTTAGAACAGTGTAAAATGTGTGCTTGACGCTGCTTGCCTGATCTGACCTCTTGTGCAGGATTTACGTTCCTGAGCTCGTGGTTGCGTTCTACCTCCTGCTATGCGCCTCCTACGATTTTGTACTCGGAGCAGGGCGCTACTACCTGTACATCTTCCTCCAGGCCTTCGCTTTCCTCGTGCTCGGATTTGGCTTCGTCGGCACAACTGCACCCTGTTCCTGTCCATAACATCTGCATTCTTCCCCGATTTGCCTCACTGTAACTAGAAAATGCAGTTCTTTTTTCTGTAAATGGAACAGAATAACGCTCGACGTGACGTGAATACCAGCATCTTAACAGCAGTAGCATCCCAATGCCATCCGCATTTTTACGCTGAGAACACCCTGGTGGTGTGGCTGGGTGCCTGGGGTGTGGGCCTGGATTGGACCAGAGGCCTCAATCAACTAGCCCACGAGAGCTTGTCTGAACTCTGAAACCGTCGCTGCGAGGAACAACAGCAGCGGGGCCGCCGCCGTCGCTTTCATCGGCCACAGGACGGCACAAATAATGTAAGACCCCTGACTCATTCACACGACCAACCCTTTTTCTTTCTGCCTTGCGAGCAAGGAGAAGCAAACAAAAAGGACGGAAGGCCGAGCAAGAAACACTGGAGCTCTCGCGGGAAAAGGGCAGCCAAGAAACACCCAAATCTCTCGCTTTCAGGCCACCAAAAAATCTGGCTCGTTTCCTTGGTTGACATGCTCCTGGATTTATAAATCTTATTAAATCCTCGCAGTACCTCGCTTTTTTAGTTATAGATGAGGTCGCAGACTGCCCTGCTCTGCTCGACACCTGTTCTTCTCACGCCTCCATTTTTTTCTGCAGAAGATTTGATCTTTCTACAGATGCCCGCGATCCAAGCGCCCTCTCGTCGCTTTCCGTGGCCGTTCTTTTCGCGCGCTGTACCACGAGAACGCAAGAAAATTGGAGGGGGAAAAAGGGCCGACCAACGGGGCCTCGATGTGACCTGCTTCACGGTCGCTGACATGTGGGTCCATATTGGACCGGTGTACCCTTTGATGCACGTATCAGGATATGATGCGCCTGGGTGTCCTCTGGTTCGTTACACGTGTACGGGCTTATGGGAAAACTTTTAGCGCCAGGATAACCTTTTGTATTAGGACAAGTCTCATCAGTCCTGTGTGGCCTGTGTAAGATATCTTGGACGTTTGGTTTATGCAAAAATATCAGGCCCCAAGGCCAAAAGGTGCGTCGTCAACGTTTGACACGTAGAAACAAAAGGTACTTTGCGAAGATAAAGTGTCACGTACGCTAAATCCGCCGACCAAAGTTGGTGTTTACTTGAATATATTGTATATAATAGATTAAAAAATCAACAAGAAAGACACGAGATGCTAGTATATAAGGCCAGTCTTAGTGGGAGTTTCATCGGCATTAAATAGACTGTCATGTCAGCATTTTTGATAATATGGCAGTGTATTAATGAAGAGAGATGTGAAATGAGTTTCATCCTCGTGAAACTCTCTCTACACGGTACTCTAGACAGCTTGTGTGGGAACACCACGAGATGAAACTTTGCATTGAGGGAGGGTGTTTCATCATAAGTTTCAAACTTCTCTTAGATGATGTGTCACTCTAGGTAAGTGTGTCGATGAAACCCCACTGAGACTGGCCTAAGGAATGTGCGTGTCTGACCATGATAAAGCTAACAATCATATGACTTTGAAGTTTGAACGGGCTGAGCAGAAGCAGAACACTGCAGTTCTAGGAGCGTGTACTGGCTCACCTCGGCAGCCGTATGAGAAATAGGATGAGAAAGAGAGAATGCCTTTTGAAAACAATAAAGAGAGAATGCTACGCACAAGTTTGCCTTGTTTCAAGTTTTCCTCGTATGAAGGGAAATTTCCAAAACCCACCAGTATTTTTTCTTCTTCTGTTTACTACTTTCTCCGTTTTCTTGTTATATGATGATGATATGTTGGCTGTCTGCCTTCTAGGGATACTAGAGTCGCTTATTTTCTTGTAAGGAATCTCTAGAAATTGGAGAAAATGGATAAAATGCCACCGGTTTCGCGCGGTGCTCATGAAATAGCACCGGTGGAATTCCATATTCGTATAATAGCACCGCTTACGCATCTAATTTACAAAATAGCACCAGTTTAGTGTTTAGTGTTATGGGTTAGGGTTTAATGTTTTGGGTTTAGAATTTTCAGGAGTTTATGGTTTTAGGGTTTTAGTGTTTAGGGTTTTGGGTTAGGGTTTAGGATTTTGGTGTTTAGGGTTTTGGTTTAGAATTTAGGGTTTTAGGGTTCTTAGGATTTAGGGTTTTTAGAATTTAGGGTTTAAGGTTTAGGGTTAGAGTTTAGGGTTTAAGGTTTTAGGATTAGGTTAAGGTTAGGTTAGAGGTTAGGGTAAAATGTAATAGGGGCAATTTAATAGTACTTTTAATGAAACCGGTATTGTTTTACAGTGTCTTTGATAACACCGGTGCTATTTTATGAATTCTCGGAAAACTGGTGCTATTTCGTGAACACCGATAGAAACCGGTGCTATTTTCTGGATTGCCCCTTAGAAATTGTAAGGAATCTCTTTTTGGAAGAGAATTGAGAAACCTGGGATCAATTATATAAAATGGAGGGGACGACTTTGTACAACCGGAGGGGGAACCTATTATTAGACTACAAAGAAAAATAAACTAATCTTGGCGGTTCGTGGAGATAGTGGCAATGCCACTACTTCCATTATAAACTCTTTCTTTTCTAAGTAGCAAATACTGAATCTACGTAGCAATTTTATTTGGCACAGATAATAAGTACGTGAATGAATCCATAAACTAACTATTGAAAATAAAATAGAAACTGCTACAAGTGTATTCCTCATGGACGTGTATTTCCCGTTTAAATTATCATGAAATTATATACTCCCTCTACCTTGTGAAATATATAGCGTTTGGAATAAACTAATTAGCCTAAATAACATATAGTTAAGAATGGAGGCGGTCTAATTTTATTAACATAATTAACCTACATGGAGCATATACAGATGCATAGAACCTCGTTAACCTTTCTGTCAAACATTATCATGAAATTATATACTCCCTCTACCTTGTGAAATATATAGCTTTTGGAATAAACTAATTAGCCTAAATAACATATAGTTAAGACTGGAGGCGGTCTAATTTTATTAACATAATTAACCTACATGGAGCATATACAGATGCATAGAACCTCGTTAACCTTTCTGTCAAACGGTAACTTTTTCTGTTGAAGCTTGAATCCTTCAACGCATGGAATTTACAAGGAGAGGTCTGACCACAACACAAGAAATTGCTAGGTATCATGATAAAGCATAAGCCTTTTTTTCGCAACTGTCATCTTTTACTTTTAATTTGATGGGACTCCGTAGCTGCGCCTAGTTGCAGTTCATAGGTTGGTATTGAATGAACGGCTGAGAATCACAATAGCAACATAAAGGACAGACATTAGCCTCCAGTTTCTTGTGATATATGCCTAAAAACGGAATGTACGTACCCTATTAGCCAAAGCAGCCACGAAAAAGTTTGCTGCATGAATAGGGACATGAGACGACGGGTACAGTTTCAGGGACCATAATAACCCTGGGACGATTTTGATCCTGTATACATATGACATGAGATGTAACAGTATACATATGATTTAATGCCAGCTAAGCTGAGGTCCAACACTGGTGACAAGCAACGCTCCCAATAATGGCCCATGCCCCCATCAGAAAGCAAAATTTCCCTAGAAAAAACAGAAATCAAAACATGAAGATTTATTATGGGGTCAAGTGATCAAGTCCCATACTCCCACATGATGCATGCGTTGGTGTTTTGTCATGGACTTACGAAACCAGAATTACAATGCTAGCCTTACCATCAAATGCATGATCGCTTTCAGATGCAGGCTTAACAAGGACACAGAAAAACAGGTGTGTTATCCGACAGGTTTTGGATAGATCGGAAATTACGGAACAGAAGCACAGAGCAATTAATTACAAAATAAACGCAGGATGAACAAAACTTGAGGGGCACCCAAAAAAAACTGCAAAAGAAAGAAAGAAAAAACATATTATGGGAAAGCTGATAAGAAGCAAACAGGAAAAGACGATGCAAGTGGAGACTAAAACATATCCGCAACACTGTCATTCTTGCTTTTCTTTTGCCAACCTGAAATATAAAGCGAACGTCGCCTTCACAAGCCAAGTGCCACATGATGAAAGATGTACGAGTTTTACCAAATGGCCTGAGCTCTAACTGTTCTTTTGAGAGTCCGACACTTTACTATGCTACCTACAGGGGAAAATCCACGCTATATTTTTTTTTTGTAAAAGCAAAACGAATCACGCCAACTCTGTGAGCACAAACAAATTCCTCATAACCAACTTCATCACAGCACAACCTACACGCACCGAGTCTCCCTTTAAATGTAAATCTATGACATTTCATTTTTGTGAAAAATTAGCTGTGACATACGGAGTACTAAAATATTTTTTTCTTTGTGTTTCTTTGCTAAAACACACCGCCTAGTGTGTTGTGGCTCAGCAACATTAAAATTGAGTAGTGCCCTACAGCAAAATTTTCTTCAAAATATGAGTGCGAATTGATGTTTATAAGGGTCACCGTCAACCATCTCGATTCATTTTTCTAGAATTATATTATTATAAGATTTCGAAGATGACTTTATGGGCACCGATTCTAACCAGTAATTTTAAAATCCCCTCTGCCTATTCAAAACAACCTTATAATTTGCCAAGAAAAAGGGCTACCAAATGCATTTGGGTCTATATTTCACGTTCATGCAAGCAAAACGCTTTAACCCGGGTGGAATCGAAGCAGTGAGAAAAAGGGATGAGAAGCGCAAGTAGTGTACCGTGTCCACGTCAGCAGTGAAGGATTTGGTTGCCAAGTCAGGTGGGGTGAGAGGGACCTAGGGGCAAAAGCGAGATAGTGCGGAGAATCAAAATACCGCACCCCCGAGGCCACAAATCAAGCTTGTGGCTCTCGACCGCCGCCCGCTTGCCTACGTGGCCCCCACCCCCCACATCCCGCTCCTTAAAACTATCCATCCCCATTCCCCGTCGGGGCCGCGCCCAGCAGATCGATCCATCGTCGATCCGGAGACAGATAAAATCTCATTCCTGCAGAGCGATCGCTGCTGCCCCGGCTGCTTGCTTCTTCCTCCTTTGCAGCTACGATGCGGTAGAATACTACCGCTGCAAGAAAATTCCAAGAACTCAGGCAGAGAACACAGGGTTCGAGTGTTGAGTGAGAGAAGACGGGGGAGATGGCGGAGTGCAGAGTCGGAGGCGGCGGCGGAGACTGCTTGATCAAGCTGTTCGGGAAGACCATCCCCGTGCCGGAGGCGGCCGCCGCCGTGGGCGAGGCTGATAAGGTTGGTTTTTCCGAACATCTTTTCTCCTACACTTTGACGCTCCGTGTTTCATATGGGCGGGGAACGCGAAACTGGAGCGAGCGGTAGCACGGTGATCTGGGCAATCAGAATTTGGGTGTTGAATTTTGCCTGGGAATTTATCGAGTCTGGAACTGGTGAATTCTGTTTTCCGCCTTTTGTTTGATCACGACAACTCATAGGATGATGAATTTTATGTTCTCTTCTGTTTTTGCTTTGGATTGGTATAGATAGCTGTGTAAGCAGGCATGTTTGGCAACTTTTGACTTTCCATTAGCAAGCGAATTTGCCTACCTTCCCCTTTCAAGGATAACAACAGCGTTCTTGCTATTTTCGTTGAAGTTGTTATGGGCATGGTATTGTCAGCCGAAGAAACTTCTAGTAGCAGTTTATTCAAAGGTCGTGCATGATTTGGCTGTTTAAAAAATTGAGCCACTTCCTATTGCTGTTGCCTCTTCTGATTGGACCCTTTTCCCTTCCAAAGATTTTGCTGAAAGCTATATCTTTTTCTTCCACTACTGGGGCTCCAGAAGCAGCTTAACAACCACTGCCGATTGCAACATGCTTAATTTGTTTCTTTTGATTGAGTTCAGAACATTTATGTCGTGTAATACGCACCGATTACATCATCATGCTCCAGTACTAGTAGTTCATACTACATCAACAGCTATTTTGTTAGGTATCAGGATCGGGGAAAAGAACTTTGTTAGTCACTGATCCAACCAGCACAATTATCCATGGGTCCGAACTTCTAGTTTTCAACAATAAAACTGAAAACTCGAACACTATTTGCAAGAACTGCAGTAGTTCAAGAACTCAGCAAGACTATCTGCATGGTTGCAGGACATACAACAAAGCGGCAGCAGCACGACTGAACTGAAGGGACAAGAGAACACTCTTCAGGACTCCACGGGCTCGCCTCCACAGCAGGAGGTTGCGGACACTGAAGATTCATCAGCTACCAAGAACTCATCAGGAGACCAGCAGCAGGGTGAGACGGCCAACCAGAAGGAGAAGCTGAAGAAACCTGACAAGATCCTGCCGTGCCCCCGGTGCAATAGCATGGACACCAAATTCTGCTACTACAACAACTACAACATCAACCAGCCACGCCACTTCTGCAAGAACTGCCAGAGGTACTGGACGGCAGGTGGCGCCATGCGCAACGTGCCTGTGGGTGCAGGACGACGCAAGAGCAAGAGTGCGTCAGCCGCTTCTCACTTCCTTCAGAGGGTCAGGGCTGCTCTGCCCATCGATCCTCTCTGCACGGCAGCTAAGACTAATGGCACAGTGCTCAGCTTTGGCTCCGACATCTCTTCCTTAGACCTCACAGAACAGATGAAGCACCTAAAGGAGAAACTTGTCCCAATAACGCGGATCAAGAGCAGTGATGACCGATCAGTTGGTTCTTGCACCGAAGGATCTGCAAAGGGACAAGACTCGAACCAAATGAACCAAAAGGACAAAGTTACAGCAGATAAATCTGCAAATGTTGTTCCACATCCATGCATGAACGGTCTAACCGTGTGGCCATTTAGCTGTGCACCACCACCTGCCTGTTACCCCTCAGGCGTCGCAATTCCATTCTACCCGGCAGCTGCTGCCTACTGGGGTTGCATGGTTCCAGGAGCTTGGAGCGCTCCATGGCCACCACAATCCCAGTCTGAGTCTCCTCCATCGCTTAGCACTGCTTCTCCAGCATCCACAAAGTCCAATTGTTTCACGCCAGGAAAGCGTCCTAGAGACTCTGATGAGGAAGGACATATCAAAGGAAATGGTAAGGTATGGGTGCCGAAGACGATCCGGATCGATGACGCAGACGAGGTGGCCAGGAGTTCCATCTTGTCACTAATTGGGATAAATGGTGACAAGACAGGGAAAGATGGCAGAGGGTGCAAGCTTGCTAGAGTTTTTGAGCAGAAGGAAGAGGCCAAGACAGCAACACACGCAGTCATCAACAGCTTGCCATTCTTGCAGGGGAACCCAGCTGCACTTTCACGTTCACTAACCTTCCAGGAGGGATCTTGAGTATCACCTTAGCCTCAATGATATAAAGACCAACCATTTATCATGGTACAGCTGAAATTTTGTACATTAGAGGATTGTAAACTAGGTATGGGCAATGGAGTGTATGACATAGCTCGTAGCTGCAAGCGGACCTTGTAACTACAATAGATATTTGTAGATAGCTATATGGGTTGGGGACGGATAGGGAGAGCAAGCTCCCTTATTTGTGGATAAATAATATAATAATTTTGGCTACAAAATTGTCTTTCAGCAATAGCGTCAGAACAATTGGCTGTTGGCTCATTTCAGTGAACAAAAGTGGTCCACTGCATCTTGGAAATTTGATACTTTTGAGCATATATCCAGCTCATTTCCATTTGTCTATTTCTTTTTGCATAGGAATTGGAAGAAACAGTATCAAAATCTTTTTTTTTCTCTCTAGAAAATTGCACCATAGACCCTGAACTTGGGCAGTTGCCGCACCAAGCCCTCCAAAGTAGCAATTTGCATCCTTAGCCCTTTGAGTTTGTGTAGTCGTCATACCTAGCCCCTCAACTTTGCTTGGTTCTCTCACTCAGGCTCCTTAAACTTTGCTTGGTTCTCTCAACTCAGGCTCCTTAAACATTGCTTCTATTTGGGAGTTTGTTAGGTAGGTGAGATAACAGTGAAAGTTCAAGGGGTTGAGGAAGTGCTAGGCGAGACAACCGTGCAAGTTCAAGGAATAGCAAAAGAAAACTGCAACCTAAGGGGCTAGGTGAGACAATCGAGCAAGTTCAGGGGCTCCGCTGCATTTTTCTCCCCAATTTTTTTTTTTTTTGTCAGTATCTTTCCTTCTCGGCTTATCCTTTGTTTCTTTATTCCTTTTATTTGAGATAATTGGATCATGAAAGTGATGCAAAAAGTGGACAAAGGCACAGAAGAAAGTAGGAAAGCGATAGACAACTACTGAATGTCCCACTGACCTTAAACGCGAAAGAGGTATATATTATTGCCCTCACACATACTGCCAACTGTCCTGCAGAAAAAAATCTAGCCAATAAGAAAACAAGGTCACAAAAAATATTCAAATTCACACTAGTAGTCTAGTTCTCGTCTGAATATATGATAAAGTGCAGATCGGTATTCAATATGCCACCACGCGATCAGAAAGAAATAGAAGCTTCTGCAAAAAGTCTAATTTCTAATTAGGCAAAAAGTGCCTGTTTCTGACAAAACAAACAATAACCAATGCATTTAAACCTGATTGCTTACCTTTTCCTTTAAATGATCGGCAGCAGGTTTGTCATCATCCTTTTTTAATTCAAAAACATTCTAGTCAAACCCAAATTTTACAATGTCACATAAGCAGAATATGTAATATGTAATACTAATAATTTGATATTCTGTAGTTGGATCTCCTCCATGCGTGTTGACACGACAGTATGACACAGACAAGTTTGCTCAACGGAATTCTTGTTGGCTGAAACTTGAAATTTGGGAATCATAGATTCGAACAAAATCCTCATCAGGAAACATATGCTGGTAGGTACTACTAGTAAACAAGCATTCCCATTTGTTAGGTAACTCTCCAACCTTTAGAATATTTCCGTAATATGCATTATTTCCACCACTCATCCTACTTTCACTCATTGAAACCTCGTAGTGCCAACTCCACCCAGACCATCGTCAACCACTTTAATAGGCCAGCATGTTTGACTTTAAATAAAAATTTCCAATGTCCATCTAATATCTAGTCTACTCATTAAAAGAAAATAAAACCTCAAGTAAAGACATGACAAATCAACAAATGAATTCAGGAAAGAGGCGCTTAAAGATGCATAAAGTCAAACATGCTGGCCAGCTATGAAACAAGTGAATGTCCTCTCTGAACAGACCGCACTTCTGGCTTTTATTCCTCTCTGAACAATCTTTTGGTTGTGAAAAACACATGTTTAATGTGATATGTAGGTAGGGAAAATACTCTATGTACTGATACAAACATGACAGAGGAAAACCATACTTTTCTCAAGTATTGGACACGCACCGTGTTGATCATTGTGACTTTCGGCCATGCTATGAAACAAGTGAATGATCCCTTTTGACATTTAAAGGTCAGACCCAATAAGCAGTTGCCTTTTGGTGTCTACATACCATTGGCAGCTTAAACCTTAAGGACATTAACTTTGGCAAACTTTTTTAGTGCACTTTCCTATCAAAGGCACGTAACACAAAAGTTGCACCAGAATGCTAAAGTGGACTCACTGGTCACTGAGAGAGTACCTACCTTCTAGTCCACAACAAGTATTTAACAAATCCACCATGGTTGCTTTGAAAATTGTTTTATGTATGAAGTCAAGCTTATTTTTTTTTAAAAAAAGGAAAAAGAGAAAAAGATAGACCACAATGAGATTTCAACTAACCCACCATGGCCGCAGTTAGAGCAGTGGGCACGTCATCCTCAAAAACAGGAAACAAAACAAGCATGCTACACAAAATAGTTTAAGCAGATAACTCTCTTAGGTGTTTTAATTACAATGAAAAATCCAGAGAATGGAATTGGTAAATATTTAATTCCGTCCTTATCTATGTATGAATGATAAAATTAGAACTTAAAGCAACTCCGAAGGTTTCTAATCCGAAAATGACCTTGGCATAAAATTATCTATGTATGCATCAAATTGCCTTTAGTAAGCTAGTTCCCAGTCCCCAAAATGACCTTGGAAATGAATTGTAGTTTGTTATTTTCCACATGTGCAGGTTATGGAATGATTCTAAATTTGTCTGGTAAAGTTATAAGTTGTAGCCTGCCTATAACTCGGTGACCTTGATTTGTTTATCTAATCCTGGCACCTGCCAAGTAATATGGAAATAAGCTGCTAGACAAACCATTCCACTAATCTTTACAAATTACAATACTTGTAGCACTATTTAAAAACACTGTTCAACACAAATTAATGGTAAAAACTCTTGTAGGATAAAGTCATGGCACATTTATTTTTAAACATAGAGCAAAATTTAGCATTTGAGTTTCAGATCTAGATTTTAAAGGTAACATCTGACATAGCCTCATGGATGTCCACAACACTGACTTCTATTGTTCTAATTTGGTTAATTAATAAAAGTAAATATTTCATAATTAGTTGGCCATCTTAACATAAATAGCACAGACCTGTTCACACTGCCATGTGATGACAACAATATACTACACTTTTGTGTTATTCAAAATGACAGAAAACATGAGATCGGTTACACTGCGCTGAGAATTGAGATTCAGGACAAGCCTGAAATCACGCTCAGGTTTATAAAGTTTAAGCAATGGTATCAAACTGTAACGATATGCGGAGATACTGAAAAATCTCAAGATAATACCAGTCATTGTCGCTTTGTTGGCATCATCATGGCTCTGTTAAAAACTCTGTGTGCTATCACTTAAGGTTATAGGGCTTCATGCGGTCCTCATCCACTCATACATCTGTGGATACAAACGATAGATCAATCAATTCACACAGAAAGATTGCAGCATCTATGTACACAATCATGCAAACAAAATATGCAGAAAAGTGCAAGAAACAAGATAAATTGTGATGTCACAATTGAAGCAAAATGCATTGCTACATGATTGACCTGACCACAATTTTGAACTTGTTTATGGAATGTCAAAAGGAGTGATCTAGTCCGGCACAGTTAAGTTGACCCCGACCATATAACATTCTCAAAAGTCAACCCCTGGAATGTGGGCAGAAATTGCAGAAGGTTCTTGAATACATGACGAAATCAATGAAGCATTTACCAAAAAAAAAAAAAAAAAAAAAAAAAAAAAAAAAAAAACTTATAAGAGTATACAGGGGAACATTTAGACTGCCACACAAGTTATCAATTGTTGTTTGTCAAGATCCTAACATCAAGTCCAACTTTATGTATAGTTTGTACTGTCATTAGTGTTTCCAGATGATGGTAAACTTTATGTATAGTCCAACTTCATATGATGGTAAACTTTCCATGCTGCAGAGTAAAAGAAAAGGTGAAATTGGAAGGTTGTAGTCATCTAAAGGCTCACAACCCACACATGTTCAAATCTCGGAAAATCCAGACAAATTACCCACTCAGCCTGTTATTAGTTGGATCAGTGCCAAACTATGGTCTTCATCGGAGATCTGCCGTTGTGCTATGCAATGTTTTTGGAGGTGCGGGACGGGGTGGGGAGGTTTACTGAGTCTGAATGCATAGAATCATTGATTCGAAGACATCACAATTGCTGTTCTCACTTCTCAGATAAATCACTCGAAGCGTCAAGCTAATGGTACAAACATAATCGAACATGTTTGACAGAACAATTGATCAAACTTTCTCCACTCAGATTCAGGCAACTAAGCCAAACTGATTAACGTAACTCCTCAGATATATCTACTTCTATACTTCATTGGATTTTACAGCCCCCTGGATCTGGACCTCGCCGGACATTTCCATAGGCGGAGAGCTCAACAAGATCCATATCACGTCCTGTGGATATCAGAAAAGTTACTTATAGTAGGCTAAGGACCCCAATAACTAAATACTTCACTAAAACAAAGCCAATTTAAGGTAGATTTTATTTACCTGAAACCCTACAATATGCACTCTTCTGTATGAGCTCGGATTTAGATATTTCAGTCTTGTTGCCTTTAGACCGATTCACTGTAGCCTGCAAGCATGAATCCCTACATCAGTCATCAGTTGTGGGTTTGTGCCCTCAAAAAAGAACAGGAACAGGTTCGTCACACTAGTCATGCTACTTGCCATACAGTTTTCGAACGAGATATCACACAAGCGAATTATTTCAATGACACATACTCTAGTTTAGAGATTATTGTCTTTAGGACACTGAATTTTGGTGATTCTGTCAGTTCAAATTATTCTCAATTGCACAGCGGAATAGTTATGGCGTACCTGCAAAACCTGGCAATTCTCCAATGTGCTCTTCCCGCCCTGTCAATTTCACTGAGTCAGTGATGTGCTTCAGAAGGCACTAAAAATATTCGAATGCTAAGCTCTAGCGAGTCTTATTGCTGTTCAGGAGCCGTTGGATTCCCAGGCCTTTTCGCACCAACATGAACAAAAATAACAGCAAAAGCAGCATTGCAGGAACTGGTTTTGTGCAGCTGTAATCTGAGACCTTGGAGTAGGGGACGATGTGGTCGTAGTCGTGGCAGAGGCAGCCGGGGCACCCGACGAGCTTGCGGAAGACGATGTTGCCGAGCGCGTCGCGGCGCCACCTCTCCGGGTCTCTCCCGGGCACCTTCTCCGCCTTCTCCCAGCACTGCTGCTTCACCGCGTACGGGAAGCTCCGGGGCTCCGACGCCGACGGCGGCGGCGCCGTGAGCAGCAGCTCGTCCAGGTCGGCGGCGACCGCGGCGGCGGAGGCGGACGAGCGCGGGGAGGTCGGGCGAGCCGTGGCGCCGAAGGACTGCGGCGGCGGAGGAGGCGGCTGCTGCCGATCAGTTCGGCGGCGGCGCATCGGCTTCCGCCCCACCATCGCTGCCTCGACGATGAGATGAGCCGCAGCCGCTGTGTGGCTCGATGCGGCCGCGCAGGGTTCTGCAGCCTTGGGGATTTTCAAGAGGCTGGCAAGTGGGCCCTGCCCGGATAAGGTTGGGGAACTCCAGGTTTTATCGTTTTGGTGAACGATGGCCTGGATGGGTACTGCTACGTACGTTTGGAATACCGTTGATTTCAAACGATCAATTCAACCCCAATTTAAAACTGTGAAAAATTCATAATCCAAATTGTATTTAGTAGCTTCTAATTAAACCGCTGTTTCAGCAATTTTCCACTGCATGTTCAGATTTAGCCGCACCATTTGAACTCTTTTTCCCATCAGTTAACCAGAGCATGTTAACTGCACTGGGCATCAAATAAACAGCGTGAATTCAGAATGTACCATTTATACCGTGACGAACATACATGGTTTTGATGAGTGCATGTACTTGTGAAACATCAGAATGTACCATTTGCCGTATGCCGTATCCAGCATGACCACTACCACAGCACAACACTGAAGAACGTAGTCTAACACAGACCAGATCTGCTGTTGTCTACTCCCAGTTTCAGTACCGTATACTATGCTGCAGAGCGGAAGATGTAAAATCAAGTAGAATATAGAAACACAATGCAGGTTCCTGACAGAGCATAAAAATTGGAGCGAAAAGAGCACTGTCATTTGTCCTTTACACTATATCTTCACATCGCGGTTACAAACCCAATCCAAACGAATCATGGCCCTCAATCGAACAAAAAAAGGAACAGATGCCAATCCTCCCTCCAATTCCAATATATTAGATTACAGGGTAACATTGTACCGCAAGTCACAAACAAATCAATGACAACGTGTACAAGGAGAACGCTGTTTACCCCATAAACTGGTTTGGTTTGTTCTTCATACAGGCAGGACAATATATTACACACTTTTTTTTGATACTTAACAAAACCGAGACCTAATTGCTCACAAGTTTTGTGCTGTCACACAACACAGGCAGTGGCAGCAGTTCCTCTTTCAAGCCTTGATACAGCACTGGAAGTAGCTAAGAAACTTCCTCCCTCCCTGTGTCGATAAAATTTCAGATCAGTAAACACAATGCATTGATCAATGTTGTTTAGAAAAATGCCTTATACATAGCGAAGTAGAAGTTCAATTTAATCGCACTATTTCATATAATCATATCTGATGTTTCACAAGTACATGTACTACTCATCAACAGGTGTCAGCAATTGGGTTGTGATTTAATTATGTTTTATGGGAGGAAATTCTCCATGTCACAACTCACAAGCAACAAAGTAAGAAAAGATAGGTACTATGAGCATGCCAACAAACTGTAGCAATTGTTGGCAACTAATCCTTAATTTGCGGCATATTGAGCCATTTTGCCAAACTACAACCTGAATGTTGCTTATCCCCTCAACTGACTCAACACATCATTAGTTTCCCTAAGATTCCCCTATGGACGGTGACACAACTAATACATCAGCGCAGCTTTCTAAAGGCATGTAGATATGGCCAATATGATTAAGAAAATAAGAAGATTCGTCCTTGACAATCAGCAGCTGGCAAACCAATCTATAGCTGTTTGAACCAACTCTGATCCCCACCCTGACAGTAGGCAGGAATCTTATCTCAGTAGAACTCTTAATGTTTTTTTGCATCTTTCGTGTTATTATTCATCTAAGCCCTACATTCAGAGGCGATTCAGATTTTTAATGCACACTGTTATAGTTGCTGCATCTTATTATGATTTACAGTATATGCTGATGCTTAGAGGAATAATCAGGGAGCTGCAGTGAGCCCATCTGACCCCATTGTCTTCTTATCCCGTCCTCACAGTATTAAACAAAAGGATATCCCGGCATTTTAAAAGTGCAAAAGCGATCAAGCTCGCAGAGCATCCTATCCTTAAATTTACTAGAGGAGAACATTGGTTTAAGACATTAACTATTAACTTAATTCCAAGTACTACCACATGCAAATGCAAGTTGCTGTCCTACCCACATTGACATGTTCAGTTCCACCGTCCGTGTAAGATTACCAATGCTTTGGAATGTGAGTTTGACCGTGAAACCTCACGCGGTAGCTGTTTGTTAATTAGCAACTATTATACCGTCTCGAAAAATCTGCTTCATGAAGGGAGCAGTAGGAAACTGAGCTTCTACAGACTGCAGTGGTGCTACCTGAAGTGCTAACTACTACAGTAGTAACTTGTAATGCAGTACATTCCAAGAACTGGTTTTCCACTTGCTAGTTTTCTACTCCACTGTCTCCTTTGATAATTTGGCTCATCCGAACTAGTTTATTTAAACTTTTACTCTGTACTCCTGTCACGTGATAGGAAGTTACAAATCTTCACGCCAGATATTTCTCTGCTCGTCACCTAAGATCAGACGAATCGACATGCAAGTATGCTGGATTTTATGCGAAAAATATATTTAAAATGCCTTTAATTTGGGTCGTAATTCCAAGAACTGGTTTTGCCACTTGCTAGTTTTTTTACTCTACTGTTTGCTGTCTCCTTTGATAATTTGACTCGTCCGGACTAATTTATTTGAACTTTTACTCTGTACTCCTGTCACATGATAGAAAGTTAAAAGATCTTTACACCAGTTACTACTCTGCGCGTCACCTAAGATCATAAGAGTCAAAATGCAAGTATGTTGGATTTGTGCGAAAAAATATATAAAAGATTCCTCTAATTTGGGCTGTGATTCTGAAGCGGGACTTGGTATTTGACCGTTTGGTGAACACGAGCGGCGCATGGGGAGAGGGAGCTTTACCGTTGGGGAGTCGTGGAGCGGCCGGCGGTGGTCGTCGGCGGGGCGGCCGAGCTTGGCGGGCTTGGGCTGCGCCTTGGCCTGCGGCTGGTTGCGCTGGTGCTGGGCCTGGGCGAGGTCTTCGTCGCCGCCGAGGCTGGCCCTGGAGAGCTCCTTCTTGTTCTGCTTGCGCATCTCGCGGATCTTGGAGAAGTCCATGGAGTAGTCCGGCAGCGCGCCGTTCTTCATGTCCCAGTCACCGAACGCCGGCACCGTCATCCAGCCGTTGCCGCCAGCAGCGTCCTGGCCCCGCTGCTGCACGTACGCACGCAAACAAGCAGTGAGAACGAGTTCATGGACGCAAACGGATCGCAAAAGGAATCCGAGAGCTAAAGCTCCTCAAACAAGAAAGGATTTATTGACATGACAGGGAAGGATTCAGCAGGGAGATGGAAATCGCCGTTACCTCCTTTAGGTTCTCCATGGACGATGATGACGACCTCTCGCTTTCTCTCCTTGCCTCTCCCTCGTGTTCTTGTCTTCCTTTTGGCCCCTTGATGAAGATGTGGAGCAAATTCAGCAGTCACGCAGCAACAGTGTTGGACTTGTCTTCTTTGCGAGGCACGGGCACCGCACAGCGACTGGGCTTGTTGGAGAGAAGTGGAGAGAGAGGACGAGCTGGACATTATATAGGCTGACAAGGCAAAAAAGAAACGCTAATCCAGCTGGTATCGAGCTAACAGTGGGCAGACTTAGCGGCTAATCTTCCTGTTAAGTGCTAAGCTTGGCCCGTCAGTGCGGTGAGACCGCGAGAGCTCCACCCGCGCTGTGGTGCCGTGCTGCCCGTTGCGCACCACGCGTCTGCGGAGGCAGGCAGGCGGGGCGGGCTGGCGGGCACAGCTGGTGACGGCTGTGTTGTGCATTGATGATTGCTTCCCGATTTGGGCCCACAAACCCGTGAGTGGTGACTCACCCGGCCCACCGGCTATAGCTTCCCAGATCGATCCGATTCGATCACACGGCGAGCGGAAGCCGAACCAGAGGAGCTGGAGCTAGAGCTGCCATTCCGGGAGCAGCGGATGGTGATTGGTCGGCAGGAAAAGTCTGCGTGCGACTCCGTGTGGCCAGCTCGCCGTGGCTCCTTTTGTGCCCCGAAAAGGAGAGGCAGAATTCGGTGGATCACCCATACGGGTCAGACCCGGCCGCCGCCTAACGTCCTTGCTAATCGGAGGCGACAGCGAGCTGCTCTTTCCTTCGCTAGTCCATGGCTTCAACAATCGGAGAGGAACGGAAGCGTGCGTAATGTACTCACGTGTCGTGTCCACATCTCCTAGGCGGCTATCTTCTCGGTTATTTGCAGGGATGCAGGTTTCAAACTTCTGTCAATTTTTTCTTCCATGGAATTGTTCTTAGAGTAAAATGCACTTAGGTCCATCAACTCTGAAAGTGCATTTTTGAGTCCATAAACTTTTAAAGTGATTCACTGTAGGTCCATACCCCTTCGTTTATGTTTGTATTTTACAAAAGCCTCTCTCTATTTCTTTTTCTTTCACATGGATAGCCTCGCGCTGCCCGTGCTCTCCCTCCTCCTCGACTTCCACGACGACTCGATGGGGCCCACCCCGCGTCGTGGGAGCGCTCGGTGTCGGCCTGCAGCGCCGCCGTCCTGTCGGGCGCCAGCAGCATGAGAATGGCCTGTTTGATGCAGCAGAGCCACGTCACCCAATTGTCCACTCGCGCTCAAGCTCTGGCATCCGAGGCAATGCAAAAGAGTACCAAGAACGCAAGAATATGCGGGCGCTGCGGCTGCTAATAACAGCGCTGCAACAGCGGCGCGAGGTGGTTCTTGCTATGGCCGTGACACGAGGCCGCGAGCAAGCACGCTGGCGGCATCTGGTACGTCTCGTCCCTCAACATCGAGAGATCGAGGACAGTGTCCTCAGCTCAACGAGCACGCAAGTGGTGGCCGGCGGCATGGGCCTCATCGATTGGCTGCATACTCACGCGGATGAAGCTGCTCAAATTAATCGCCAGATTACACAGATTAGAACCTTTTTTTGGATGGATAGTGGCCGAAAGCACGGCGGTGCTGTTTTCAATTGGAAGGTTCCGATAAAAATTCAGGAAAGCATGCACCGTGGGGGCGGGCATGGGGTTGCAACGCCGCTGAGTGTAGGACGAATGCTCAGGAGTGCGGCGGACGGGGGCTCGTGATGGCGCGGCGAGGGCAGGCAGGAGCAGTGGCACGGTGGCACTCGGCAGCACTGCAGCAGCGGCACCATGTGTAGAAGGTGATGAGGTTGTCGATCTGCTTGGCGGCGCCGAGCTGGTGCTGGTCTGCTTGAAGCCTTGAACGGCGGCACTGAGCTGTTGCTGGTCTGCTTGAACCCTTGAACGGCGGCGCAGGGTTGTCGAAAAAGAAATAGAAATAAAAACATAAACGAAGGGGTATAGACCTCTGATGAATAGCTTAAAAAGTTTATAGACCCAAAAATACACTTTCAGAGTTGATGGATCTAAATGACACCACCTTACAAGTTGATAGACCTCTGGTGCACTCTAGTTCATACCACAGCGACGCAGGTAGGTTCAGACTTCAGAGTTTCAGAGTTCAGACAGTTGCCGAAGCTCTCGGCACCTCCGGGCTCCAGCGTGCTGGTGCCAACTGCTAGTGTTCCCATCATGAATTCGTTCATGATGATGATAGCGTTAGCGGCTGGACGCGTTGGCAAGGTGTCATCATCTTTAATGTCTCAAGAAACGCATAGGAATTATTCTGGATTGGTCATGCAGGAGCGGTGGACACCTGTGACTGTGATTGGATCATATCTATCAGCTGAACGCTGATGCCTTTTCTGATGGATGCGTCATGCGTGTAGACTTTACAGTTCAAAGTTTTGGTTCCAAGTTCCAACTTCCAATGGCACCAGACTTGTGCACCTTATTCTTTTATGGATTTAGCTTTGCTGGTTGGGAATAGAACTACTAAAAATATATATTATGCACCGAAGTGTGAAATATTTTAGAATCTTTCTAGGTCTACCTGCCACGAACCGTATACACCAGCATTGGTTCCAAAATGCTCTTTGATACAAGAGATGACAGTTGAGCAATCAACTAGTAGTAGTACAAAACCAAAGTTGTGTCTCAACTCTCGAGTCTCGACCACTCTGGTGGTTAGAAAAAAGGTAAGAGTTAATTATTGCTACCTCCGTATCGAAATATTTGTCGCCATTGACTTTTTTCGCAACGTTTGACCATTCATCTTATTCAAAAAATTATACAAATATTATTTATTTTATTTATGATCTACTTTATTATCAAATGAATTTTGTGTTTAACTTATCTGTTCATATATTTACAATAATTTTTTGAATAAGACGAATGGTCAAAGTTTGAAAAAAAAAAGTCAGCAGCAACCAGTATTTCGATACGGAGAGAGTACAAGGAACATTCTTTTGTGCAGCAAACTGCTTTGGTTTTTTTTTTTTTTTGAGTCCTCCACTCTGTGGTACAAGTTGTAGTATCTGAATGTACAACCAACACAACACACTCAACACCCCACACACGCGAACTCACACCCCTAAGAAGCACACTAGACCTACAACCTATACACACCTAACGCCTGTAGAGAGAGAGCGAAGGCCGGACCTTTCACCTGCGACGAGCACGTCATCCCATTGTGGTCCAAAGGCGCTGGAGGAAAACCTGAAAAAATGGGGACATGCCCCGGTGGGACGCACTGGGTTCGAACCCAGGCGGGTGGTGTGCACTCCGGCACTACCTACCACTGAGCTACGAGCTCGTTCCCGCTTTGGTTGGTACATGGTATCACACCAATGATAAACTCCCGATTCCAACGATGCCTTCTCTTCCAAAGCTGCAGAACTCAGGAAACATTCGCCAGGTTATGTTTGGGCCTCAACTGGCCCATCCATCATTTTGTGAGTTTGTGACCTGACCTGACAAACATCATTTGGGCCAGTCAATGGTTTGCATTTCAAGTGACAGGTGTGAAATGCACACGAGTAACAGTGACAGGTAGTGCGGCTTTTACTGAGGCCATGTTTAGTTCCCATCCGAAATATTTTCATCCTATCACATCAAAAAAGAATCTTTAATACATGAAGTATTAAATGTAAACGAAAAAGGTGAAAAACGAAAAAGGTGAAAAGTTATATGGATAGACTGTAAATCGCGAGACGAATTTAATAAGTCTACTTAATCCATGATTTGCAATAGTAGTGCTACAGTAATCATCCGCTACTTATGGATTAATTACCCTTTAATTACCATCGTTAAATTCGTCCCGAGATTTCCAACATATCCATATACCTTTCCACCTTTTTCGTCTACATTTACTACTTCTAAATTGATAAAATCAAAACCCGAAATCTTTTCACGAAATGTTTTCGCGAACTAAACACGGACTGAGTAAGAAAAGGTTAACCCGATGACGAAGTCAATGATTAGGCAAGCAGGGCGTGAAAGCACTTGTTTGTCAACTTCTACGGCTTTCTTAGCCGTTAGTAGCAGTAAGCAACCGCAGTACAGTACAAAATTCTAGTACTGTACTGTAGTATATCATCAAGAAAAAGAAACTGGGGTACAAAATAGTGTAAACCTGAAGGTTGGCAACGAAACAAACAGGCGTATCGTATGTCTGACATTTCTTGATCCATCGGCAATATCTTCTTGAATTGTTTACGACACGATGAGGAATATTTGATGCCTTTATTTTAAAAAAATATATTTGATGTCGATACAGAACTGGAGTAGCTGGAGGATACACCAAAGAATGCGATTGCCTGGAAGGAAGAACACACCCTTGTTTTTCCCTCGTCAGTCCCAGAATAATGCCGGGACGTCTCAATTTCTCTGCATTTTCTTCGTCAGGTAGTCGACAGTTGGATCAGCAGGCCGTGTGTGAACGAAATGGTCCAAGACGTTTTGAGTTGGTGGACGTCATGTTCAGAATTTCAGACAGCAACCGATAGCATATTCTATACAGCTTGTGAGCAAAAGTAACAACGCGTCTTTTGAACAAATCGAGTGGAGAATGGCCAGAACGACGATATTCCACCCCCTGAAAGAAAACTTCCTAGAACTCTAATCGCGTTGCATGTTTTGATTTGACGGCGTCTTGTTTTAAATGGTCAATAATACAGAGGAGGCGAAGCAGAGCTAACCAAGCTGATCAGCACGCTTCTGAAGGACCGAGTACTAACCAGAGAAGTGCACGCACGGCAGTCAGTCGGAAATGGCTACCAGCCATGTGTTTATACTTCAGTAATTCCGACAGTATCATTGTAACAGATGTTCATCAATATGCACAGTAATTAATCCGCATAGATGAAGAAGAAGGGAAGGAAGGAAGAATCAAACAATCCGATCAAGAAATCGGCCAGGAGCCGCCCGCGTCCCAGGGAGGCAGGGAGGATCGACCAGACCAGAATGAATCAGGCGTCCTGGGCGTAGAAGTCGATGATCTCCTTGAGGTCGAGCTGGAGGATCTGCGAGACGGAGCGGCCGTCGCATGCGAGCCAGAGGATGTGCTCGAAGAGGATGGCGTCGACGTCCACGAAGATGGCCCCGCCCCGGCGCTCCTCCTTCCCCGCCACCGTCTCCAGGAGCACCCGGAACGGGTACGAGTCGAGCACGAGCTGGTCCACGGAGAACGCCCGCCGCTCCTTCCCGACCACGACCGTCACCGCCGCCGGCGCCGGCGACGGGCCCGCGGCCGCCGCCTCGTCGTCGAGGGAGCGGTAGCCGATGCGCGACGGCGATGTTGACGGCCACCGCAGGAAGACGCAGCAGCCGGCCATTGCGAATTAGCGATGCTCCTTCTCTGCTTCTCGGTGCGCTTCTCGGAATCTTGTTCAGCCTCTTTTGGGGGGGTGGAGGCAAAGGCTTTGGACATTTGGAGGGAGCGAGCTCGTTATATGATATGAGACAGCACGGAGGTTGAACGAACCGTTGGGGATATTATGCATAACAGGTCCTGGTTCTTGTTAAAATTACTCATTGTAGTAAGCGTGTCCAGAAACACGGCCAGTTTACACGTGCCATCAAATGTACTAGGTAACACGAGGGTCTAGAAGAAAAAAAATGCCCCTCTCCATCGGATGCTAGGTTTGTCTCGGGATAGCCGTTGGGTTGGTTGGACCTGCCGACTCGCAGCAAGAGACGATGGAAAGGGACAGGCCGGCCGCGTATTCCTGGGTGGGACCAGGTCTCCGTGTTCGCCACTCCGTTGTTCTCGCTCGCTTGGATGGAGCATGAAGGATGGAGCCCGCCGCGTCGCGTCGGACCTGGCCCGCTGGGCGGCACGGTCCCCCGCCCGTAATATAACGTGCACGTCGTCCCCACTTGGTTCGCCGCGGAAACACAGCAACCAGCGACCACTTTACCACTAGCGCGTGCCATCTCGCGGAGCACCGGGAGCGGCCCGGCGGCGGCGCCGCGTGGCCGAGGCGCGGAAGTGGCCTCCACGGGGGTAGTGCTGCACTGCTGCGCGGAGAACACGTCCGCGGCGCGCCACTCTGGTCTGTCGGGGAAAAACAAACTGAGGAAACGGAAAGGAATCTTGGTTTCAGGCGGCCATGGCTGGTTGTACTAGCTTGTACGCATACGCATACCAGGAAGGACAAAAGGCTCTGCTTCGGGTTTTTGTACCTGCAGGAGCCATCAGTAACTGACTCTGGATGCGTGTTCCTACCGGCGACGAGACTCGATAGTGAAGCTACTCCGTGCGTTCAGACCAGTTCAGCTTCGTTGCCGAGTGAGAGAGAGAGAGCAGGGAAAAAACGCGGCCGTTCCTGTCACGTGCTGTATCAATTGCTGCACGCGGTTTCAGGTTTCACACCGTAGCGTCACGGCAAATGGCGCAAGAACTAATAATGGTGCAGTAATCGGGGCCGCTTGAGCCCATGGGCCACAATCCACCGACTGCATGCATAGTAGTGTGGGCTTCACACTTGGCTTTTAGCCCAAAAAAATGATCGCTCTCTCGTTCTCACGGGCCTCCACGCAAAAGCTCGTCACAAACGGAGGAAGATGATGACGAAGATGAGAGAGAGAAGGTTAGATAAACAACCACAAATCTCTCGTCATCAATGGCGGTCTCCTCCTCATCGGGCTCTGCCAAAGCCCTACCATGCTTCCAAGCCTCTCTACTCGCGCCCCAAACCAAAAGAACAGGTACCCCCATCCCTACCTTCTTGTTCGGTTTATCCTACTAGATTCTCTTGCCCGCGCCATGCGCAGATCCCCCAACCCGATTCATGACTAGCGCGACTCGATGGCTCAATCCATCACCTGCTGATTTTCTCTTTTGGCGGGAAATGGGGGTTCCATGTAGCCAGCCAACTGAACTGATGATTTGGCCTACTGCGAATTTGCGATGTCTACTGATCCTGGGATTCTGATTGATCTGATGCAGTGGTGACGTCAGCTTCTCAGCATCGCGCCTCTGTCAGGATGCGCGCTTCTGCTGCTGCGCCGGCGGAGCTGAAGAAGACCGTCTGGGTATGGACCGAGAATCGGCAGGTGATGACGGCAGCCGTGGAGAGAGGGTGGAGCACTTTCCTCTTCGGATCCAAAGACCTCGGCAAAGATTGGTCATGTCAGAACATTTGTTTCCTTTATTTCAAATCCATAATAGTTACGGTATTTGCTGGTTCAACAACTACATTAATGTTGTGATAGCCTGAATCTGTAATTTCTAATTTGGGCTGTTAGGATTTATGAAACAGAATAAAAACATGCCTAGTCTTCTAAATTAGCACAGGTTTAGTAGAGTCATGTGTCTCTGAATGTCTGATGATCTGCTTGACAGAGTGTGCAAAGTTCATAGTTTGAAGTAGTTCATGACTTTCTATGCTTATTTGTTTGTTCAGCAACTGCTCGCATCAATCCTCTCTTCATTGATGGCCCAGAGATTTTCGACAGTGAAAATCAAAAGGTTGCTGTAATTTCGCAAGTCGCTTCACCCAAAGAGCTTGAACTCGTACAACCAGACAATGTAGAAGCCGAGAACATTGTCATAGACTTTCGAGGTGGTTGGCAGGTTAGCCTACTGAATATTGCAGCATAAACGCTGAATCTTGTTAGTCCCTTGACCCATAGCAAGGGAAACTGTTTCAAAGTTCTGGTTTATTTTTATCTCATATATGCCGTCTGAAATTTGAATCATAGTGAGTTCACATTACTACACTCTAGGTTTTCTATTTGTATTTCACCAAAGGCATCCAAGGAGTGTGTGTGTGCACGCACGGACGTGTGTTGCACTTATTCTTGTCTGACCAGTGGCTTCCAAACATTATTGCATAAACCTACCCTGTCCATCAGAGGCATTCAGTGGTATTTCCTTTCCACATCTCATAGGTTATACCGGCTGAAAATATAGTTGCTGCATTCCAAGGATGTAGAGGAACTGTATTGGCTGTTTCGACAAACTCAACCGAAGCTCAAGTTTTTCTTGAGGTAATTTATACAGAAATTTCAGCGTATAACACCATATCGTGCATACACCATTTGTTAAATTATGATGTCTGAGGTTGTTTCATTGTTTCCAACACTCATTTTGCAGGCCTTAGAGCAAGGGCTTGATGGAGTTGTACTTAAAGTAGATGACATGGATGATATCATTAAGCTCAAGGTATTTATCATAACTCTTTTCAAAGTTCCCCTGCGCTTAACTAGTAAACCCCTGCCAGGTTATAATGGTCCTGTAGAATAAAATATCACTGTTGTATTGTAGTTATATGTAACTGTACAAGAGGCTAGTTCTTGCTACTGCTCTTTTTTTTTCTGATTGTACGATTTACCAGACGTTTCTTTTCCCTCCCCTTTTAATGACTCAGGATTATTTTGACAGAAGGAACGAGTCAAAGAGTCAATTACCATTGACAAAGGCTACTATATCAAAGATTGAAGTTCTTGGTATGGGTGATCGTGTTTGTGTGGATCTTTGCAGCATCATGCGACCTGGTGAAGGCCTTCTGGTTTGTGTATACATCACACTTTTTCACCATTGCTACACATAGAAAAAGTTATGGAAATATTCTATTAAAATATATCACTCTGAATTTTGTTGATTCATGTTATCCATAAAAGCATGCAAGTCTGCCTTACATGGCATCTTGTTTTCAGGTTGGATCCTATGCAAGGGGAATGTTCCTTGTTCATTCTGAATGCTTGGAGACAAACTACATTGCAAGCAGGCCTTTCAGAGTCAATGCGGTGAGTTTATAACAAATTAGATGGCAACTAGATTTTGGTATTAGTGTATTGCAACAGAGCAAAGGCCTATACAATCTTGCTGTTTGCCACTTTTAGGGGCCTGTGCATGCATACGTCACTGTCCCTGGGGGCAAGACTAGCTACCTCTCTGAGCTGCGATCCGGGAAGGAAGTCATTGTGGTCGATCAAAATGGGCTATGGCGTACTGCGATTGTGGGTCGTGTGAAGATTGAATCAAGGCCTCTCATACTTGTAGAAGCAAAGGTACATAAAAGTGGCGTCTCTGTTCTGAAAGTGTTATGTACTTCATCCATGTAAATGTCCATTTCATCATTTCATGACACTATTGGCTTGCTGCAGGACAACTCTGGAGATGACACGTATAGTATTTTCCTACAGAATGCAGAAACAGTTGCACTTATCACCCCTGACACAGGTAAATCCATTGTGGTCCAAAATTAAAAGATTCTATAAACGTTGATGTCGCTACTTTACTATCATGTCTACCATTTTTTAAGTCTCTTTCAATCAGCTAATTCTTGGCATGTATTATCGTCTTGCACAGGGTCGAGTGGAAGAACAGCTATCCCTGTGACTTCGCTGAAAGTTGGTGATGAAGTTTTGGTGAGGAAACAGGGTGGCGCCCGTCACACAGGGATAGAGATTCAAGAGTTCATTGTTGAGAAATGAAAACAGAAACGTAGAATGCACCTGTTACGTTGTTACCGAGTTTCATTTTGTTTTGCACAAAAAGTTTTATGTATGGATGCAACTTATAAGCCAAACCAATGCTTTGAATCCGCCATTGAAATTTTTTGCTGTGGGAACCATATGATTTTCCATTGCAGCAAACAAAGAGATCAAGGAAGTTATAGGTGCGAATTTGAACGACACAGGCCAATACGCTTGCTGAACCAGGCAAGACAACTTATAGATTTGACATAGTGATATTCCTGTGTCATACATGATCGCCAAAACATCAGTAGAAGCAAAAGTTACAACTACAACATTGCTCACTGCTTGAACCAACAAATATACAACCTACAGGTAAGTCCCGTTCTAGTGCACTTGGGCAGTGCGATATCCTGGCAATGGGGATGCTGCTGCTGCTCCAAGTGAGCGCCGCGGTGAAGGTTGGACTCTCATTGGCGATCTTGGTGATCTCGGAACGGCATGTGAGGCCTTCCGTATGTCAACCAGTGGTGACGCCGAACCATATTTGGCATCTCGTAGCTGCTCCAGCTCTTCCAACACCTGAGACATCCGAGGCCGCATCTTGGCATCACCGCAGATGCATTGCAAGGCAATGCTCGCGATGGCATTTGCACCCTTCTTTGGATACTGTCCTCCGAGCTTCGTGTCCATGATACGGTATAGCCTGCGCTTGTCGCCCAAGTGAGGTCTGGCCCAATCAACTAAGTTCTGCTCTATGCCTGGCTTTGATTTGTCCAGGGCTCTTCTTCCAGTGAGCAATTCAAGCAACACCACCCCAAAGCTGTATACATCAGCCTTTGCAGAGAGGCGGCCTGCAAAATTTCAAGCAATATGAGAATAAATAGCTCCACAATTATCATTATGTTCGATTATTTCCTAAATCCAGGAATAATATGCCCCTTGCACTCAATAGGGCAAAATTCACTGGAGCACTCACTATCTGACGTATCAAAATGAAATGCTGCACTTCAGGGAATGTAACATAAAACAGAGCGTAAGTGCAATTGGCTTCAACTCGTATTCGATGGCCAAGAAAATGACGTATCAAAAAGGAAATGCAGAGACGCTTATTCGATGGCAGGACGGCACAATAATTTCTTTTGGCTTAAAAAGTTAGTATTGTATTATACCCAGGACCACCTAAGATGCTTTAGGTCGGAAGAAAGATAATGAAGCGAGCTTCAGCTAATGCAGTACAAGGACCCATAATTAGCAATTTAGCATCTCTTATAAAATATTAAGCCATACACTAACAATGCACAGTATGCACCCCCAATATTTTTATATTATATCAAGACAAGATATCTAACCTGTTGCAATGTACTCTGGAGCCGCATATCCATGAGTGCCCATGACTTGTGTGGATACATGAGTTTTATCCCCAGTTGGACCGGCTTTTGCCAAACCAAAATCCGAAAGTTTTGCGTTGAATTCCTGCATTGAAATAACAACAGAGAACAAGATAAAGAGGCATTCAACAAGATACACATGCTTCACAATCAGTTGGCCTAGTATTTAAGCATACCGAATCAAGGAGAATGTTTGAGGCCTTGAAATCACGATATATAACTTGGTTTTCAGCATCATGTAAAAACGACAAACCCCTAGCAGCTCCAATAGCAACTTTGAGCCTTATTGCCCATGACAAAGGATCAGCACCTCCTGAAAAGTAGAAATATTGCATTATTAAATGACCAAGTAAGTTATGTGAAACTTGGGACACCACAAGGCAGCAGAGCAATAGAGATGAAATACATACTTCTGAACAGATGATTCTCCAAACTTCCCTTGGGCATAAATTCATACACCAGAAGCCTGTTATCACCATCTGAGCAGTAACCAATGAGCTTAACAAGATTCTTGTGGTGAAGTTGGCCAAGATAATCAACCTCTGTCTGCAGCAGGGAAAGAGTAAGAACAATCAGGAACAATGAAAAATGTTCTTGGAGTAGTATAAAATGTATAGAAGAGTGATGAACCTACCAGCCATTCCTTGTGTCCTTGGAAACCTTCTGGTTTAAGCTTCTTGACAGCAACAACCAGACCACTCCCGGGTCTTGACGGAGCAAGCGTGTGCTCATCAATCCAACCTTTGTAGACATGCCCAAATCCTCCTTCCCCAAGAAGACTGTCCGGTCGGAAGTTCTTGGTTGCAGTTTTTAGATCATTGAACGTGAATGCCTTCAAGTTAGAAGATGACAAGATTTCACCTTCTGTCCGAGGAGTAGGAAGCTCACTTCGATCTCTCATAGATGGAAGTGTCAACGTTGAGCGAGTTGAGTTGCTCTTAATCGTGGAAGGGACAGATGATAAACTTGTCTTGCTGGTCACTTTTGATGGGTCTGACCTCTCAACAAGAAGCAAAGGAAAAATATGCATGAGAACAGCTTTGATATCGATAGCATTTAATGATTATGATGATGTCATGCTCACGAATTCTGGTACTGAAACTATACTAAAATTGTGCAAATTGTATGGTATTGTAAACATGTTTAGGCTGTCAATATAACAGGCTGATCAGAAGTGGGGGTATTTCCCTAACTGATGCTCTACCAAATTTGTGAACCTACTTATCATAAATATAAGTGTCAAAATCCCTACTGGATCCATAGTAACCTTTTGCTAAAGTGAAATCATAGTGTATCAAGCCTAATGTTCCTATTCGTAAATCAGGATGATCATGCCACTCATATGTCAATTCTCAGATTTGATGGGCATCTTAATGGCTCTAGAAGTAGCTGCAAAAGCGCCTAAATACTTTAAACCCTATCACTATGTTGTCTTGTCCTACAGAAGTAACAGAGAGGAACAAAAGTAGAAAGGACGGTGATAACAGCTAAGAACAAAAGTACTAGACCAAAATAGGTAGTAGTAGAAGCAGAACAGGTACAATCTCAAAATTATCTTGCACAAAACAGGTAAATTCATATAAGCAGCCATAGCAATTCAGAGCTATAAAAGACAAAATTGGACAAATATAGAACGAAAGAATTCTAGAGAGAGAACCAGGGCACTCACAGGCAGCATTGTTCATGCTGTGATCCACCCGCGCCGTGGTGTCCATGCAATTCCCCATGTTTCTCTCTGTACCAATTCACCCAGCTAGATAAGTTCAATCCTCTGCTTTACATCACAGAGCTGAGCGGGAGAAGATGGCTTCGGTTGGTCCGCAGCACGAGATGACTAGTAATGCAAGGAATCAAAAGGAACAGAGGGTCCCAAGATTTGCCAGCACAAAGCAAGAAGAGAGCAAGCAACCCCAAAGGTCCAATCTTCGCAAGGCCAGGATGGAGCTCCGCCACAAATTCGGGAGGAAAATCAGCAAGGCTCCGTTGCCGCAGAGCCAAGAAACCACAGCGAGCAAGAAGCAAACCTGTCTACCCCCGGGCCCCGGCACCTCAAAAGTCAATCAAAACCTCCACGCCCAACCAGCTCAGCTCTTCTTCTGCGAGCTGACCAACCAGGGCGCCCCTAGCAAGCAAGAACCCCCAAGCCTTGTTCAGATCGAACCCCGCCCACTGACTCAGCGACTCACCCACTCCTCACGGGACAGGAGGAAACCCTGTTGCAAGAACGGCGGCCGCGCACGCAGCGAAGAAACGAGCGCGCCGCCGCAGAAGGTGTCGGAGCTCACACCTCAAGTAGTCAACTCGAGGCCGCCGCCACGCACACCCTCACCACCAAGAACTAACCGCACGGGGAGGCTGGTCGAGGTGCGCGTGAAGATGCGACCGGATCGCTTGACCTTGGTCTCTGGCTGGACGGAGACGAGGTGCGTGCGGTGGGTGGTGGAGCAAGCAAAGAGGCAGACGGAAGGAAGCAGCCAAGCCCGCCACCGACCGAGCTCAGGTGGTGAGGTGTGGAGCTGCGAATGGGAGCGGTGGCTTCTTTGGCTTTTCCCCTCTTTTTTGTGCACTGCGTGCTGTGTGTGTGTGCCGAGATTTACATATATACCCTCGAAGGTTTCTGCGAATTGGGTAGGGATATGAATAGAGGATCCCTGCGCATATGCCTGCGAGCAACAGTGGACTGCACAGAAGTTGCAAGGTATCTTTCGTGATCTTGAGCACCAATCTTGGTCTGAACTTTTGCTAAAGCAAAAGAGTAGATTTTGGATAAAAATTAGTCACGCTTTCGGTTCACGTCATTTGCAAGCTCAAATGAAATTGACTCGAAAAAAGAAAGATAGAGATGGACATGCACGTACCCGAGCATCATCTGCTCTACATATTATGTTTAAAGATTTTGAGTAATAACCAAACTTATCGGGTGTTAACTTGAGAAGAGTCTTTAACTTAGGGCACACCACTGTAATTGCTTGCGGACGGGGAAAAGTACGTATCCAGCACGTGCAGCAACAAGAGTTGAAATACAAAATCGTCCGTGTCCTTGAGAAAAATACGACAACTAATGGTAAACCACACACGTATGCGCGTGATCACAAGGCTCAAGAGTATTCCTTGCCGCGTTGTCCAACCTCCCTTGAGACCTTGGGAAGTGAAATAAAAACAACCTTATCGCCTCGCTTTTTCAATGCTGCATCAAAAGGGAGCTTGAGAATCTCACGTTGTCATTTTCCTTTTCTGTCCTCACTCCCTTGTCCGTGCACCACTTGAAGCTATACGCCCTTTATCGATCCATTTCCTCCCCTCGCTCAGATACATGCACCATTCCATTTTTTTTATGCCAGCATACATGGCTGCAACAGAAAAACGTGTTTAATTCCGTCGTAAAAATCATGCAAACGTGCCTGGTTGGAGCATAGGTTGCTGATCAGCCGTTGGCATCAGATTGGTTATCTATCAAGGCAAAGATTCCAGAGTCTGATGCTTCTATCTGCAATTACTCAAGCTCCAATCTGCCTACTACTAATTTCTTGAATATGTTCGATTTCTAAAAAAATAAAGTCGCATTAAAGATATTGAAAACATGAATTTAAACTCACAAAACACTATATACTAGTTTGTCGCTTTTAAAGTTTGACATTTTAAAATCATAACAAATTTACTAAAGGAGAGCAGACAGCAACATCCTTGTTTCTGTCGGCCCATGTGAGTCCGTGCACAATGATAAAGAAGAAGATGATCCTAATCTAAACACCAAGGTCAAAGCGTTTACATCCGGACCATGTAGCATTTGTCAATGCATGAATTTCAACACAAACAACAACAACATTGGCCGTGTTTAGATTGTTTCGCGAAAAAATTTACAGTATGTCGGGCACACATTTGAAGTATTAAATATAAACTAATTACAAAACTAATTACAGAGTATGTCAGTTCATCGCAAGACGAACCTAATGAGTCTAATTAATCCGTCATTAGCACATGTTTACTGTAGCAATTTATTGTCTAATCACGATCTAACTAGGCTCATTAGATTCGTCTCGCGAAGTACACTCCATCCATATAATGGGTTATTTTTTTCGACTACATTTAATATACCATGCATGTGAGGGAACATACTCGAAAAAAATTTCGCGAAACATCTAAACGGGGGCAATATTTATTCCAGTGCTGACCTCGCACTGAATTTCTTTCCAACGGCAGCCGCCTCAGTTTCCACGGATTCAGATACATCGCATCTGCACACTGAGAACGGCACTGTCCTGCTTCAGCATGTGAGCCGGGGCCAAGGACGTTCCCATGGTGCCCGTAAAAGCAACAGCATGGCCAACAAGATGTTGCTGTTATCTAGAAGGCTACCCAGTCCATGCCTCCATGGTATCAATGCCCTAAACAAATCCTCCGTGCTTGACGATGACCTTATAGGCTTGTTCGGTTGACAGGTATTGGTTCCCGGCCAGGAATGGTAGATATAACAAGAAATCCATGATAGATATAACAAGAGACTGGAATTTATTACGAGCCGAGAATCAATTTACCCATGATAGATACAACAAAAAACCGGAATCAATCCACTAGTCAACAGGTGAGAAACCAATCCAACTCTTTTGTTCCCGGCTCGTAATAAATCTTGGTCTCTTATTGTATCTGTCCTGGATTTCTTGTTATCTATCGTTCCCGGCCGGGAACCGATACCTATCAACCGAACAAGCCCTAAGGATTTTGATGATAGAATCATGAATACTCAGTGTTAGAGATCTTATGATTATGATCTGCAATTTTGACAACCTCTCTAGCGAGGCGCCACTAACTGCGCCACGCTGGAATGTTTGATTATTCAGACAAAGCTCCTCTTCGGGACTGAAGATGTCACGGCAGAAAGGGACTTTCTTTAGCTGAAATGGTCGTTTCGCTGCCGTCGCGAATTCCATCCCCATCTGCATGTAGAAAAGGATTCCAGCGACATGCATCCACCCGTGGTGGCACTTTCCCTTTCCCGAGACCTAACTGCATATGGGGAAATGAAAAGAGGTTCATGTGCCTTGGCATTTTCAGGCGCTCAGGCTAAAGCCAAGGGCGTGGCAATCAATCACGCCAGTACGCGCCCCTCTCTCTTGGACGTGATGGGTTGTCGTCGTGACCGTGTCCCTTTGCTTCACCCTGACCACGCAAAGGTGACGACGGATCGACAACCAAACTTTGGGACCTGCTTCCTTTTGCTCTCTTGTCCCTTGTGCTTTCATTATGATCTTATCAGGATTGCATGTCACGGTGAATTGAACCCGATCGAGAAGTGTATGTACTCCGTAGTTTTGTGGCTGATGGGGGAAAGAAAGGTAGACATATGGATCAAGAGGCATGTTCTGTTATTAGGACATCCAACTCTGATGCTAATTGCTTAGAAAACAAGATATTACTGCCTGTTTCACAATGGCCGTGTTTGGTTCCATAGTGTTAGTGTTAGTGGTAGTGGTAGTCTTTAGCCCCCAACTAACACGTAACAAAATAACACCAACTGTGTTTGGATCCATGCGTTAGTTTGCATTTATTGCTATTTTTACAATCATTTGAGCATAAAAAGTAGTGGTGGACGATTTGGGCCGAACGGGGAGGTTGTTGCCCTCTGTGTGGCTCAGCCGACGCTGGGAGGGGGATTCGGGGCGGCGGCGCTAGGGGTTTCCCTCGCGGCGGCGCTGGGGGAGAACGGGGCGGCAGCGAGGGTGGATAGGGGCTGCGGCAGGGGGGAGGGGCGTAGCGTCGGCGCAGCTGGGTCGGGACGAGAAAGCCAGAGAGGAAGGGGAGGCAGGTGGATCGGGATCCCATGTGGGGGAGGGGAGGGGAAAGTTGAGTTAATTCATGCGGGGCCCACCAAGAAGTAACACAAATACCACCTCTTGGAGGGGTTAGTATTTTGGGGTGTTAGTCCCAACTAACACCAAACTAACACACATGTTTGGCTCTAAAGTGTTAGTTATGTGATATTTGGCTCCAACTAACACTAACACATGAATCCAAACATGGCCAGTAAGTATCCCAATAAAGACTGCAAATAGGTCCATGGTCCCTGGATTGCCAAATCCTTGCATTGGTCCCATGTCTAGCAACGGGGAACAGCAGGAATCAAGTCCAAGTCCAACGACCAGCTGAATACCAGTCCAGTACAGAAGACTGCAATGTCCTGATCCCTCGGAGCTAGTTCTCCCTCCATACTCGATTACTCGTAAAAAAGTCGTTCTAAACAAAGTTTGAGTCAAACATTTAGAATATAAATCATGAATACCTTTTAATTTATTGAGTTTTAAAATGTGAAAACCATATGAACATATTTGTCTTGAAAAAATATTTTTAAAAAATATAAATATATCAATTTTCAATAAATATTTTTGGTAAAATAAGAAGTCAAATTATGATCTGTCTTAAACGACTTTCTTTACGAGTATGGAGGGAGCACGTAATGTATATACCACAACCGGGGAAAAGCACAATTACCTAGTACAGTACACGTCAGACAGCTACGCAGTGGGACTGGGGGACACATGCAGAGGCCATAAATCATCGTCCACAATCACATGACCCTGAACAAGTCAAATGGCTGTCCTGACGACAATTTTGTTTGCATACTTAGAGCAAGTACTAATAGAGCCATCCAGAAGATCTATCTAGAACATGGAGGCTGCAGCAAGTATAATCGGAGTAGGATGCTGCTGCTGGTTGGCGGTTGCAAGAGTCATGTTTGACCTCTCCTGTGTCTCACACACTGCTTCACACTACCAGAAAAATGTAACACTCCTTCGTACTAGCCTTTTGTTGCAAACTTGAATTCGATTCTTTTGGCTTTTCCTACTCTAATCTGTACCAGCAAATGTAACATCAGCAAGCAGTTGGCTAGCGGCAGATTGGAGACAACCAAACAGCGGGCCTCGAGTTAGGCGGCGAGCACTATCTCTCCACAGTGAGAGAGTGTACTGGATTGTTCCAAGGGAAAAGAAACCCACAACAAACAAAGGTGTTAACCAGGCGCAAAGAGTTGAAGATATGGTAAATAACTCGCCGTTGGCGCTTTTTGCTGGAATTAACAAATAATAACCGCTGAGCAACGGGGAACATTTCAACCCTCTCGACACCCCGCACTACTAACATGCGGTTGACATTTTCTCTCAACTCTGAACGGCCACTGATTCTGATTTCTGAGAGGTGCAGCAGAGGGCAAAGCGTGAGCGGAGAGGGAGGAGATGCGGAAAAAAGCAAAGCAAAGCCGAAAAGGAATCGGAGGAGGAAAAGAAAAGAAAAAGGCTAGCGGCGCCCGGGCCATGGTGGGCGACCGGTCCACTTCTACCGGCCGGCCCAGCAGTCCACTGCAGCAGCGCTGACGACACCAATCATCCATCCATCTCTTTGGCCTTTGCTTTGCTTTGCAATTGCAAAGGGAGAAGGATCGCCATTCGCCAGAAAAAGGCACTGGCACACGACGCTCGCACGTACACGTACGCCATCTTCTTGTTCCTGGATTGCGAGAGCCTAAAAGGGGAATAATCGTCTTTTTTTCTTAGGACGGAGGAGGGAGCGGAGTAAAAGCTGCGGATCGTTTTTTAGAAAATCGCAAATTGTCGTGAGCATCGAATGCCGGTCAGGGATGGATCACGCACCGGCCATGTAATGGATGGAGCAAGTTGGAGTAAGTTTATTAGCGTTCAGTCCTTGGTGCGCATCATCATCCACTGTCATCCGACCGATGCTTATCCGATCCACAGTGGTTTTTAGCACCATGACATGATTAGGATGGACCACCGTAACCATGTTCATCAGAGATAGAGGTGAACACCGACAGAAGCGTCTAAGTCTTGTGTTCTTCCACTGTTGGGTCCGCCGGGCTGTGGTCATCGCGCGCACCTGCATTTCCTCGTGGAATCTCTGGTGGCCTCGCTCGACGACACTATCACGTATCACTATGCCATGGCGATCGCTCTACAGCAACGCTATCACTATGTCCTAGCTTGGCGCGGCGCCAGTCTACAGACTGCTCCTGTGCTCGGTCGACAGGCGATTAGAGTGCACATGCAGAGATTCCACCAAAGGTTGGTCCAAGAAAGGATCGTCGATGATGACAACTCCGACAGACCGACACCTGCCACGTAGGCGCGGTGGCAGGCAGGCACGGCAGATCGATCGCACCGAACCAGAGCGTTGGTTCGTGCGCCCCGGACGCTACCAACGCCGGCGACGCACTCCAGTCTGGCGTCTGTCGTCTACACACGCTGTTGTGCTGCTTGCTGGGAACACCGAAATGAAGGTCCATCACAGGCCCGCCTGCTGCGACTGCCGCATTCCCGGTTTGGGCCGGCGAGTGTCCACCATGAACGCCATGAAACCAGCATCTGTAACCACCAACCAGGCCGGTTTGGGGGCATACTACATTTCGTTTCCTTTTCTTCTTTTTCAATCCTTTTGTTTTCTTTTCTTTTGGGAACAAACATGATAATCAATGTGAAGTTGAAATTTCTTAGTTCAATCTTCTGATTATTGGTCTGTACAGCATACTGCTTAACATCAAGCAACTGAAGATACTGTCGAAGATATCTTCAGCAGTTAATTTCTCACCATTCACAATTGCAGATACATGATATGTTCACGTCGCAAACAGAACAGAGCAATACAGAGGAAGAAGACTCCGAAACCCAACGGATTACGAACAGCCTCGCTGTCAGCCCTTCCTCACTGGGTGACGACGAGGGAGCCCTCGGCGGCGGCCATGGAACGACAGTAATCGGCGACCTCTCGGAACCTGGGCACGCTCCTGAGGTCGACCTTGGTGCCGTCCCTGAGCGTGATGATGATGTCGCCCCACTCGCCGACGAACCGCGGCACCACCACCACCGACGTCACGGAGGAGTAGGGGAAGTCGGTGCGGTCGGCGCCGGAGAGCCCCGACACCACCGTCACCCGCCGCGAGGTGAAGCGGTACCGGAGGATGAAGGCGCGGGACACCGCCGCCAGCGTCAGCGGCAGCCACAGCAGGGTCAGACCCAGGAGAAGGTTCGCCGCCAGGTCGCCGTAGTGGGCGCCGCCGTCGAAGAACACCGTCTCGGCGCCGGCGCCGGCCTCGCCGCCGCGCGTCGTCCCCGACGCGGAGGCGCGCGCGAGGACGAGCCGGGGGGAAGCGGCGGCGCCGGATGATGATGAGCGCCTGGTTTGGGGGAGGGGGATGGTGAGAGCCTGAGGTGGATTCGGGTTGAGAATGGAGGAGACGGCCGCCGCGGCGGCGGTGGACAGCGGCGGCATGGCGCGCCGGTGGATTATCGCTGGGAGTCTGGATGGTGGTGGAGGGGATTGGAAAGGAAGCGCGCGGGTGGGGGTTCCTGATTGATTTCTGGTGGTTATCGTGCGCGCGCGGATCGGGAGACGTGGGCGAACTGAATTGGTGCACGTAGGCCTCCTGAGACCCACGAGTTCCCTGGGCTTTAGTTCGTGGGCCTCATTGCTATTCCTTAACATTTCGGCCTGCTATTATTATTGGAGTGCAAACTTGCTCTTCCTTAGCATCTGCTTGTGCTGTCAAAACTGATTTTTAGTTTTCACAAAACAAGACGAAAGAACTTTTCTTTATAGTAACAAACTGCGCGCGTTTAACAAAGTTTTTGGAAGGACCTAGCACAGGAAACCTTTTTTTTTTGGGAGAAAATAGCACAAGAAGCATTACAACGTTCACATGCAACTGTCCTGCTATTTGAATTTTTTTTTTCCAACTAGAGTGCTGGCTTTCAACTGTACTAGAGTGTGATACCAGAAACTCGGAAGAGCGGGTGAATTCCTCGTATGCATGATGCATACCTGCAGCCCTACACTCCAGCTCTTCTCCATCAGAGATCATTACCTGACAAAACCACCAACAGTAACGACGACCACCACACGATCGGCAGGGTTACAGATCTGCAGGGAATAGCAGGACGCAGTCGCATCGCGCCAACAACGGGCGCCAAGAAGGCTAGAAAGCAGTTGCATGGTTCCAGACCAGGGAATCCCAAAGCCATTTCCTCTTCACAGAGTTCAGACGCGGGCGTGGAACGCGCGCGCGGCGTCGTGCAGGCGCTGCCGCGGACATCTCATCCTACACGCCATGTGCGGCACACCCTGTCTGCCCGCCTGTCGTCCCCGCGCGCGCGCCCCTCCCGTCCCTCCTCCTGCCCGTCTCGTTAGGTAACGTGACGTCGGGCAGCCAGAGCCGCGAGGCCGACGCGATGCCGGGGGGAAAACTCCGCGAAAGGCACGCGCAGGTGCGCACGGATTCATTCGGATCTCCTGCCCTCATGATCGATCTGCCGTTGCCGATGCGAGACACGCAGAGCAACGTTGGGCTTCTCGGCCATTGGTCGGAACGAGCTAGTCGTCCGTCAGAGAGGATCCGTTGGTACAAGATCCTACCTGTATCACATGACGCCGAGTTTTCTACTGCAGTGCGTATGCGCATGCCATGGTACTCGCTGCTACTGGCTACCGGGGTGTGAGTCAGTCGGTTGGGGCGAGCAGTTGGGGACACATGCCGAGTCGCTGACATGCCCTGATCCTGATGCCTGCTGCTGCGGCGAATCTGCGGTGATCCCCTCTCTCATTCCCCTGCGACGCGCCACTAAAATATTCGGCTCCGCCATGGGGCGCGGGGCTGACTTTAGCCGCCGATTCATGTGCGGGCTCCGGCACATAACCAACCACACCGGCGCCCTCTATACCTTGGGGCTAGATGCCGCAGCCACACCTGGTTTTCTACGCGATGCATCGGCACGCAGGAGAGGCTCTCTCTCCATCGCCTCGCAGCGAGGATGGTATGGATCGATCTTGCCTCGAGCTGGGGGCATGGGAGAGGACACACGCAGGTCGGTCAGTCGGGCACTGTGCTGTCACATGGAGCCATGGAGGGTGGGACTGGAACAACAAGGGCCCAGGGGGCCCGCCTGGGCATGCATGGCCCTGGCCCTGCTGATCGAGTCGCGATCTCAGAGGCAGGGCACTGAGACAATGGATGTAACAGTTTGGACGCACTATACGTACATACCATCACCAGCTGAGAGCTGACCGGCGATCCATCGATTGGGAGCATCTCGTACGCATCTGGAGCAGACCTTAGACCCTACTGCTACTGTCCTTTCTGGGCTACTGTCTTTTAATTCACCCCGTTTTTCCTTATGTGCTGGACGAAGAAAATTGCCTATACCATCACCAGCTAGAATCTACAAGCAAAAGAAATTGGAGGACATCTACCTGCGCTGATGAGTAAAAAAAAGAAACCATATGGGGTTCATCAGTGTGTCATCAGGTTCGGAGAGCTGGAACAGTTTACACATGGAATGTTCTTACTTCTCAATGATTCTTAATACCGGACGACTGAATCATCAATGGCTAGCTGCTGCTCGTGCATCCGTATAAACAGTATATATCCTATCCGGCCGGCTACCAGCCAGTGTGGTAGTACGAGCATCTCACGATTCACATCTGGGCCAGATCGATCAGGCTGTTCATGCTGGTACTGCACTGTCTGCTTCGTCTAACCTTGGGCGGCTCGTGCCCTGCACATTGTCCCGTACTCCAGTACCACTGCCCATGCATGCATGCCCATCTCACACCAAACTAGCCAGTGAATTACCCACCAAAAGCCGTTCCACAGGCTATCACAATCAACCGTGACACGAGACAAAAAACCATGCATTGTCCTTCCGCAAAAAGTAAAATGTTTTGCTTGCTTTTTTCTCCATGGATAGCCCCGATTAGCCATGCATGCCTGGTCGATCTGTAAAGGGCGGCGATGGCGAAAGAGATGATGTACTTGCAGCCAGTGACGTTGTGTGATTTGTGAAGAAAAAAAAACTGAAAAGCAGGCGTGCCCTCCCTCTGCGGCCACAGTGGGGACCCACATGCATGGCCTGGGACCCGCTCGGCATAGAGGTACGGGGCCAGACACGGTCCTTTGGTTTCTTGCGCCTGTACGCTGGGCCCCGTGTCCTGCTGATCAACCCACAAGGGATTGTTCCACGACTTGTGGACCTGCCCGTGACGTGACCTACACTGAACGCCCATGTATAGTCTCTATTTTTTTTTGTTAACCTTTTGCTTTAAAAATTATTTTTTTGTTCTCATGTCCGTCAAAATGTACATATCACCACAAAAAGGTCATGTTTTTGAACTTTGGTAATTTTCTATCCGCAATAATCTTGCAATAAAAACAGCTCAAACCAGTGGAAAACTTGCTATAGCTTCCAAACTGCATAGCACTCGAGGTATTCTAGCACCTTTTTTCTCGGTTTCTTCTGATGAGAAATTTCATGGTATATTTGCACCTTTTTATTTACCGGAAGTGATTTGCTTTCACCCTAGCAATTCTCATCCAACCAATTATTTTTCGCCGGCCGGTAGCAGGCAAGCAATCTAGCAAGGTCCAATTCAGACAAACTGTAGCTGCCAGCAATGGCCAATGCATGACGTATGTACGGCACATATATGGGACTGATCCTGCAGGCTGCATCTGATGGCAGAAATGAAAAAAAACATAAACATTCCTTTTCACTATTTAATCAGCTGTAATAATGGATGCTAGAACAAGAGTGATGCAAGGGTGCCTGCAAGCTGCAATGCTAATAAAAGGCTCCATATAGAGATCAATCATCAATGTGTTATTACCTCAAGCGGCCATCGTCTCAACGAGAGCCACTGGTGCACAATTTGTTACACACATGTGTCTGTCCCTGGCTGGACGGATTGCCAATTTGCCATGGGATTGATTGATTGAGCTCTGTCAAAAACAAGTTGGCTTTTTTCAGAAGCGTAATGGTTGGTGAATAACCTCTCGTGGAAAGGGGAAAAAGCAGGGGCCCAATGCAAGGAAACATAGATAGCTGTCCAAGTGCTGCTGTTGCCCATGCCTTTCTGTTCTTTTTTAAGCGGCCTTAATTGCAGTGTAGTGTAGGATGCCATGCATGCATGTTTCTTAATTCGACCACATATTGGCATATTGCACAGGAATGTAGTAGATGGATAGATGTTCCGGGTCAGTAATACAGAGGGAGTGTGAGGGAAGTTAGATTTGAGAAGGATAATATCTCACTTGCTACATTCATTACACACTACACATACATGCAACAACATAGCCTTTTGTCACAAACAAGTTGGGGTAGGTAGGCACACTATACATACATGCAAAAAGAGTAAAACATCTAAACCTTATCCCCATATTAGGAAAACCGTTGAACACAACGTCTGCCACTGCATCATTGGTCACATGTCAAAAAAACCAGCCGAGAGAGAGAGAGAGAGAGAGAGAGACTGATGACTATTCTTCATCCATACAGTGTGCAAAAAGAAAACACCATGCATCTATACAAATTACAACAGTGCCTCGCAATTCACAATTTTTTGTGTCAACAAAAGAGGAAATGAAACGCAAAAGACCAAAAAAGAAAGAAAGAAGATGAAAAGGACACTGTCAAAATTCAAACCAAAACCTACCTAATTAAATTACACCGCCTTGCTTATTATACAACCCTCTCTCATCAACTCCATTATCCAAATTGCATTACCTTCATGATCAATATTCAGATCGGATCATACACAACTCTGTGCCTCTTCCTTGATGATGTCACCACAAATCCAAATTAATTTACCGGATCTTTCTGGGATCACACCGTTGCAATGCTATTGTGATATTTTCGATGGATCAATGGAAGTGCTGGTGGTCTGCCCACGGCCAGAACGGCGGTGCCTCGTCGACGCCGCCGCACAGGAGGTTGCCGAAGCTGGCGGTTTCCGGAGGCTGGAGGCCGCCATTGGTGTGCTGCTCCAGCTTGGGCCCCGACGTGCTGTGCAGAAGCTGGTCGATGTCGACGCCGGCTGGGCGGCCGACGGAAGGATAGAATGGGATCATGCCGCCGCCACCGCCGGCGTGCTGATGTTGCGGCGGAGGGTCCACGGGGCCCTCAGACGGCGGCGTGCGCGAGATGTCGAGGTTGATCTCGGAGCTGTTCTCGCTGCGGTTGCTGCAGGACGCCTCCGTCTCCTTGTTGAGGTTGATCAGCTCCGATGATCCTGCCTCCCTGCCCTTCAGAGCGAGTATCTGCAGTGCCACACGAGGGCAAGAACTGATCAGTTTTGCAGTCAGCAAACAGATGTTGCATTCAATTGATCTTGAGAGATCATCGGAAGAATATAATTTTGCGTTCGTTGGTCAAGTTAATCTGTAACGTCAGAAAAGATGAACTATCACTGCAAACCTAGGACGTTCTTGCTAGTACCAGGGTGTATCATTACTTTGATGCGAAATTCTTGGTACTAGTACACGGTCCCAATTTGAGTATCATTTGATAAAAACAAATAATCAGTACGTTTGCGCTCCCAATCATACGAGTACTGATTGTGCCAAAAGGTTCTGCAATGTACAGTGCACGATCATGGCGATTGCAATCCCGATAGAAAAGCAAAGTGACACTGCACACATGCGCGCTCTGAGACGAGGCACACTCAAGATGCCGCCATGCCGAGCCGGCCATGATGAATCCATTGACTACGCCAGCCGCAGCATCTTCCTCAAAATGCTCGCTCCCGTCCCAGCAGAGAGAGGAGGAGAGAAGGGAACAGAGGCTCGGCGCAGCTCTGCATATTCTGCTGCTGACCTGACCTGACGTCGCAGCAGGCGAGATTCCACAAAGGCAGGCAGGCGCAGTACGTGAAAAGCCAGCGCCGGCCATGGGCGGGCGCCGCTTCCAATCCAACAACCTTTCTGCTGCGTGCACTGAAACCCACATGGATCTATCCCCCAGCTGAGGCGCTGAGCTATAGGCGTCACCTACCAATCATTGAGCTGGGAATTGAAGCAGGCCACAACACGACCAATAATCAACCCGGATCAACATCTTGGCGCGGCGGATCACAGGCTCATCAGCTAGCATAGATGCCTAGATCCAGGATCAGATGCGGCGAGAGCGAGGTTAATGAAGTAAGAGACCATCACGGCGGGTAGTACATACGCACCTCGGCCTGGAGCTTCTTGTTGTGGGAGAGGAGCGCGTCGTTGTCGGCCTTGACGGCGTCGAGCTGGCGCTTGAGCGCGTCGTAATCCTTCTCCAGCTGCTTCGTCTTCCACCTGGCGCGGCGGTTCTGGAACCAGATGGCCACCTGCCGGGGCTGCAGGCCCAGCGCACGCGCCAGCTGCAACTTCCGCTCCGGCTCCAGCTTGTTCCCGAGCTCGAAGTTCTTCTCCAGCGTCCGCACCTGATCCACGTTCAGACGCCGCTTCTTCTCCCCGGCCTGCGACCCGTCGTCCGACAGCTCGTCCTCGTTCGCGCCGCCGCCGCAGCCGTTCGCCTCGTCGCCGCCGCCGCCGACGTCCGGGCCGCCGTACATCGGCCGCTTCCCCAGCATTGGCGCCATACCTGCATCATATCATCCATGTGCGCGGCGGATCAGTTCGACAGTTCCTGTCGGAGGCACCTGCAGTTAACACAGTGATCGATCGATCGATCGATCTGCAAAACTGCTGCTTGTGGATTGATCGATGCGTGTGTCTTCGTAGTACCTCGGAAGTCTTGGAGGGAGGGGCATTGGGAGGATGAGAGGAAGGGGTTGTGGTGAGGATGAAAGGGAGGAGGGAGGTGGTGCTCATGCTGGTGGTGGTGTTCTTGGGGGTCATGATCGGAAGGTGTCTGCTGCATTTGGAGGAGGAAGTTTGGAGGGAAGAATGGCGACGGGGAGGACGCCATGCCATTGCTGGCCATTGGCCTCATCAAAGGAGCAGGGCCAGGAGCATGGGGAGTATTTGAGAGCGAGAGAGAGAAGCTGAGGCGAGGAAATGGAAATATAACAGGGTGGTGGTTGTGTTTTATAAAAAGAAAAGGAAAATGGAGATTATAATTAAAAAAAAACTTTTCTCAGTAAAATCAAAATAAATTCCTAGTGTGTTTTGTTCTGAAAAAAAATATATGGCCTAGCGTTTTCAAATTACTTCTATAAAAACATACCAGTACGGCAATGTTTAAGTGAAATACATGAGCTGGCACAAGGGCAAACAAAAGGACCAACTTCCTACAGTAAAGGCTAACCCTCAAAATGAATAGGTCCTAGTGTAACATCCGGAAAATTCTACCAAAACAAATCGCTCGTCAAAAAATTTGTTTCAAATATTTTCCGTTCAGAGCTCGGAAATTTTCCTATCAAATCCGCCGTTCCGGCACAATTCCGTGAAGCCCGACCACATTTTCTCGATTTCCGTGCGCGTGGGCCCGATCGATCCCGTGCACAGCACCGTAAAAATCTCCCCTTTTCCTCTCCTTTTTTTCCCTTTTCTTTTTCTCTTTTCTTTTTCCCTTTTCTTTTCTTTCTTTTTCCCTTTTCTTTTCTTCTCTTTCTTTTTCTTTTTCTTTTTCCTCTTTCTTCCTTCTTCTTCCTTCTTCCTTCCCCCTCCTTCTTCCTGCTGCCGCCCGACGCCGCCCCCACCTCCCACTGCCGCCTGTGCGCCGTGCCCCACCATCCCTGCAGCCACAGCGCCGAGCCCCACCGCCCCTGCTCCTCACCAGTGCGCCGCGCCCCCACCTCCTTCGCTGCGCCGCCGCGCCGCACGGCACAGCCGCGCCGGCCAAGCCGCCGTCCCCACCGCTGCCGTGCCGCCCACCGCCTCGGCCCCGCCACAGCGCCGCCCTGTGCCGCGCCGCACGCGTACGGGCCGCAAGGCGACGCCGCCGTGCCGTCCCGTCGCGGCACACCGTCGCCGCGCGCCCCGCCGGCATGGCCGCCGGCCGTGCTCCCCCGCCCCGCCTATAAATAGGGGGGTGAGCTCGCCTGCCCCGCTCCACTCCACCACCGCCGCATCCCCCACACCTCTCCACCGCCAGCCGTGCCGCCGCCGCCCCGAATCGCCGCCGCCACCAGAGCCACCGCCGCCGCCTCTGACCCGCCGCCGACCCGCCTCTGCCCACCACCCTAGCGCAAGGTGAGGGGGGGAATCGAACCCCCTCGTCTCCCTCTCCCTCCCCCGCCGCTTCTCGGCCGCCGCCGTGCCCCGCAGCGCCGGCGAGCGCCGCCGCCGGCCGCCTCCCGTCGCCCCCCCCCCTTCCTCTGTTTCAATTGAAACAGAGAAGAAGAAGGGCGTTTTGCCCATAACCCCCTCCGTTCTTTACAAATCTCAAAAGAACCCCTCCACCCATTGAAACATTTCCAGAAAACCCCCTGCCGCCCCTGGGTTTTTACAAAAGGACCCTTAGCTCTTTATTTTTAATTACAAAAGGGTCCCTGTCCATTCTAAAACCACCCTATCTTTTCACGATATTATAAATGGGTCCTTTCTTAGTTATGAATATTCGCAAATAAACCCTTCCCAGTTATAAACATTTTTATTCAAGTCCTTACACCTTTTAATCCTTGCAAAACCACCCCTAGCTCCTTAAACCACCCCTAAAACATTTGTTTGACGCGTCATTTCATGCGCCAAACTTCACCCGTTTCTCCCCAAATTCGACCATGGCCCCTCCACATATATTCCGGCCGAGCTATACAAAAATCTCATAAAAATAATCTTTCCATGATTTAATTCCTATTTCCCTTTTCCGAGCTCATTTAAAAATCATTTTCCGTTTTTCTTTTCGTTTATTTTAATGCATGCTTGCTTGTGTGTACCGTAGATCACGGAGTGAACGAGGAGCAGCCCCGCGAGGAGTTCGGAGGACCATACCCTGAGCCGGAGTACGCAGGCGAGTACCGCGAGCCGGAGCCCGAGGACCCGTACCGCGAGCAGGCACTTCCGGACGACTTCGAAGACGGCAAGTTCAATCCCGTCCTTTGATGCATGTTTATCCTATGTTTTACAAAAACAACCTATTGGCCTGTTTATAAAATGCATTGTTTTATTGCAAGACCCGATTGGATAGCCACCCCTTGATTGCTATGAATATTCCTTGATCACCTAGGTTATCATTAAATATGACTTGCTCTGTTTGGATGATAGCCGTGCTAGATACGCTTAGGATCTGTTACTCTTACCGCTATCATATTGCAAATACCCATGTGTTTAAAAATAAAGAATGGTGTGAGTGTTTAAAAGCAAAGGGTGGGTTTTGGTGAAAATAAAATAATGATGGAACCGATGGGATGGATGGTGTGTTCTGTGTGAAACACCGAATTGGTGAGCTCGTGCCTGTGTGGCTGAGCGGGATGTGGAGATATCCATCTTGTCAATGTTTTAAGGACCGAGTTGATTGTCATCTAGCCTGGCCCAGTTTAGTGCTACCGCCCTACCGTTGTATGTGGCAACGGCCTAGCATAAATCCCACTAGTTGGTCGGGTAGCCAATGGGTGAGCTGAGAGCAATGGGAGGACAAGGAGCAGGGGTACGATCTATGTGAGTTACGTCCCGGTCATGCCTCGTTGAGAGGACATGGACCCCTTGGTTGCTTCCATATTGGCTAAGTCCGGCTTAGCTAGGTGTGGTAATGGCTTTGACAGGTCCGCGCCGACATTTCGGTGTTCGTGTTGCGGAAACCGTTGGGGTGGGTTAAGTGTACAACCTCTGCAGAGTTAAAATCTATTCGAATAGCCGTATCCACGGTATTGGATGAGTCACGGCTTGGGCCTGAAACTAGTGTTGGGAAAAAGGGTGGGATCTCTTGGTGTGAGTGTTTTGGAAAGTGTCCGGCAGGTGTGCCGTGAGCTACGGCGGACGGGGAGTCCGGTAGCATAAAATGTGGATCCTTTGTGGAGGATCAACCCACTTGTTATTAAAAATCTGCTTTTACGAAAACCTGTTTAAAATAAACCCTTGCATAAAATCCGGCTTTTACGCAAATTAAACCTTGGCCGTATCCTTGAATTATCCTGTGCATAATCTTTATGTCCCCTCCGTGGACTTGGTTGGACTTGCTGAGTACGTTTGTACTCACCCCTATTTTATTGCAACAGAAGAGGATCCGGACTTTGTCCCTGAGGAGTTCGAGTAGAGGTCGTGTCCGCACCCGACGTTGCCTGTGGTGTGGTTCCTATCAAGATGCTTCCGCTGTTCCTCGTCGAGATAGGGCTAGACCCAGTCATAGTCTATCTCTGGTTATGTATTGTTGTACTTTTAATTTCTGTTATCGTCTGTATCGAGTACCGTGCCCCTTTGAGGTCGCACGATGACTGAACCATCTGTGGAATAAATGTGTATCAGCCTCCTGGGACTGATATTTGTATCACATTTAGTCTCTACTTAAGTGGGGACGCTTCACCTAGCTTCTAGTACTATTCCTTTATCTTCTTTAAGTAGAATCTAAATTTGTTGATGTACCTTTTCTTATCTTTGCGACGTCCTTTATTTCCATCTCTTTTATATTAATATGTTGGGAATGGAACTATCATCCTTAATAGATGATCATAAGAAAGAATGACTAGAGACCTAAGTATATTGTTGACGCAAAAATCGGGACTTGACAGATGCGTCAACGCACGAGCGAAGGCGTGGCCTTCAAATCCGGGGTGTGCCAGTCAATCTGACCTGTTGATTGACAAGGATAAAATCGGACGTCAAGAAACAGCTGAAGAGCCGATTCTCTCGTCAGTAAAATCGAACGGGATAGGACCGATTCCAATGTATAGTGAAACAACACAGAGAGCCGATTCCAATAGATCAAACAGCGAGTAGCCGATTGATAACTAAGCAATAAAAGACAACCGTGAAGCGATCTGATATGGCTTAGTAAAACAACACTTAGAACAATATTAATCAGCTATCGGATAAATCTCAAGATTATGCCTTTGACAAAGCCGATTGGATAAAATTCTAAGCTGGATAGATGGTGGTAAAAGCTAAAACAACAAGAAAAGACTTGCAGATCTAGCAAATACCGATAACTGTCGAATAAATCTAAACGGAGCAACAGCGATGCGCCCGATGCTAAAGCTTAGATATTACTCAGTAGAAGCGGAACTCACGAGCAAGCCTTGGAGATCTGAATCGCCTCGACTAGCCCAGGAGAACTCGTTGAAAGAGAAAAAGCTTGGCGAAGTCGCCGACTTGTAAGTAAATTGCGAGTAGTAAATGCAAGGTAATAAATGTTTTTGTATTGATGTGTATGTCTTTCTCACGACCCTCAGGGTTTATATTTATACCCTGAAATTACAGACTCCAAGTCGATCACGACTCAAACAAACTTGACGCAAAAGAAAGAAACTACTTAACCTAAGACTAGACGATCTGGCCCATCAGCGGCCCAATTCAGCCCAAAGCTCACGACGCCTCCACCCGGTCTTCCGAGTCCGATCATGAGTCTATCTTCGATCCGATTCTGACTCGAACTCCACCTTCGATCTTGGTCCGATTTCTTATTAAAATCTCTTCAAGCGCCGGCTCTACCTTGTGTCGAAAAACGTCATCCCAACATATACGTTGGCTAATTATCACGACACTAAGGTATAAGGGACCGTCGAACGAGAAGACATTGTCGACATAGGGAAAATATAAATTTGGAGTAGCGTATTGCACGGAAATGGCTCTATCTATATATTGACAAGGATCTAATAATTACACATTTTTTCATCGGAATAAAAGCTACATTGATGATGACACAATGACAATCTACGCATGATTCCAACTTGATGATGAAATGATGAGTAGCGTATCTCACTTCATCATAGGCGGCACTAGTGCAATTATGCTTTACATGCATACAAGCAAGGGAACTTTAAGGTAGCAACAGATGTTTGGGAAGTCAAGTGCAAATCCTTGTGAAAGAGTACATCAGCTCTGCCTACTTGAAGCCTTCCCCTAGCTAGATGCTACATGAAAAATATTAGAAATCTGTGTGCGCCATAATGCTCATGTGCAATTTTGGTCCGTGCAACCCATTCAGTCCTGTCCATCTTAAGTTTGGATCTGAGCCGTAGCATATTGTGTAAAAATCATGACAAAGCAAAATCTTTTCTTATTTAGCTGATTCTACCTCATGACGATTATTGGCTTCGATATATAGATCCAATAATCCCGCCCGTCAATTCGCCAGGTAGAATCCCTGAATCCTAACCGACGACCCACACACATTTGGCACACCGCGAGCACACACGTCAAGTTGGCACGCGCCTAGCTGGTCACGACTCACGAGTGGCGTTCACCGATCTGGAGGGCTTTGAACATTTCGCATATGCGCAGGTGACAGATGGGATCCATCCACTCTGGACTCTCGCCACTCCGCATATGGATGATGCATGCTGTCTAGATTGTGGCTTGCGTTAGCAGCTCGATCTCCCGTTAGCTTAGGAAAAAGAAAACGAAAAACAAATTGGTTGGCACAGGGCGCGGAGAGTGACGTATGCTCCGGGCACCGCGTCGCACGCATGTGGTTTCGGATCGGATATTTGGACCAGACCCATGAGCCGGTCGGTGTGCGTCAATGCCGCGCGCCGCCGTGGGTTCCGTCAATTCCAAGCCGTTGATCGGTCCATCTGTGACGACAGTACGTGTGTGATACGAAGCTTCAGGTAACATATATACCTACTACCTACAAGCACCACACGAACACGTAGCAAAATTTGCACGCTGATTTCAGATCATGCAAAAGGTTGGCTTGATCGTGCAGGCGGCGTTGGCTATATGGGTGCAGAAATGGCTTGGGTAAACGCCATGTGAGAGCGAGAGATGTGGATGCGGATGCAGTGCAAGGGTGGCCCCGCGCACAGCGAGACGTGCAGCGTACATGGCTCATGGGCGCGGGCCCACCATCGGGGTGGTGCTCCCTGCTAGTGCGAACCTGGTGGCCCTGGCGCTAGCTAGTTGGCCTTGCTGGCGTTTGCGCGCGAGGCCAGCGGCACATGGCCTTGCTGCCTGTTAGTTAGGAGGGGAGAGGAGGCCAGAGAGATCCCAATCCCATTCCTAGCTGCGCATGCATCTGCCGCCCGCTTCCCCTTGGACCGACCCTTCCTCTCTCCTGCCATGCCATGCCATGCTCACTCCAACAGTCGAACGGAACGGCAAGGCAAATGCCTTTGCCTCCCAAGCCAGGACCCTCCGATCCGATCCTCTCTCCTTCCTCATCACCTAGTAGCGGCTACGTACGTACACGTCGTCCATCTATACTATAAAAAAGAAACAAATTAATATCAAATTTTACCTAGCCAAACTCCTACCTACACCTCACAAAACTCACGAAAGGGCCCACTAGCCAAATGTTTTGACCGGCCATCGCATAGAGTTAGAAAACCCTAGGAAGCCGCGGCCCTTCAGCACGAAACCCCAAACCCCTCTCTCCTCAGCCAGCAGCCACCACCAGCGGTGAGATGGCGGCGAAGACCGAACCGGCGGCGTCCGCGGCCAGCGGGCTCGCGGGGGAGATAGAGGTAGAGGCGTACCGTTTAGCCATCACAATTTGGTGGCTGATTAACTGACCCCATGAGTTTAAGCCAACATATTCTGTTTTCCACGTTGAAACACACAAGTCCATTAGGCTAATGGACTAGTAGCAATAAATTGAGATTGAAAGTGACGTTCAGATTGACGCGCATTGGAGATGATGCGTTGCGAATAATGGAGCATTATATCATGTGCATGGTATAAAATGTTACATACTTGGGCACGTCTAAGTAAACAGAAAAGTAAAACAACAAAATGCAGTCGAGGCAGAGCAGCACAAAGAAACAATCCGATTAGACTAACAGAATCTATTAGCAGACTTAATCAGTTTGGTCGACTTCCATGGCTTGAACAGAGTCTGTCAGAATCTCTCTTAACTTCCGCCTCCTTTCTTTCGCCAAGCTAACACACTCCTGCAGGTAAGATACAAAATACAATTAGCAGCAATTACCTTATATATGTATTACATTCGGTGAATGTGACAACAGAAAAGGAAAAGGAGTGGACTTTCACAAAACAAAACCAAGCGTTAACATTACAAGACGCTGCACATTTATATTATCTTCGCAGGACATTGACCGCAGTTAATACACAGGGACAAATATAAGAAGGCTGTTCCCGGCTAATGATACATGTTGCTGCAATATTTCCCTTACGAAGCACTATAGGAAGAAAAGCTAGGATTAACTAACCTTAATGGCTGCCATAGAAATCACTGCACCTCCAAGTTTTTGTATTGACACTATGCGGTCTGAAGAATCTACAACAACAGTCACGTAGGTCTCTAGTATGGATTCTTCTTCAGAAGTTGGGTCCGCCAAAATACTGTCCTTGTGAAGTGCACATGTAAGGGAAAATGGAATGTCGCCAAGTATAAGTTTCCTCTTTTCTCTGTTGACCAATTCAAATTTGGTTTTTCCTTCATTGCCTCCAACAGTGAATACTCTACCATCATCACCAACAGAAACTAAAGGAATCTCCACTGCAAAAATAACATAGAACTAGTAGTGATTAGTGATTTGTGAGAGCTTTACCGCTTCACGTTGTAGTAAACTCATCATTTTAGCCCTTTTGATTTTAGGGCTGATTTTTTTTCTCAATGAATGGGCATAGTTTATATGGCCCTGAACCCATGCAGCGCGACAATGTGGAGAGATAGGAACTCTTGATTTCTTAACCAAATGAGATACAATCCCAACCTTATTGATGGAAGACTGATCCTAAGGGGGAAAAAACAATCTAATCTTGTCTCTAAAGCTGCTGTTCTACAATCATTATTTGCATAAACAGTGGGCCGACTCAGGGAATGCCTGCTTCTGTTGCTCCATCGACTGGGGCCCTGATGGGACATTTGTGTATTCGACATTAACATAGGCTGAGAAAATCAGCTCAAGAGGTTGGCTCGTTTTGGTTGGTTTCATTAGAGTTTCATACAGAAAAGACACAGAAGTAGTAATATGAAAACATACTTCACAATGTGAGTACCAGTGTATTACAGGATGCTGATATTTCCATATTGTACATAATGATGCAGTGGGAGATTATCATGTCCATATAGATAGACAGTGGAAATAAAGGATCATACAATGTGTGAAGGCAGCCACTGCTGAAATCAGGGCAGCGTCAAACAGAGACCCATCAGCATTCAAACAATAGATATCCTGCAAATGTTACATCAAGAAAAGATCAAAACACAAAGCTCTCACAAAAACTTATCTAGGACCCAGAATATCTCATCTTGTTTCTAACGAAAAATTAGACTTGTGCTAATTCAGAATGTAACAATTTGGATAATTCCAGTCTAAACCGGAACCAGCCATCCCAAAACAGGGTTATCTAATCACTAGCCAGTCTTGAACATTATTGACTGCTTTCCACCAAAATACTAGTGCTCCTCTATTCTTTGTTTTGGCTGCCCTCTGCTGCCTGACAATCCAGCAAGCTACAGGCCTAATCATTACGAGCACTAGAAAGCCTAAAGTAAGAGCAATGCATGAAACCTAAAGTAAACCGCAAGGTTGCTGGCAAAAATTTTGAAAAAACGATACACTATGTGGTGAGGCTGTCTAGTGCTTAGGTGATGCCTAGGCGTAGCATTTGTACTTTTTACAGGCAGCTAGAGTAATAACATGGTAAACAGAGGAAATGTGAGCATCCTACGACATTACCACACACCCATGAGCTCCATGACCATAGTTCGTTGATCGCCACACCTCTACTTTGGCCCAATTTTGTACATAAATAAATCCCTAAACTTATTTAGGTGAAAAAATGGCAGCCTTTCGAAACAGGGACTGGCAACAAGGTTTAATGATTATATGTGGAGCTCACTGGAGAAGGCAGCACCCTAGATGCCCACAAAGAAGGGAAAAGTATGAATGGCAATAAGATTGTTTAAACATTTAGGAGTGGTAGACTAAAGAACTTTACTTTGGATTGGCATTTCTCCTACAATTTTTAGAATGGCATTTTCCAAGTGGTAAAATTTTGAAGCATCAAGGATCCAAATTTGCTTGATTTTAACTCTGTTTGCATTACCATGAACCCATATCAGTCATGCACATGCGGTACAGCAGTCTACAGAAAAAGGCTATATGAAGACAAGGGCTTAAGAAGGATGTTGAACTCAGAACTTATATTGGGTGGGCATGAGGATTATTCAGTTACCTTAGGCCAAATAGTATCTTGTCACTAAAAGTTACACCAAGTTTTTGTCTAATTCCTGTCCACACCCCTAAGGTAGCGTTTGGAAGTTGATATTGAGGGGAAAATCGAAATCAGGAATTGGCATTGAGGATCCCTAATTCAGCTGTTTGGACGGCTTTGGTATTGGCGGACAGAAACACGCTCGAATGCCACAGAGTATTCAGCAACCTTGCGCTAGCCCGCCCACAATTCCGAGGCCTCCCGCTCTGTATTGCTCGGTATCTTTATTCTCCCCCTCTCCGGGTACCGCTTCGTCTCTTGCTAGCGAAAAAAAGGAAAGAGCGACGGGAGATGGAGACAGGCGGAAGGCAACTTCGGGAGGTCTCCGCCGCCATGGCCAGCGCCCTACTCTTCCCCGTCGCGGCTGCGGCCTTCTTCGTCTTCCCCACGGGCAGCACCCCCTCCTCTTCCCCGTCGCAGGCTCGTGGCTGCGGCCTTCTCTTCATCTTCCCCACGGCCGACGCCCCCTCCTCTTTCCCTGTTGTGGTTGTGGCCTTCTCTTCGACTTCCCCATGGCTGGTGTCCCCTCATCTTCCCTGTCACGGCTGCGGCCTTCTCTTTGTCTTCCCCACAGCCGGCGCCCCTCCAGTTCTTCCTCGTGCGCTGCGGCGCACTCCTCATCTTCCTCGTGGCCTGCTCCTCATCTTCCTCGCAGCGCCCCTCCACAGGCAAGCCGCGAGCTCCATTCCACCGCCCCTCTGCCAGTGCTGCCTCTTCAGCGGTGGATTGGTTTGAGCAATTGATTTGGTTTGGGCGGAGATTTGGTTTCTATGCGTGCTCGAGAGCGATTGGTGGCTCCAGTGGATTTGATGCAGCATGCATAAACCGATGGGATTTGTCTCCGTATAGAGAGAGGGGCCTGCTTCACCTCATCCGTGTAGAGAGAGATGGGGAAGAACAGATGGAGATGAAGTCATCGGTTTCAATTTCATACTGTGCACACCCGAACAAGATTTGATATTTGCTACCTCCTTGAATTCCATGTAGCAATTTCATCTCCAGCCAAACAATGGCTTTGGTATTGTAGTCCATTTCCAAAACCAGACTGATTTGGTATTGGACCCAATTCAATGTCAAGGTCTTCAATATCTACATCCAAACGAAGCCTAAGAAATAAAGTCCTACAACTTAAGTGAGATAAATTTCAAAGATGCTGCTGAAAACATTATCAAATTTTGGGGTGCTCTTAACAGTGTAAATTACGAAATTTGCACTTGAGTGAAGAAAGTTCAAAAAAGCTACTAAGATGTACAAAGAAGGTCAGAGGGATCACAATTCAGTTGACTAAACAAGAAGGGTAGCTTAAGGAAAGGCAACACAAGCATGAGTAAATTTTCAAAACATCAAAAAACATAGCGTATATGTATTCTAGCATACAAAGGATAGGATTTGTAAAAATCGTAAGGATATTTTAGCCTGATTGTAAGTCTGTCATTCTCAGCTGCAATCATGCTATTCCAAGTCACCCGATCATTTAAGGTACACTTGTGCTGACCCGATGAAAGCCCGTGCATGTTTGGTTTCACCCTTTTCTCATATTATTCAACCTATGTTATTTACCACTACAGCTACAAAGTGTAGTCCTTATAGCAACTAATTGAGATTCCATATCACGGGCACTGTTCCTTTCAGTTCACACTACGAAATTGAAGTGTTGATATATTACCAGGTATGCCAGCCAAGAAGCCTTCCCACTGATCAAGCAGAGCTCCTTCAAATCCAACATTCCAGAACTGCATAAGAGGCATAAGGGGACAGAACAATATTACCTCCGTGACACTATGCACCATTTACTAGGTTGACGAAGTGATACAGGAAAAAAGGCACGGACATAGTACCAAATCATGTGACGACTAAAGCCTACTATCAGAACACTTTACATGAACGCCAGTGTATGATGCAAACTATTCCTACTCCCTCTATTATTTTTCGTATGATATTTTTAACTTCAGTCTCCAACATGTAACTCTCATTATTATTTTCTAGAGCAACATTTATGTCTACTGAAAAGAAAAACAGAGTGTGTGTGTGTGTGTGTGTGTCACTTTGTACTCAAAACAATCACATAACCAACAGAAAATTAAGTATAAGTGGCAAAGAAGACGTCCAGTAGTCCTGCTGTTATTTTTATTCACAAGAATGATCCATGGTAAATAAACTGGAGTGGCAATGTTATGTTTGTTCATTATTAAAAGGAATAACTAGGCCAAACCAGTCCTCTCCACATAAAGCACGACAAATCATCTAGTCCGTATTGATTAGTGAAAAACTAAGGATTTTGTGGTAGAGATCAGTCAAATTTGATCCTGACAAACTCTCTTCTTCACTGGGAAAGATTCAATTCTGCATCTATGTATCTATTCACTCAATCAAAGAGGTGAAGTTAATGGAGCAACAAAATGAGACAACAAAAACCTTATAAGAACGTCCTCAAGGGCCTTGGAGATAACTGGTGCCACATCGGTGGGTCGGCCTGGCCTGACCAGCGGGGAGCAGATGGGTGGCATATGGAACTCAACAGCTGTGCAAATCATAGATAAGTTAACAAAGAACAGCAAACAAAGGCAATAAAAACAGCAGCTATCCATGGGGCAGGGGGACTACGAACCAACGGATCCTTCATCTGGGGATTCGGCCGGAGGCGACATCACCTCAAGCTTGACCGACGCGAGCATGGCCTGCAGAGATTTCGTCAAGCAGTTGCGGAGCACGCGGGGCCAGCAATAAAGGGGAAATTAGGAGAGAGGAGAGAGGCGCATTACGGTGTCGCCAAGGCGGATGAGAGCGGAGCCGTGCGCGGAGGAGACAGCGCCGAGGGCGACGGTGGTGGGGCGGGCCTCGGAGGGGCGGCGGGCATCGGGGCGGACGGACTCGCCGAGGTGGCGCTCCAGGAAGGCCAGCGGGAAGAGGCGGCGGTACGCCTCTACCTCCATCTCCCCCGCGAGCCCGCTGGCGGCGGCCGCCGCCGGTTCGGTCTTCGCCGCCATCTCACCGCTGGTGGTGGCTGCTGGCTGAGGAGAGAGAGGGGTTTGGGGTTTCGTGCTGAAGGGCCGCGGCTTCCTATCATAGATAAATTTCACCAGCGGTCCATTAACTTGTCCCGAGTTCTCATCTAGGTCCCGGTACTCTCAAAATGCACTTATCGGTCCTTAAACTTGTCATGTGCTCTCATCTAGGTCCCGATACTCTTAAAATGCACACAACAGTCCTCCAACTTGTCTCACAATCTCATCAAGGTCCATATACTTCCAAAATGCATTTATTTATTTTGAAAAAACATTTTTGTCAATCAAAACCTTCATTATTTCAAACCAAGTTTAAATCCCACTCAAATTTGATCCAAAATTTACAAGAAATAATCACAAACACATGGTTGATTAAGAATATTGGATATAATATTTGGTGAGTTTAAGAATTGCAACTTTAGCACAATTATTTAATAGTTGATTTTATTTTAGAGATAAAAAATTATTGATAAAATGACAAAAAATCATGGAGAAATCAAGAAATATCTAAAATAACCCAGAATCAAATTATTTTTTTGTCATTTTCTCAAGAATAATTTATTTCTAAAATAAAATTAGTTGTTAAATAGTTGTGCTAAAATAACAAGTCCTAAAATCATTAAATCTTATATCCAAAATTCTTAATCAACCATGTTTTTTGATTATTTTTTCATGAATTTTGTATTAGTTTTAAGTAGGATTTGAACTTGGTTTGAGAACATGAAAGTTTTAAACATTTAAAAATGTTTTTTCTAAGAAGTTTAATATATTTTGGAAGTATATAGACCTAGATGGGACAACAGGACAATTTGAAGGACCGTTGTGTGCAATTTAAGAGTATCTGGACATGGATGAGAGCGTGGGACAAGTTTAAGGACCTATACGTACATTTTGAGAGTACCGGGACTTAGATGAGAAATCGGGACAGGTTCATGTACCGCTGGTGAAATTTACTCTTTTCTTTATGTAGGAGGAGGGGAGGGACCGCGGCAGTGCTGCGGACGGACGAGTTGCAGCGGCCAGGCGACCCGTCGTCTCTAGGGCCGGCGCAGAGGCGAGCTGCGATCTGCCTCTTGCCTGCGACGGTAGAAAGGGAGGGGAGGGCAGGCGGCAGCAGGCGGCGCAGAGGGTAGGGAAGGGGCGGCGGGCGATGCGGATCGGGACGGGAGGAGGCGGTGTACGATGCAAGGTCGGGGGAGAAAAAAGAGAGAAAAGGATCGTGAAGAGTTTTTAATTTAGAAAACCTTACAAATTGTTGACGAGATCTCATAGCCATTTGCAATGCTCCAACCCAAGAACAATGCTGCCTAATATAGAGTTATATTTACCTGTCCATGATATTGGTGGAAAACTGAAAATAGATTGTTTTTCTGTTATTTATGCTATAATTTTATAGTTTCGTTTGTTAACTTTTTCTGCACAAAGTGGTCAGCTACGTCCTATGCCACATATTGAAAGTTTATATGATCCTGCCATTTTCTGTATAATCGCTTTTGACTACTATTTCTCCATCAGAACTAGAATTATTTTTGGTTTCTCTCCGGAAGGTGAAGGCAATGCACTGGGTGGATGGCAAGGAGCAGGACAACCTGACGTGGATCAGCGCCAGGACACCGCTGCGTCCGTCGACATCCAGAAGCCGATACACACTTGGTGAGACAGACTCTTGTTCTCTATTTAGATGGTGACCCCGCATCATTCATCAAAGTTTTGCAGCATCTGAAACCCATCTTTCTAGATGTAGTGTAGTTCTTAAACACCTTATACAACGATTTTGGCAGCCTAACTACTCTTTTATAAACTGCTCTTTTCTAAACTGTTGGGCAGCAACTATTGGAACTATTTTAATTTTTCCATGGTTCAACATCTCGGCCAAATTAGATAGAAAGACTGATTTGAATATGCCTGCTGTGGTGGGCTTGCATAGATAAGTAGCATACCTGTATGTGGAGTGTCACTTCCATGTAATTGTGGTAGTATTTGCTTGCACATTGTTTTCTTTAAGTAATACCTCAATTGATCTACAACGTTTTTCTGACCTGAGCCATATTAAACATTTTGATAGTCATGTGGACTTGAATGTAATGCATAGTTTTATGATGCTTTAGGTTCTTCTTGCTTAAATGGCCCAAGCTACATTGACGTTGTGAATGGTCCAAGCCTGGTTTATGGCAGTAGTTGGCAGCTCGTATTTCTAAAGGGTAAGGTGCTACTTCAGTTTCCCTTCTCAGAATATATATTTGTTTCTATGTATTGATGCATACTTATATTAGTTGAATTGTGGTTAGAATGCAGAAGCAACTAAAAAACAAATAAGCATGATCTGTCAATTTAGTTAATACTTTCTTGCCATGTGGAGTAATTTCCACATTGGATATTCAGTGCAATTATGAGTTCTTTGCTTAAACAAAAATTACATACTTTATGTTACCTATAGCAATATATGTGTTTGTTGTTGAGTTCCTTGTTAGCCTTGGATTGGATTGGCCAGTCTTTCTGAATTTTAGGCAGCTAGAGACCACAAATGCTGCAGGAAGCAACAAAAAAAAAATCTAGGTGTCCTACAATAAGCCTTATTAGATATAACGACTGCGACTGATTGATTGGGTTTCCAGTTGGGCATGCTGTCAGGCACGAATTTTGCTTCAAGGTCACCTACTTGGAGATTTATAACAAGGACATCAATGATCTCTTGACGCTCGGGAGCCGGAAGCTACCGATCCATGATAACTTGAAGGTAAATACAAGGAATGCTTCTGATATTCTTCCTATTATGATCTTATCAGTACATGTATCCTTCTTGTTTGTTATAGGCAGCTGAACCGTTGTGTCAGAGTTATCTCTGCTCTTATTCTGTAATTGAACCATGCACAAGAGGTTTAGTTACAATCTTTTCGACCTGAAGTAAATTTGTATATATTTTCATAATCTTTTCGATGGTGTAAAATATGGTACAAGAGGATAAGTAGAAATCCATATATGCTCGGTTTAGTGAAATGTTGTAATGTGTATCTTTATTCTTTAGCAAACAGCACAAAACATATTAGTTGGCTCTCAAACAAGAATGTGTAGCACATAGTTGGCTACTTGATTGATACGAGATCGCACTGTTGCATTTGGTTAGGCTGCAGTAATTAGGAATTTTTTTAGAAAGGGCACTAATTAGGAATTAGTAGTATCTTGTAGGATTACAACCTACGAGCACAATTTTTTTTCTTATTTTCAAGTGAATAAAAATAGTTTTAGGGTTCAAATGCTAAATTAGTAATTTCAGTGTGTGTACATACTATTTTGCTCATGGATTAGCATAATGTAGCAAATGTGAAAATTATTTTTACTAAACAAATGTGAAAATGCAATCTCCCTATCGTTGATCACTGAGTATTTATTCCACTATTGACAGGCTTTAACATTTGGTTGGAACACATTGTCACTGGGGACCTATGTCATGGTGTTCCTTGAAGTTCAAAGTGCAAAAGAGCGCCACATTTGCGTGAGACGTGTTCATATTTGACAGTTCTAGATTCAGGTAGTCCTCCAATCCGTTCTGTCACTTTATCCTATTCTTTTTCGCTCAAATATTCATGCTCCTCTGTGTTGCATTCTTCGCTATGATCCACTCAACCATACTTGCTTTATTTGACAGACTTTTAACTCAATGCTATCCCTCTCTGTTGCTAATACAAAAGCAGATCACATGAAATTTTGTCCTATGGCTATGCCAATTGGGGCAATATCCAGAATAGTAGTAGTACTAGCAATACCGTAGTAGTAATAATTGGGGCTATGCCAGTTGGGGCAATATATTTTTTTTATAAAATTGTATTGTTTGCCTCTGTATTTTTCTACGCCATCCCACTTGCGCGCCGATGCCGATTCCTTCTTCCCCAATTCCCTCTCCACCATGGCGGCATGGCGGATGGCGCGGCAGGCGGCGCGCGGTCGCTAACTGCTCCTACACTAGCAGGTCTAGCTAGTTGTGATCCGCGATCTCAAATCTAAGCCCGACTGCCAGGTTCAGAACGCGCGCTCGACTCACATGCCCGTCCACCTCCTGCCTGCTAGTGGACGATTCAGAACGCGCGCCCGACGAGGTGCTGCATGCGCGCCCTTCTCTCTATCTTGTGCTAGCACATGCCTGTCCACCTCCCTGCCTGCTGGTGCTGCAGCTTCATCGTCGGTTCCCACCCGCCACTTGACGGGGCATCAACTAGGGAAGTGGTGGGGCCTGTGGCCGCGGCGTGCCTGGCGAGTCTCGGCAGGCGTCAATGACTCGACGAGGGCGACGGCGGCTAGCCACACGAGCGTTGGCACAGTGGCGCTCCGGCCGACCCAGCGGGGCGGCGGCCCCGGTCGGCTTCGACAGGCGCGGCAACCCCGGCGAGGCATCACCCTCGGCGGAGTGGACGCGAGGTAAAAACTTGTTGCAAAATTTTTTGAAAGGTTTTTTTACAAAGTTTGCTCCAAAATTTGTTGCAAAACTTTTTGTTAAATATTTTTCACATTTTTCTCAAAAGTTTGCTGAAAATTTTTGTTGCAACATTTTTTCAATATTTTTTGTGGACATTTTTTTCACAGAAAAAGTTTTTCACATTTTTCTTGACAAAGTTTGCTTCAAAATTTATCGCAAAATTTTTCTTCAAATATTTTTCACATTTTTTCTCTAAAAATTTCTCAAAATTTTGTTGCAAACTTTTTTTCTAAGTGCCTGGATGTGAGAGCCCTGCGGGCGTGTGCATGCGTGAGCCATGCGGGCATGTGCATGCGGCCATGCGGGGAGCCATGCCGGCGGGTGCATGCGGCCATGCGAAGGGACGCTGCATGCGTGCATGCGGGCGCAGTTGGGAAAACCGAGCGCACGGTGCGCTCCGTGCGCCCGCGCGCAAATTAGTCGTCTCCGCTGTGACCGAAGAAGAGCTGCTAGCATTGCGCAGCAGCGTCGTAATAGGTGACAAAGGGCAGAAAGGGAATGTCGCGACAGGGTTAATAATAAAACAAAACACCGTATCCACGCCGCGTTATTACCATCTAAATCATTGCAGGAGTTCGTCACCGGCTCACCTGGTATTAGCTTGCAGCAGAGTTCGTTGCACGTGACATTAATTTTCTTGGTTTGGTCCTGCTGAGCCAAGTTGTGTTTCGGGGTTCATCACAAACGTGTTTTGGTTTCATTTGGGCCTCAGGCCCACCCATCTATCTATAGTAGGTTGTTGGGCTGGCCCTAGAGTTCAGTTTTGGGACAAGATGGGAAAGCTATCAGAATTTATTTCAGAACATTCTTCCTCGATCCTCAGAGGTCAGAGGACACGCACGATGCCAATGTTGGATGGATTTGATCTTGATCATCTTGAGCTCCGCGAAGTCTTGATCACCGCATCTCACCACCTCCACGCCGGTGAAGATATGAAACCTGCATCGCACGTGTCAACATCAACATCTCCGGCAGCGCAGTACTCCGTCCGTATCAAAATACTCGTCGCTGTTGACTTTTTTTTACAAACTTTGACAATTCGTCTTGTTCAAAAAATTATTGTAAATATACGAAAAGATAAGTCAAACTTAAAAATCATTTGATGATAAAGTAGGTCATAAATAAAATAAAAGATATTTGTATAATATTTTGAATAAGACGAATAATTAAACGTTGCGAAAAAAGTCAATGGCGACAAATATTTCAATACGGAGGGAGTACTTGGCAGTGCAAAGCCTGCCTGAACCCAAATTCACCAAGTACACACTCGTCTCGTGATCTGCCCAGACGTGCTGCCACCGCCGGCTTGCTGAGCACGCGAGCTCATGGCGCACAGGTGATGGGGCCTGCAAGCCGACAGGCCAAACCAGAGGCCGAGCTCCGGAACGGCAGCACCCAGTCATCGTGTCGAAGCAGTAGGTGCCGGCGGCGGTGACGCTCCCCAGCTGGCCGGCGACTGGTAGATCGTGGCGCCGTCGACGGCCACGGACCAGTCCCACCGGGTGGCTCGCGGAGGAACGGCGGCGGCGGGAGGAGGCGCCACCGCCAGCGCCGGCCCTTCAAGGAGAAGGAGGAGCGCCCGCCTCGAAGGGGACGCGGCTGCGGAGCGCCATCATGTCCATGGCGGGCGCGTAGACGGTCTCGGTGTGGCTGCGGTTGACTCGCCGGAAGATGTACGACCCTGACGGCACGAGCTCGCCCCTGCTCGACTGCGTCCCGGTGCAGCAATGGCTTGTAGTTATTCAGCAAACCATCATCTCGATACCACGTCGGCCGCAGCGGCGGCAAAGAAGAGGAACGGCGGACGTGTTCGGCCCCTTTGGCAGCCGAACACGACGTCTCCGTCTCCCGCACCCAAGCCCACGCCGCCTGCGACGGTAAGGAATCTCAAGGATACGGCGGCGATCCCTGGTCCCGCCGTGACGTGGACGATCACGATCAGGGTCGAGATTCAGCGACGTAAACGGCAGCGGCAGGGAGGACTGATCAAACGGTCATAAGCGCGTGGGTGCTTTCCAAGCGAAGCTGAAGAACGCAGGAGCACCAGCCCCTGTGCTTTGTCGGTGTCGGCATACGCGGAGCCAGTGCATGGCGCCGGCGCCGACCAATGTACAGACTACAGAGTCGTCCGTTGCGACGATCTCCAGGCCGCAGTCAGGGTGCAAGAGGCCAGGATAGGCGAGGCCGTCGGGCAGGGAGGTGTTCCAGGTCTGTCCTCTGACCCCGGTGCGCTCCAACTGGCCGCGTTCCCCGGCCAGGGGGTGGACGGTATTTCATTTACCGTCCACCCCCTGGGGTCGCGCCGGCGGTTGGATCGCCAACGAGCGGCGGGATACGACGCGTGGTAGGTGGTTTCAGCGACTTATATCGGCACGAAAGCCTAAGAAACGGCCCAATTAGTAGATTAGGCCCAAGAAGCGACGCCGGACCCTTCTTCTTTTGTTGTGGGCGGCGCTGCGGCGGCTGCGCAAGGTTGTGATTGTCATCTTGATTTACGGCCCAGCCTAATAATCATTGTCATCTTGTTTTACTGTCAGTCAACCTACGTTCTTCTGCATACTGCAGCAGTGCAGCTGGAACGAATTGTTGAAATAAAGTTCTTCTGTTTGGGGAGTGATATGTACTAATAGCTAACTCCCTCAAGGCCCCAAGTAAAAAGAATGCTGTATTTTCTTTCGTGCACCCAAAGCTGCACGCGTCTATGTAACTTCGTGCAAGTGCTACAAAAGAGAAGCTCCAAAGCCAGTGCCCTGTGAACAGGGTCCTCGAATCAAGGGCAGCGGAGATGCGTACAAAAAAAGCAGCGCAAAAGGAAGAAATCAATGATTGTTTGACTAACACAGACCTACACCAAAGTTAAATTCATTAGCTGCTATGGCCATAAACAAACAAATGAGGGCCATTCTGCAACATTTTTAAAATTAAAAACATGACAGGCCACCATTTGAACTTCCCTCCAAAAGTTCAAACTCCCAGGTCTGAATGTTCCTATCTTCAGGAGAGGGGAAAAAAAAAGAGAATGTTTCAGTACTGCTATTCTTTTTAGGCCAATCACTGCATTGGACAAACTAATTCTCACACTGCTGGTAAATCACATCACTTATCAAGTCTCAATCCTGGCAGTAGTTTTATATCCCCAATGGCCAAAGCCAAATATATAAAGGATCCCAAACCCCAGAAACCCCGATCCCAAAAGATCAGTTTTCCAGCTCATCCATTCACTGCTTGGAACTCCTCAACATTTTCCTCCTAGCTGACTGATCAGTGATCACACTGGCAGCTTGATACTCCAATCCAAAGTTCCAAACTACTAGCTCCCTCACATTGCCAGTTAGCTGCTGTCACCGGCCTTAGTCCACAGGCGCCTGTCATGGGGTGCACAGCCTCAAGGCAAGCCCGGCACGACCTCCGGTACTGCCCGTCGCCGATGGCGCTGCCGCGGAGCCAGTCGTTCCCGTCCCGGTGCCCCAGCGACGTCGGCGTCCACGTGGTGCGGCTCACGTCGTCCACGCTGGGCTCCCTCGAGCTCGATAAGGCCGCCCTGCCGCGTGCCGCGACGGAGCCCGCCACGGCCGCGGCGAGGCTGGCGCCGCGCACCCCCACCATGACGCCGCCCAACGAGCCCGAGGACATCGACGCGTGGGCGCTCATGGCGGGCCTCGAGGACCACTCGCCCCTGCTCGCCTCGCCGTTCGGCCGCCACTCCTTCTCGTTCCCAGTCGTCGCCGCGCCGCCGCCGCAGGAGCTCGCCGCCGTCGCGTCCGCCAAGGTCACGCCGCTGCCGATGCCCCACGCCGCCGGCGCCGGCGAGGCGAAGGATTTGCAACCTGCCGCCGCCGCGGCGCAACCGAGCGGTGCTCTACTTCACGTCGCTCCGCGGCGTGCGCGCCACGTACGAGGATTGCTGCCTGGCGCGCGCCATCCTCAAGGGCTACGGCGTGCGCCTCGACGAGCGCGACGTGTCCATGCACCGCGGCTTCCGGGACGAGCTCCGGGGCCTCCTCCTCGGCGGCGGCGCGGGCGCCAAGTGCTGGGCGGCGGCGGCCGCGCCGGCGCTCCCAAGCCTGTTCGTGGACGGGGAACTCGTGGGGAACGCGGAGGAGCTGAAGCGGCTGCACGAGGCCGGGGAGCTCGCGGCGAGGCTGGACGGGTGCGAGAGCGCGGCGGCGGCGGGAGATGCCGGCGCGTGCGAGGCATGCGGGGACGTGCGGTTCGTGCTCTGCGAGACGTGCTCCGGCAGCTGCAAGGTGTACGTGGACGACGAGAGCGAGCTGGAAGAAGACGACGCGTCCGGCGACGATGGCCGCGGCGGCGGAGGCGGGTTCCGGCGGTGCACGGAGTGCAACGAGAACGGCATCGTCAGGTGCCCCGTGTGCTGCTGAGAAGTTTTGGACACGCCACGTGACGGGCACAATTCTTTTTCCCTTCCGTGCGCCACTTGGATGTGGCGCACGCCAAGCCCCCTGCGGTTTTGTGAATGATCTTGTATTCTTGCGTGCGCGATCGACGGTCCAGGATGATCGTGGTGTTTCTATTTGGATTTTTGGATGGCATGTTAACAGATGCCAAATTGCCAACGCTTCGTTGGAGTATGTCTAGTACTAGTCCAATAACGAACCGGATCGTTCGCCGGCTGGATTGGCCGTGGACTGCTTCGTCTACGCGTTGCTCCCTTTTGCTCGCGACACGGATGCGGTGGCGGTTGCCTGGTTGGAGCAGTTGGTTGCTATTCAAAGCCAGCGCCGGCGCCGGCGCCGCGGCGGCGCGTTTCCATATGCAACAAAAAGGCGAGGCGCAGGAACGGGACAATTGGAGCAAAACAAGGCGCTTTGTCATTGCTCCGACCAAAAATCTTAAACGGCGGACATTACATAGTAGTAGGAGGAGGAGGGGTAGGCCTCTAGTTAGCTCTAGACCAATCATCTCCTCCTCTGACCTCCTCTAGCACTAGCTAGCTTCTGAATTCCGATCAAGCAACACATAGTACAACACATAGTACATTGATCGATTGACCGAATCCGAATCCCTTTCTTACCCCGATCTGATCAGTCCGCTGTGCTACACACAAAGATCTCGACAACAGGAGCAAGCGCGCGGCGACCGCTGCCGGCCGACCGAGCCCTCACGACGCACCAGCTTTTTCTTCTTAACTGACCTACTACTCGAAATCGCTCCTTACACTAGACCCAGACCTTGTAATTACCAGCTGGTGCCGGATGCTCTCACTTCACCTTCCGCTTGCCCACGCCTAATCGCACACATGAACAAAAGTACACACGACTGTTTCGCTTTCTTATTCTGTTGCTGAACGTACAAACTCTTCTTCTTCTTGCACGCCGGCCTGCACCGGCCGGCCGGCAGGGCTCAGTGGCCGCCGCCGCTGACGGCCCGGAACTGGCGCTTCGAGATCTTGGGCAGGAGGAAGAGCCCCACGATCCCGCCGACGAGTGCAAAGCCTGACGCGATGCCGAACGCCGGGATGTTCCCCTTGCCGAACAGCGCGTCCCATGGCCCCGCGCCCAGCGCGATGATCACCTGCACACCAACCAAGCAGTTGTTGCAGCCGTGAGCACATTGTACACTACGTGCTATAGTACATGCCCTGTGCAATTTAGCGGCTGCAGAACGTGCGCTACTGACCTGTGGGATGACAATGGAGATGTTCAGGACGCCGGTGCAGAGCCCTTGCCCGCCGCCTTTGGAAGCTGCCAGCTGCGCCGTCACGGCGAACGGGACGCTGTACAGGATCTGCAGTCGTGGAAACAGAGATCAGGACAACATGTTCTGCGGACTCTTGCGTGTGGCATGTTAGGTGCAGATCATATATATGCTTACAGCGAGAGGGACACCGAGGAACGCGAACAGGATGAGGCACACGGCCTTGATGCTGGTGCTCGCGGTGATGGCGTCCTGCACGTATCCGTGGTAGTCCTTGAGCGACCAGTAGCTGATGAGCGCGGTGGCCGCCATGGCGACGCAGACCATGAAGTTGCTCGTCACCCACACAAGCCTCGGCCCGACCTTCCGGCACATCGGCTCGATCAAGGAAGGAGCTGAACCCTAGGACAATCTGCGCAAGGGCCAATGATCGACGAAGCTCGTGGTCAGCTACTAGTATATGTAACGACAGAATGTACAGTAATGTCTGGAAATGGAACGAATGATCTTACCGAGTTGAGCAGCAAGCCGAACGAGCCTACTCTGACACCTTCGTCGAAAGCTGCAACCTGAGCGTTGGTACCCTTGGGGTCGCCGTGGTAGATCTCACGGCCCATCCAGTCGGTGTCGTAGAGGATGAACGGGAACCATGAGAGCTGCAACGTCATTTGGCAGCGTCAGTACAGAGTGACACGAGCACAGAATTCAGTCAGGGACGCTCTGAAATCAGTGAAGTGGCTAGATGACTCTGTATGGCGTACCCAAGTGAGGCCGGTTACAAGAAGCACAGACGGCATCCCAGTGGGCAAGTTCTTGAAGCCCTGGAACACAGCAAGTGGACCGGTAGGTTCAGCTTCGACCTCACCGTTTGCTTTTGTTGGGAGGTTTTGGTTTCCTTTGAATGGTACTTCCCGGGCGAAGATCAGGGTTATAGTCAAGCAGAAGATCAGGAACACCTAAACACATAAACAAAAAGAAAACATCCAAGATTTAGCATCTATCCACGTCATAAATCAGTATGGGAGGAATATATGCGTAAAGATAACAAAAAGAAAAACATCCATGTTTTAGCATCTATGCGAATCAGAAATCAATATCAGAGGAATATATGCATAAAGGTTGTTAGTTAATACATAACATGGTATATCAGTAGTCACAAATATCTTGTGAACATGTTGCGAGATAAAATCATAAAATAAAACTTACCACAGCCACCAGAAATGCACCTTTCAGGTTTGCACAGGCTTCACAACAGGCTTTTGTTTTCAGGAAGGGAAACCACCTGTATATGATGATATCAGTTATGCAGGATGCGCATTTTCAGTAAACTAGTTTTCAGATAGAGAGCCCGATAAAATTTATGTACAGGAGTGCTGGACTTACTTGTGCCAATTGTTTGTGGAACCAGAGGAGTACCCTAGGATATTTCCCAACGCCATCCAAGAACAGAAGATTGAATTAGCTGCGCTAGGGCCATGATGACCTGTTGAGTGAAAGAAAAACAGAGAGTTGCAGATCAGGTTCCACTGATGTCACAGCAGCTACCAGTACAGGCTGTTTCTCTAATTAACCAACAATTGTTGGTGAAACCTGAAGTGAGTTAGCCGTGAAAGTTACCTGACAAATCAGCCATTAGGGCACGAGCTGGACCCTGCAGTTGAATGCAAAATGTCAGATTTTGTTATAGTGCTTTTTCAGACTGGTTCGTATGGAACTCTGAATTGCTCATATAGATGTACTCACTTGCACAGTATTGTTGGAGAAGTCAAGTAGCCAGAACCCCAGAACATAGACGATTGCAGCATGCCAGCGAGGACCATGGTAGAGACTGTATTACACATCATCAAGTATAACATCAGTTGAGACTGATGCCAAGCAAAAGGTAAATTTATTTGAGGCAGTAGCCCCAGAATGAAGCGGTTACCTGCACTCTTCCTTTGTGTCGCCCAGAGCAGCTCCAATGTCTGATGAAAACCCAACGATCACAACCTGCACAGCATAAACTTGACAAATGTTAATAGTGAGCCTTGAGTGAGGAGCAACAGTGGGTGAGCTTCAGTTCAGTTCTAAGAAAATAGCGATAGAGATCAGAGAGAGAGAGATCAGAGAGAGAGAGAGAGAGAGAGAGAGAGAGAGAGAGAGAGAGAGAGAGAGAGAGAGAGAGAGGAGAGTGAGGTTCTCACAGCAATACAAATGAGCAGACATCCTGTCAAAATAAATGGCCTCCGTCTACCCCATCTCGCGGTGCACTTGTCACTGTACAGGCCAACAAGCGGTTGAACCTGCACGGTAGAAGAAAGGTTAATGGATAATTACTGCAGTATAACAGTAGCATTGGTGCAAAGTTAAGTATTGTACTCACCACTAATCCAGCAATAGGGCCACATAGCCACATGAATGAAGTAAGGGCATGTGAAAGCCCCAGAGTCTGCACAAATATAGGCAAAATTCAGATATCAGTGAACAATTGCGAGTGCTAATGGTTGTGTAATAACTAGTTCAGCTACTTGTAGCTGATTCTGATAAACTGGCCAGATACATTATCATTAATAGGGAAAACTACTTGCAACGAACCTGCTGCATGAGAAGAACACTATCATTAAAAAAAATTAGTTGGTCTGTGCATGTGGAGATACATCGGACAGGATATGTCTTTTTACAGGCACAGGAAAAAAGGAATATATCTGGCCTAAAGAAGGTTCCTGATCTTTAATCTGACCATCCAGGGCTCATGGTGTGGTTAGGCAACGTGCCAGATCAAACCTGACATATTCGCCTGCACATGCTATCTGCACCAATCGGCTTGGTGGCACTTGGCTCAACAAGGCTACGGCCTACCGGAGCGAGCACAAACTTTATCCAAAGTAGTCTGCCGAATAGGCATGACTACATAATAAAATATTCCGTTCGATCAATATTGAACATTTTTTGTTGAACGAAACATCCATGAACAGTTCTTATGAACAATGGGTGAAGCCGTGAAGGCTCTTGCTATTTTTGTTCGGTATGGGCAGATGCCGACAAAAGGATAGCGTCGTGTGACAGACGGGCCTTCTTTATAAGTAGGAATCTCAAAACGTAGAATTTGAGTTGGCTTTGAATTGCAATTTGACAGTAATTGAGAACGTACGAAACTTTCTAATGGAAACATTTGCATATATAACATAACAACAAAACGCAGGAATGTTGGACCTCATGTTAGATTTTTCTATAAAATTCCTGTGGTTTGATACAAATTATATAGGATTCTAGGATGTCCAATAAACTGTTTCAAAGGGACACGTAGGAAAAAAAAATCCATTGGGAATCAAATCCTAACAAAAATCCCACCAGTCCTTTATTCTAAATTCTTTTTTTAAAAAAATCCTTTGTTCTAAAGGGGGGCCATACTAGTTGAGTTTTCTCCTCTTTTAATTAGCTATTGATATGAAGAAAGATTATATTCCTTAAATTTATCCATCTCTGATTGTTCCAATGGCAAAAAAAAGAAAAAGTTGGTTAGATGATACAATATTAGCGTGGAACATTACAAATTGGCATACACTTATATAAACAAAAAAGTTTTTTGTGTCGACGAAAAATATGGAAGGTTGGGGTTTGTTTGGAACTTTGGACGGTGGGCGAAATGGTCGGTTTCCCCTTCTGGAGTTCTGGAACAGTGGAACTTCTGGTAGAGCATTTGGCGAGAGAGACTGCAGGTACACCGGCCGACCATGCGGGTTTTTGGGAAAGGGCTACTACCAACTATAGAAAGTCATGGTGTAACTAGCTAGGCACATACGAGTTGTCATATAAAACAGTAGTACTACTAATTCAGAACAACATACTAGTACGCCACTCAAGTTCGTCGACTATTAAACAAAAGATGAAACGAATGTTTTTTTTTGAATGGTTTGACTTGTGTGCAGAAATAAACTCGAGGTTCAGAACCTAGTACGTAGTTGTAACTGGTACAGAGGAAAAGTGAGCAATTAAATATATATACGTCTCCAGGAGAGCCGAATGATCATCCATCGATCGGGAAGGGTCCATGGTGATAGCTACGCATACACTTGGAGACCACCGTCAAGCAGAAACAAAGTGTAGCTATCAATTGCAAGCTTTGGCCACATGTGAAGATACTGGTCATGAGTACCCCTACTTTGTTGGTAAGCTTGACGGGATAAAGACAAAACGATCCAAACAACATTGGTCAAAGCTAAGTGCCGTTTATAGAATTTAATTCATTTACTAGATTATTAAAACATGTATATCGTTCCAAGAAATATAACAACCTGCTTCGATCGAAAACTTGCAAGCAAATTAAATTCTACCATGCGCCGTAGTCCATGCGCGACGGACGGAGCATGTACGTACGTGCCGTGCACGGGCGCGGCGCACAAGAACATATTATTATAATCTCGCAGCATGCACACACACGCATGCGCGTCTCGCTGATGAGTAGGAGAGGATCTCCAAGAAGAGAGGAGGGGGATGCATGTCACGGTGATGTTGTGTGTATACCTGGACGTAGGGCGTGAGGAGGGAGAGTTGCAGCGCCCACCCGTACTGCACGCCGCCGGCGACCATGCCGGCGAGGATGAGCCTGCCGAGGCTGATCGGCTCCGGGGCGTCCGCCGCCGCGCCGCCGCCTCCGCCACCGGCGCCGCGGACGCCCACCGTGAGCTCCAGCTCGCCGTCGCCGCGAGCCATGCCGCCGCCGCCGAGATCACCGCCGCTGCGACCTTTGGTTGCCGCCGGCAGGGAGGAAATTAATCGAGACCAAGCCGAATCGTCGGAGAGGGACCAAAGGGGAAGCGAAGCTTTGGGAGGCGCTGCGTGGAGTCCCGGGAGGAGGGGGGGAGATCGACGAAAATGGAAAGTGAGAGAGGGGTGGGGGGGTGGGGAGGAGAGCGAGGAGGAGGTGCGCTGAGAGCGCGCGGAGTGAGGAGAGGCGAGCGAGGTGGGTGGGTGTGTGTCTGGAGCGAGGGGAGATGGCGAGGCATTTAAAGGCCGTGAGCGAGCGAGAGCGCGCATTGCCGAGCAAGGCAACCACCCCGCGGCCCGGCCCGGACCACCCTAGCCCAGATGCGGCCACTCGTCCGCCATCCTCCTATCGGAAACGAGGAATTAAATTAGGAGTATTATTATTATTACTGAACCATATAGTGTATATATATATCTAACAGGCATCAAGAAGGATATGTAGCACGCAGATGTGCACTTATCCAACTCGGATCATTGCCTTTCCAGGTCGTCTGATCATGATCAGACAGATGCTAATGGCTTTATTATATCCTCTGAGAAATTAACATTTGGGTGCGCGCACGCAGCGATTCTCCACCATGCATGATGCATCGGCGGTCGGCCGGAGGCCCGGAGCCCGTGTGCCTGCGGACGCTTTTTGGCTCGCTCTCTTCTTTTTCTTTCTCTCTGCATGTCCACGCCGACGTCGTCAGCGCTTAGGAAGAAGCCAAAAGGCTAATAACCCCCGTAGCGGCTATAATAAAGCGCAGTAACACACACACGGTCGTTGTTGGTGTTTTGCGCGAGGTCCACTGCCGCGCGCGCGCGCTCGTCCAAGCACGGTGACGTGCCGGGGGATGGGACCTAGTACGTGGCAGCGTGACACGCAATCATCACACCACCGGCCGCCTGCCCGTGCAAGTACAAGCATGCATGGCACTTGGTAGTTGGTACATCAGTGGAGTGACTACTATACGTGACAAAGGTCTTCACCACTTTAGCCTTTAGGGAGGGATTACGCGCCATTAGAGAGCTTAATTAATTGCTAAGTTTGGAGCTCCCCAGTACGTTAACATCGTCGTCACTGTGCATATATACTTGCTCAGAGTCTCCACGCCTAGCCTATGTGTATATATAGGAGGAAGGGGTAAAGGGCCATAATCTGCGACGAACAACACGGGGTTTAGCGAGCCCTCTCCCACGCATGAGCGCGCATGCATGCAGAAGCAGAGCGACGCGCGCTTGCCACAGGCAGACGGCAAGCCTCTTCTCTGGAGAAGATGTACACAGATGGGACAGGGAGGGATGAGCTTAATTTTCAGTGTACTTCTGTTAGGGAAACGATCTCTGTCGTCTAATCCCCGGTCCTAGCTAAGGGGCCCACGAAGCTCTGTTTTATTTGCAGGAACTGGAGCGCGCGGTGAGTGACTTCCATCTCGGCGAAGACCTGATTAAGCTAGCTGCATCGCTTGGACAGAGGTTCAAGTCAAGCGATGCCCAAGCGGAGATGAAGCCTTGAAGATGACAACAAGGGGCGGTGAGGCTGGAACACACTATCCAGAGCGCGAATGCTGATGCGAAGACTCTGAAATTAAAGAAAGCCTCCACTGATGAATCCAAGAGTGCATGGACGTCATGATCAGGAGCCCTCTGCACACAAAGACTTTGCAAAGAGAGTCGAGGGGCACGACCGCGCGAGGACCCTAAAATTATGAGCTACAAAACCGCAGACTTTTTCCTTGTACATCAGGAATATAGTGATCAAGAGACGACTGATCATAGCTGTAAACTGCCGAATGAAACATTGTACTTTCTTCGTATCGAAATATTTGTCGCCGTTGACTTTTTTTTTTGCAACATTTAACCATTTATCTTATTCAAAAAAATTGTTGAAAATATACAAAAAGATAAGTCAAACTTAAAATTAATTTGGTGATAAAGTAAGTCATAAATAAAATAATGATACTTACATAATTTTTTGAATAAGACGAATGGTCAAACGTCGTAAAAAAAGTCAAGGGCAATAAATATTTTGACATGGAGGGATTACATATATTTCAGATGAAAAAAGGAGAGGAAATTTTTGTGCCTCTCATTCTTTTTTTTTTAGTTTCCATCAAACTTCAGCAATTTCCACTTGCCGGTCTAATAAAGCACCATTTATTTCTCTAGTCGTTGGAGTAGTACTAAGCTACAAATGCAGTGCTGACGGTTGACAATTCATCATCGATCTATGGATTATAGCGCTGCCACGTCGGAGTCAAATGCTAAAATCCAATGCCAAGCATGCATCCCCGCAAGAGGCATCAATGCCGTGTGGTCACCAGTAGCACCACCCATGGACGACGCTTACTTGCACGCAGGCACTTTTCGTTTTCTTTCTCTTGCTTTTTGGAGCTATGCCGGTCAGTTCCAAACGTCTGCTCATCAGAGCTTTTGTGTTCACTTGTTAGATCACTTAATTGCATATAGATTGTACGTATTAGTGTACTAGTAGTGTTCTACACAACCAGTTCAACTTAAGAAATGGGTGAAAAGTTTTTCGTGAGGGAACTAAACACGCCCATATTCCATCCGCGCACAATCGACAAGTGGTACCTAACCATGGTTCATTCATACTTGTACACGGTCGGTCTATACGATCACCTTTTTGAAAACCAGTACTCCACACAATCTTTTTTGTAGCTGCTAGAGAAATGACCGATGCCTCAGTTTTCTGACTTTGGAAGCACTGGCGGCCGGCTTCAAAAAGGCGCTCTTCTTTCTCGTTACACATGGAGAGCTACATATATTCGTAGATGAACCTATCGTGATTTGTAAAGTGGGAGCGTACGGGGTGATAACGGGCCTAACTTTTTATACTAGCAATAGCAAATTTAAGGATCGGCCTTAAACGGATCGGACCGAATTTATATAGAAATTTAGGCCTATAAATGATTAGAGCCGAGTTGGATCATGAAGAGAGCATAAGGGCCATAGCCTATTACCAACCCTACGTACAGTAGAGATGTATAGCTAGGGCCGGGTGTGATCAGATAAGCGAGGCAAATATATATGTATATATGATATATCCATCCAACGCAAAAATGCAATGAAACCAGAAGGAATGGGAGGCTATTGCACTGCACACATCTTGGTATCCGCATCTAGCTAGGCCTCAAAGTGGATATCAATCATGCACACCCTGTTGAGGGAGGGGATGAGGGGGTTGAGCAGAAGGAATAATCAGGCGGGACGAGCTTTATTCAAAGCGCTTGTGTGATGGATATTGATTTCATAAAGCTGCATGCCGAGAGAGCACCGGAATCGATCCATACCCGCGAGATTGGACGCGGACGAGGCATGCTGGTCTGCTCGATATTTTCGACGTGTATAGCGAGAATAGACGCCGGATGCCGAAAAATTGTTCTCCGATCCTCCCTTTAATTTGGATGCAGGGAAATGCCATTTGATCAGCATCCCAGTGAAGCGCCGCTTTCGGAATAACTTCTACATCACCACCTCCTAGTTGATTTCGTACTGTGAATATACAGTGTTATATACTGGGGTTGCTTGCTTGCTGGTGCAAGCAAGTCTCCAGTAAGAAGGAATGTCCTGTGAATATACAACTGTTGTAGGGGGTTGGTTGTCCAATGCAAGAAGGGAATGCTTTCCTTTCTGGCTTCAAGTGGCCGCGTTTAGATGTTTCCCGAACAAGGAATGGAGCAGTACTGGTGTCCAACAAGTAAAGGAAACTAGTAGTAGTCTACTACTAGACCTGAGTACCTGAGACCACGGACTTGCCTGAGACCATGCATGGACCATGGAGCCATGGATGCATGGGCGATGGGATGGACGCACAACTGGGCTAGCTAGTCAACCACATCACCCATTCACCCGTCTTTGTTTGTTTTCGTGCTCCTCCAACAGAGCGGATCGAAGGAGGAAGAGAGGTTTTTGCTTCCCGAGGCTATCCGGCCGGTTTTCCAGTACCGAGGAGTTAAATCCAGTACGGGATAAGGAAGAATGTGAGATGATGTGGCCGAGAGGTCTAACCTAACTACACTACGCCCTGCCCTGGGTCCTGGCCAGCAGGTGCAGCTAGCCTGCAGTGCAGCTCTGCCTCGTCGTCGTAGCGTAGCCTTAGGCGCTAAGCTATGCTGGGGCCGGTAGCGCGTGTGCTCACCTCGCGCGCGCCGGCCGGCCATCACCGACGATTGGGGCCCTTCGGGGATGCGGCGGGCATCATATCTGCCGCCATCGGGCCGGGTTCACGACGACGCGCACAGATGGAGCGGCTGATTGGCAGGCAGGCTTGCCTGCCTGCTTGCCGGTCTCTCGATTATTGGATGCCCTGTGCACAGATGGTGCAGTGCGATTCCGCTTCGAGATGGATTGTTCAGTGCACAGGTACGTATGGCTGGAGGAGGGTGCGCGAGTTCTGGTGGTGCACGTATACCGTGCGCGCGCGCCCGGCCGCTTTCTGTTTTTTCTACGATGCTATACCAAATAAAGCTACGATGCGACGACGACATACCCGGCCATATACCAAAGGTTATGCTACGGCGACGACGACGTTGACGACCGGGAGTTATTCTTATTGCACCCCGGGAGCTTGCAAATAATGGAGGTATATATGGAACAAATTATACCGGAGCTTTGGCTCCGTAATACTACGCATGCAGGAACTACTTGAGAGCATTTTAGTATTCGCACAAGTAAGAACGTGTTAAATGTTCCAGATTCCAGCATAAGCATGACTACTACTACTTGTGGATCCGGAGCATATAGATATAGTAGTGCCCGTAAAAGTGGTTTGGAGTGAGATGAGCTAGCCATGAGGTAATGATGCATTCTTGGCGGATCTGGGGCACAATTATTTCCTTAATAATTTCGCTGGTGTGGGTAGTGGGTATCGGACTATACTATCTATCGGTAGGTATAGTGACGGGCAGCAGTGCGGCGGCGATTCAGCCGTGGGGATCGAATATACGGCGGGCTGCTCTGTCCACGAGCGCAGCAGGCAGGCCTATCCAGCCACTCTCTGCTGAGATGCTTATTGGACTTTTTCTTCAATTCCCCCGGCCCGCTCGCTCTCCGAGTCCTGTCCGATGCCCGCGGGACTCTCCATCGATCCGGACCGGACGTGGGCGCGCGCTAGCACAGCCGGATGCCATGCCAAAGGCGGCGGGTGCGCAAGGGAAATGGCATCTTAACTTCCTCCGCGTCTCGCCGGCTGACTGGCTCGCCGCGCGAATGGCCGCGAGCACGCCACGGCCCACGGCCACCGCCACCACCTCCATTCTCACGCCGTGGGCTAGCCCCCACCCGGAAATGGACACGCCGTGCCGTCGCATCCGTTGCGCTCCGATCCCTCCGGCCGGCAGCGAGAGGCACTACCGAGACGAGACGACTAGCTAATTAAGGGAAGACACGCGGGGTCGGGACAAACGGGCCCAACTTAACCGTCGTTGTTCTCCCCCTGGCCCGTCACGAGCAGGCGCGCGCCGGCCGGCTTCGTCAGGTCGTCTCCGGCGGACCCACCGGCCGCGGCCGCATGCGTGTCAAGCCCTTGCGGGGTGGCCGGGATTCGTCCTTGGCGCGGCACGTACGAGCCCAATTCAGTTGTTTCCTAACGACGACACACACGGCCGGGCCCAATTCAGTTGTTGTTCAGAAACAACGCGTCGTCGTGTCGTCCGCGCCTAGTCGACGGCCTGATGATGGCTCGCGCTCGCGCAGTGCCCCTGGTCGTCCGAGTTGGGTGGGTTGTTGTTGAGGCGGTGCGCGCGGGTGCACGTCGGCAGCACGGTGCCTTGGCCCCGCCTCCGCACTGCCTCCTTCGATCACTCCCTGTCCCTGGCTCCGCCGCGCGTCCCACGTGCTACTACGCTACGCCGCCCCACTTCGATCTACTTCCTGCTCGCGCGCGGCGCAAAGCTGTCGTCGTCGTTGGTTCTAGGTCGTTAATGCCAACGGACGAGGAGCCACTGTCGAGGTTAGAGTTCAAGTTTGTGCGCATAACTTTTCGGAAAAAAGAGTTCAAGGTTGTCATCATCTAGTTGTCCTTCCGTGAGTGTAAGGTGCGCTGGGAGCAAGATGAATTGGTGGTGGTGGCGGTTGTGAAAAATTGAAAATAGTGGTGGAGACAGCTCGTGGGCCATGGCAAATCATTGCCGGCCGTTTCCGTGCTTGGAAGTTTCGTGATTTCAAATCTTCTACTATATAGTACATACGTATTATTGCCATTCATTGTAGGTAGAGAGACGTGAAAGTGTAAGCCTGTGCTGCTGGGCCCTTGGGCCCTCCGTTTGATTTGAGGCCACACAACAATGCCAGAAATGTTTTCGGCCGGCTAAACTACTTACTTGGGTGGACGCAAACCATACGTCATTTTGACATCCCCAATTTTGGCATCACCTACTTTTGTGAGGAAAAAGGTCCCTTTTACCTCCCTAGACAATGGGCCGAGTTCGCGTTTCCTCCTTAAACCACATAACCGTTTATCTAACACCCTCAACTATCAAAACCATTCGTTTTACCCCCTCGACGGTTTGGAGGGTGGTATTCGCTGACGTGGCAGCGGGTCCCACATGTGCAGCGCGGGCCCACCTTCAATCTCTCTCCTTCCTCCCTCCACTGCCCCTTCTCTCTCTTCCTCCTCATCTCCACCGCCACCTCTGCCATCTCCGGCTGCTCCCAGCGGCCAGCGCTGCCACCTGCCGTCGACTTCTCCCCGCGTCGCCACCCACCGCCGACTACCTGCGCCGCCGTGTGCCGCCAGCAGCTCCCCGGATCGCTTCCCTTCCTGCGGGTGGCGGCGACAGCACGTGGGGGAGGGGGAGGGGGCGGGAAGGGAAGGCGGCAACGGCGGCACGTGGGGAGGAGGTAGGAGACGGCACGGGGAGCACGCGGGAGCCGGCAAGAGGCAGCAGGCGACGGCGTGGGGAGCAGCTCGTCGGGAAACCCGTGCGTGGCCACTGCATCTTCTGGGCCGTCGAGAACGTCGTGCAACCGTGGGTCCGCGTCCTCACCGGCGATGCCCTCCGTGCCGCCCACCACGCCGCCCCGCATCCCCACTTCTACCATGCTTCCCCCGCAGCCGAGGAGGCGGACAGCGGCGTGCGGCTGAGTTGAATCTCTCGCGCGGCAGGGTGCGGAGGCGAACGGCTCCCGCGCAGCCGGCTGCGGAGCAGGTCGGAGGCAGGGGCACGTGACGTCGGCGGAGAGAGAAAGGAGAGATGAGAGGGAATGGATGGTGGGGAGAGAATGGATGTGGGGCCCACATTGACATGTGGGGCCCGCTATCCACGTCAGCGTAAACCACTCCAGAAACCGCCAGGGGGTAAAATGAACCATATTGATAGTTGAGGGTGTTAAATAAACGGTTTTGCGGTTCAGAGAGGAAACGCGAACTCGGCCCATTGTCCAGGGAGGTAAAAGGGACTTTTCCTTTTGTGAGTGAGTTGTGACATGGATGAATTTCGGCTCGGCCCTTGGGCCCTCGAACCAAACAGGCCTATGTTGCTGCCGCGGGAGGAGAGATGGTATCCCTATCCCACCACAGCCTACATCCCTCTGCGCTGGGCCGCTGGAGGAGTCCAGGAGCAACAGTGGCCCAAAACAGCCCGTACCATCGGGTAAGCAAGCTATTCGGCTGCGACTGCGACAGTTCTGGCGGTTGGCATCAGCAAGTAGTGTCTCTCTGTAAGCCTGTTTAGATTTAGAAAAAGCTGTCACTTTTTTCACGAAAAATTATTCACCTAGAGAACCGTATCAATTTATTTTTATCTCTGTGCACGCTTTTATAAAAACAGTAACTTTTTATATTTTTCACATCTTTTCTTCGATCTAAACAAGCCCTCAGTCTCTAGGATATAATACTGTCAGCTCAGATCCTTTTACTCACCGTTTCATTTGACTTGATATGGAAGGTAGTGCTACTCGCTACTGCTACTACGGGGATGCCTCCAGCGCCAGATGCGCGGAGTATAGAAGAAACGAAGAATCAGTAGGGTTCGTTGGTAAATTATTATGTCAGGATAATTTAGATCCTCTCCCGGTCTCCTTTGTTCCATTTCTTCCTACCTAGGAGGTTAGGAGTGGAGTGGAAGCGCAATTGAAAATGTTATCATCTCATCTCTGCTGTTTAAGTACTACTAGCTAGCACTCTATCCTATCCATGAAACAACCCACGCAACTGTTTTCATCCACGCTTGATTACTGACTACAGTTTAGGTTTAGCCGACTGTCAAAGCTCACAGCAGAAACAGAAGCTGAACATTCAAGGGACCTATACGGATCGGGGGATTTTCATTCAGTGAAATAATGCTGTTCATCCAAACACCTCAAAAACAGCTGGTGGCGTGGGCATTTTAAGGTGTGTTGTGATCAAATTGATCAATTGCATGGTGTGTCTTAGATTTGAGTTGAAAGAACTTTATTTTAAATCAGAAAACCAGGGAGAAATTAAAAGGAAGCCACACTTGCATCTTCCTCCTGTTGCAAGAAAGAAGGCAACTCCTAATAATCTTCTTGAGACAAAGGACAAAAGAGGAAGCAGCACATTTTACTAGGAACCCAAAGAGAGAATCAGGTGGCGCGCGCCTTCCCTAACACTAGACAAACAGGCATACTGACTTACTGAGCACTAGCACGGTTGCAACTTGCAAGGAACACACAGAAATGATTTAAGCTTTGCACGAATTACGATGGGACCGATTAAGTACACGAAAAAAAATAGCTCTGGCTCAGGTAGGCAACACGACAACAGCACGTAGGCGAAGTACATTGGCGAATTAGGTAATTAACCTGCTTATCGAAGTGCTAAAGGTTACTCTACTTAGGCTATGAACGCTCCAAGGTAGAAAAGTTCTCCCTACATGAGCAGGCTGCGGATGATGGCCGCCTGCGCGCTGCTCATGTCGGACGTCGCCAGAAGCTCCGACAGCCTCTCGCTCAGGTCGTCCACCTCCTGGTGCAAGCTCTTGATGTAGTTGCACGTCTCCTGCAACACCCTCGCAGATGGTACCTGCATTGGAGGAAAGAAGGGTGAATTCTTCTCAATCGTCTCAAAACTCATGCCAATGCCCAATGCCACATCTAACTGTTGAAGCGTGAGTAGAACACCATGCAACTGTAGCAGCTGATTACTTCATAGCAAATTCGATTACAGAAGAATAACAGAGGCCATTCAACTTTGACTGGCAAACTCGGTAGTTGTACCAACTAACAGATTGGCCGTAGGTACAGGATCAAGTTTTTAGGCCTCAAATGAAAATGCCAAACGGTAAAGTAAGTTCCAGATCAACAACAGTCCATTTAAGTTGGTTGCTGCTAGAAATTAGTTCTGAATAAAGCATTCAGCTCATAGAGGGAATGACGACGAGCTGTTACATACTCTGGCGTTGCTCTGGACACGAGCTTCAGGGAGGAGGTCTTGCAGCTTGGAAATGAGATCGCTGATTTGCTCCTCGGTGATCCTCGATGAGCCAGACTGCCTAGACCGTGACCTCCGGCTTGACATCTCGGTTAATGTGGTTACAAGATTGGAGGAAGCGGTTTTAAGAGAGAGAGAGATCAATTAGGATGGTAGGAGTGAGACAAGCAAATGTGAGATGCAGATGACGTAATGGCAATCAAGCACTTGGGAGAAGCTATGAGAGGAGAAGGAAGACAAGTGCATGGGAGAAAGAAATGGGCAGGTTGTGGGTCTTAAATAGTGGTAGCTCCATAGGAGAAGCCTAAAGAGCAAGCAAGATGAGGTGAGCTTCCCGTGGCCTTAAGATAGTGTAAATTCCAGCTTAAGTCCCTGACCAATAGGGACAAAGTACCATCACATGTAGGATATACTTAGTGAAAGCTTGGCTGTAATTTTTTGAGAGAGAGAGAGAGAATGGCATAAGGAGCTTGCGTCGGTGTTGTGTTACTCGTGCATTTCCCTGCAAGTGGGAGAGCCTCTGATCAACGGGATATGAAGAAATGCCAGTGAGAAAGCCGACTTGGAGGCCAGAACTGTCAGAAGGAACCAACACATGCCATGTTACTTGGCCTACCAAAATATGTGTTTTATTGATTTTGCCCCCACATTATGTATTTAATATATGCGCATGAACGAACATCAGTGGTTCTACAGTAACTGGTAGATGTCTAGATGAGGTTGTGGGCTCTCTTTGTATGTCTAGGATTCAGTATACAGTCATGCATGCATCATGCACCTCTTGTCTTCCTAAACAGGAGTAAGAAATTAAACCCATGGGCTCCATAAACCAACAATGCTGGTTGAAATTCAGTACTGACAACTACAGTCAATAAGCATTTGCATGCGGGCATGATGCATTCTAATAGGATTGATGTCTTTGCATACAGTTTAATTCATGTATATAGTCAAATGAGGAAATTAATATCACTTAAATTCGTTCCCCTATAAGAATTGCTCTTGCATCAGATATTAAGACATAAGCACTATGCATGAAGAAACCATCGGTCATTTCCAAAAAAAAAAGTGTGAACATATAAAATTAGTTGTGCAGTGAATAGATTGAAGAGTGTTAAATACCTCACACTGTACATCAGATTCAGCAGTGTCCTGATGCTGATTGGTCTGCCCGATAATTTGGCACCCACAGCCCATGTCTTGTGGCACCTCGTAATCAATACAGGTATGGGCCACATAGTCAAGTTTAATTTACCATTCTCCTCACAGTATGAGGAAATGTTGTGTCTGATGCTGGCTATTGATGCATCTGATCCCTGCACACAGTTTCCAGTACAAAAATGGAGGTAAACAAAGAAATTATCTAATTTCAATTTTTTTTACAATCAGCTTTGTTAAAAAAGTTGCTTATATAAACACTTTTGAATCAAACCGTAGATGGTTTTGTTCTCTTACTAAAGTTCGCATCAAATATAACAAACAAACCTTTGGGAAAAGATAAGCATAGAATGGCTGGTGAATTGGTTATAACTTATATCGCAGTTACTAACTAGTGAGAAAATATGGAGAATCTTTCTTTCTTGGCATATGATAATACAGTTTGGGCATCAGGGATCAACAAAAAGAAAATTACCTTCTTAAAATTTGGATTTGCAATGAAATAGGCTTGAAATATTACCACAGCATAATCATTTACAACATTTCACCTCTAATTAACTCTAATAAGCAATAACTTAAGACATAAGAGTAAAAATATATAGGCAACTCAACTCCAATGAGCTAGTGAGTGCAAAATAGTATATGTACAAATGATATACTGAATGCGCTGAACATCTCGGAAGAATCATTGTGAGGTTTGACCAGTCAATGCAACCAGTGCAGAAGCTATAGTGCAACTACCAGCTGTAGTGCAAGCTTTTCTTTGTTCTTTTAGTGGCCAATGATGTCAGTACGATAGAGATTAGCTCTTCACAACCTCCAGAAGATCAACCATTAGAATGTGACCTTACAGTGTTAGCACGTGTAGTGTGTATGTGTTTGCACTTGCTTTTCACACTGTTTTCCCTGGAACTCCTAAACGAAAGTTTACCTGTAAACTCTAAAAGTTTACTCCCATTGCCATCGGTCATTTAAGTGCAATCTATGTAGCAGAACATGTATATTTTCTAGACAGTTCAATCCCATTGGTCATTTTAGTGCAATCTATGTAGCATGTATAAAATTATGCCACAAGCAAGTATATTAGTAAACAGATAGCATTAAAATTTCCAATTAATGAATATACATTGTGCCCCTATATGCTTCATAGAGATCTAGGATTGCACAATAATGGTGGCAAACCTTAATACTAACTAGTACAATAGTTGAAGGCATTTCACAACTAGATTTGCAAAAATAATTTGCCATATAAATCCAATGGCTTGGCATAGCATTATGTTCTATACAAATGCAGTACCTAAAGCATCATATTCTGATTCCAGCAAAATGCATGGTTGAGGCACTAATCTATTACTTTTGACGAATTAGAAAAATACAGTATTTTATTCTTTTTTGACAGATTATTACTGTGGGAAATTGTAGCCCTCAGAGTCAAGAGTTTTTTTTTTTTTTTTTTTTTTTTGGGGGGGGGGGGGGGGGGGGGGGTATTTGTCTATACACAACCATGACAGACTAATGAGTAATGACATAGGAAGAACACAATAATAGAGAATAGAATATCCCATTAGCCTAATAGAGATCTCATTAGCCAACCAATGACAGTATACGCAGCACCAAATTCTCATTGTCTCTTGAATATTTAAATCACACACTGTTACTGGTATTATAATCCTACATCATTAGCTGCTGCCGGTTTAAAAAAATCAACCCATTGACCCTAAACACTAGACTTAATACCCTAGCTATGTAATAAGCATAATTACCACCAAAAGGCTTGCATATAATACAAATTGCAGTGGTAATAAAGTCTGCAAGTGACCATATAGCTCTTAAGTACGATGTTAATTCAGTACAATATGCCAAATCGCCAATCAAAACCAGCTAGTGGGAGATGATCTAAGCGTATCCTGATGGCAGCATGTCTGACGGGGCACATGTAGCTGAATCCAATTAGTTGGAAGCACCATACAGGTTGTCACGTGAACATGATTTAATTTATGCAGAACCCCTTCAACCCCACGCAAGGTCACACACACACACACACACACACACACACACACACACACACACACACACAACAAGTGAGATCAGTCTTTTGTTTAAGTCTACACTTGATCGAGGGAGCGAATCAACAGTACTGCCTATCTACTAAACAATGGGCCAAGTAGGCCTTGCCTACTATACAGATGGCTGGAATCACATGCATTACCTTAGCATATAGCACTATATCAACAAGCTCTCACATGCTTCGCCTATAACTAATCTGTCACTCTGTTTGTGCATAAAGTTTGAAAAGGCTAATGCGAATCATGTGGACCAAGTAAATCTGTATTGCAGATCAACCAGGAACAGTGATGAAGCCTCATGGTTTGATACTGAAAAGATCCTCAAGAGGATGGCCCACATCAGGAATGATTAGGATATGTGGGGCTACAGAAAGTAGCCTTTCCTACCTCAGTATTGGCATGATGGCCATCAGTAAGAGAATCCCTTAACATTCAGTCTCCACAGCATGATAAAATTGTCTTGGAGCACTGATTTAACAAACTCCATAAACATCTCAATGTAGTTTATATACCACCACCACATGTTGTCATAACTCCAAAATCACTGAACAGGGTAAAATCTTGATTCCTTAATGGAAGTAGCTCATACCTATGACACTTTCAGGTACATACGCAAGCAATGCATTGGAAACTTTTACCGACGTTGAGTTCATTGCACAAGAAGCTTCTGTATATAACTACCAGGGTCCTTAACCAGAGCTGAAAAATGACAGGTATTACTCTGACACAAGAGGTATCATCTTACATGGAGGTACTGAAGGTCAGCCGTCTTCAATTGAAGACGCTGGCAATACACCCGTTTCAGGGAAATCCAAGACCTACCTACCAATGAATATTGAAATAAGAGACCTGACAATGTCCTGTGCTAACAGCCAAAAGAATACAGTATGGCTATTTGAATTAACAAGGAAAAGAATCCAGATCTTGCTGCAGGACCTCAACATGCTCATCATTGAAAGCTAGATTATACTAGGGTGGACAGTTGGTACAAAGGAAAAAGAATAAAAGCTTCTAGACCAAAGCTACAATTTGAAAGTGTCTAAGTTTTATGTATGATCAGAAGCCAAATATCAAATATGTAACCTGCCCTAAAGTTGAGGATGAAAGTCATTCAGGACAGGATATGATTGTGTCTCTGTAACAACTCGCGTGGGAATTGATGAAAGTATAGTTACATTACATGAAACGAGCTTCCAAAATGACAACTGAAATGAGCACAGCAAGGTGACTGCCAGCAAATTTGCATACCAATTTTGCCTAAATAATAGTAACTTCATGGCTAATGACATAGAATAAGAAAATAGGTACCTAATATCCATAAAGCTGAGTAATATTTACATGGAACGGATAAAGATGACTAGGGGAAATGAGTTTGAGGAAAGGAAGCAACTGAGTGCATGGCAAGTGCTGCCTTGAAACCGAAACACCTAAAGTGTGTATTTCTTTTGATTTACGCATGTTGAGGCCAGCATATTCATGTCTGAACTTTTAGGTCGAGTAATATTCATTCCACCAAAAAAACCACTGCACGTGGGACACTACACGACTATATAAGTATAATTGTATGAGGTATTGGTTGATTTAAGGAAGGGAATGAGTAGTTACTTTTGGAGAAGAAATCAGGGCTGTTTGCTTAGGGAAGCATGCAAAATCCCATCATTTTGCAACCCCCCTCAAATTTTGGAGGTGATCAGAAGAGATACCTTCCAAAAATGGATGGCTGGACTTTTTCCCTTTTCTTTGATTCATGGATGATCTCACTGTAGTGCAGATATTGTAGACACTTGCAGTTTGCTAACCTTTTCATAGGATAAAGGTTTAGCATAGCATGCAATTGTTAAGTGGTGTTATCGTGAAAACCCAAAGTAGAAGTAAAGATATCCAAAAGGAGACCATTTCTGCTGTCCCCTAATGAGATCAGGACATGTACTGTAGTACGATTATAGGGGTGTGCGTAGCTACAAGCTAGTGAGGCTTTACATGAATCAAGTCTCCTTCCAAGATTTTTGTGTTGATCAGAATCACTTCACAGTAATCAAGTAGTATATTTTCTTGGTCACCTCCATGATCAGAATAAAAGATATGCAGACAAGATAACTGCAGGTTCCAGATCTATAGATGTTTCGGTTGCCGAAAACTAATCGACCTAATACATTTTTAACACGGATAGGGACAGCCCTATGTCCTAGCTTCTATATCGCAGTAGTAATACAAATTAGAAGTCTAGGAGACATGGAACTTGCCTATGATCTGATTCCAAAGCATCCAAGTGCAGTTGGGAGAATTCATAAGTCCCACCTGAAGGGAAAAAGGTACATATCTCCATCGCAGTTTAACAAATGTTATCACTCCAAGTACATTATGTCCATGAAAGATGGTTGCAATCTGCACAGGATAGGGAGTTCGTTGAATCAAAGAGAACAGTAAGTCATAGGAAATTAAAAAGAACAAATATAGGAGCATAAAATAAACAACAAAAGAATTTAGTTGGATGTTTCCCATTATTCTGCTCCATAGTATGATTGCATCTTATGATGAGTATGGCACTTTAATCACCCTCCTAATCTTCCATTATGTCCCGTCCTAAGAATCCTAAGAAAGTGCACAAAAACCTGTGAGTGTACAGGCGTTGTGGTTGATAGGTGCAATATGCAGAACATTTTATCGAGTCAAGAGTGGAGCAGAACTGTCTCAGTTGCCAAGCTTTTCCAAATCCTAAGTTTGCCAAGCTTTTCTAAATTTCAAGTTGCACAAAAGCAATATAATTAAGGTTGCCCAACAAAGCAACATGTCTACCGTTCAATAGCTTTATTCTCTTGCGTGCAAACGCTTCAGGCGCCACATAACCCACTCCAATAACAGTAAGCCAGACATAAACCAGTGACATTTCATACTTGAGGTTTCCCTTCACACCGTAGCCATCTCACTAGACACTTGAAGAGAGCTCTAAATCTTAAAAAAAAAAGTACAAGCACCAACGGCGAAGCAGAGCACAAATTTGTACCGGCACTGGACAGCACAGCACATGCGGCGCCCAACTGAAATTGAAACCAACGAAGAATCAACTAAAACAAGTCGCAGCGGCCACCACAGCAAATTAGAACAAGGTATCACGGCATCGCAGTTTGAAATGGAGGACGAGTGAACTTACAGTGCGAAACCCTAGAAGGGGATCACATCGCCATCCCCCCAACATCGAAGCAGAGAGCCACAGGGGTGCCCGCATTGGAGTCGGAACGAGCGCAGCCGCACGGGGATCCGAGCGTAGTGCAGTAACATTCCGCGGGGAAGCCGCGACGCGCGGAACAGAGAGGGAGAGAGAGCTGAAGCGGGGGCAGCTCGTCTCCATGACTCCGTCTGGCATCTCTTCGCGCTCCGCCGCCATGGCGGCGAGGCAAAGGCGAAGCGCGTGGTTTCGGTTTGGTATAGGCCTTAACGGGCCCGGGCCCATAGCTCTTTCGTCGGGCTCAAATATATTCAACGCTGGATAATGGATGGGCTGCAGCGTGTAAATTTTACACTACTAGACAGGCCAAGCTGTCTGTCTGGTTGGCTTAGCTCGGCCCACACGTCCGGCGCGAGTGCAGCCCATGAAGAACGCGGCCGCCTTCGGCGCGTCGCGTCGGCGTGGGACTCGACAGACCAATCGCGCATTCGCGCTGGCGAGCGAAACCGACGACGGACTCGACAACGCGGCGCGCGGGGATATGGTGGTAGTTGGGCGCGGTGGACAGCGCGTGCGGCCGCCCAGGCGTCGCCATCCGACCAGGTGGGCAGGCGGTGGCGCGCGCTATCGGAGCCGCAGGGGCAGCAATAACGAAAGCACCCACCACCTCATGGCGTTCCTCGTCCAGTCGGAACTCGCGAGCTGGCGCGCGGAGCCTCCACGGCACTCGGCGCAGCCCATCCCATCCCATGGGAAAAGGCCGCCGCGTATCTATCTGCGAAGCCGTTGCCATCTGCCCATCGTCGCCGTCGCACGTATCCCCCCGCGCCTCGCCATCGACCGGTCCCCGTCGAGCCCAACGGGGAAAAAAGGTTAACGCAGAAGAGCTAGAGCTATTGTCCAAAGCGTCAATCCTGAATCCCTGATTCCGATTGGCCGCCCGGTTTGGCGAGTCGCCGCGCCGGCGCACGATTGCAATTAAAGGCCGTGCGCGTTCTTTCTGGTGTACTCAGGGTTTAGGGCCCTGGACGCACGAGACGCCACGGCAGGCAGGGCCAAAACGTACAGCGAGCAGCGTGCCAGTCCTGTGCTGGCACGTACCTGCGCGCCCACACATTTTTTGTTTCCTCTCTCGCGCTCAGTTCCTCCCTGGCCCATGCGCGCCCTGGGCATGCATGGACCCAGCCAGTTACGCGAGATTCAGCAACCGGGGCAAATGCGCTCCAATGAATGTGCCAGGCAGGCAGGCCGTTTCGTCAGGTTCCCCCCGGAATGCCCAAGCTGCGCAGCCCCGCCTGCCTGCTGGCCCGTGATCCCGTGACCGATCGATCGATCGGCCGCACGACGCAGGCACCTGATGACCCCCGAAGCAAAAAGCTCGAGATGAGCATTGGATCAGCAGTAGGTCCCAGGAGCAGTTGCAAACTTGCAACGCATCGGCGATACAGGGCGCCAGCGTTTTAATTGTCACAACAGGGCGACTCGTGACGTGTCAGGGAACCATTTCCGTCTCTCGAGTCCGGAATTGCGCAGTGCACGACGACTCGTCGTCGACCATCGTTCTCTATTCGTTTTTTCTTTTTACTCCGCGGTCTCGTAATAGTAAAGGAGAAGGGATAAAAAGATAAAGCGGACGTGTAAATACCGAGGATTTAAAAATGGGACGTGATTATCTGTAGCAGGGTGGACAGAGTGGTTGGGCGCGACGTCACCGTCGGAGGTGACCGGCGGGATTGACCAGCCCGCGGCGCGGGGAACCGAGCCGAAGCGGAACGAGCGCGTCGACCGAGCCCCTGCCCGCCAGAAGAAGCGGTCGCGCGCGGTGTGGCGTGGGCGTGACATGCGCCGTGCGCGTAGCCTTTTCGGCCTCGGGGCCCGTACAGTTCCCGTCGCGGCGCGGGTCGCCGTCGGCCGCCGCGGCGACGTCGGAGTCGCAGCCGCCAGCCGGACCACATCAACCGGATGGATGGGACGTACGCGGCGCCGGCCGGGGAGCGGATTGGGCACGGAAGGGGATGGGGGGCGAAAACCACGCGGCAGCGACAGCGAGCGCCGGCCAGCGCGACGTACGCCGCCAGCCAGGTTTGCCTGTGTGGGCTGCTGTCCACCTGGCCCACGTCATCCAGAGCCCCCCGCACGTCCAAGTACTGTATTACCTGAAGGGTTGTGATTATTGCAAATAAATTAGCCTTATGCATCACAATTTGGCTTGAAAAACAGCGGTAGTGTGTTTGTGTAGTACTCCCTTCGTCTTAAAATAAGTGTACATCGCACTTTTCACGGAGTCAAACGTTCGTATGTTTGACTAAAAATATAGAAAATAATATCAACATTTGTATCTCTAAATAAGTTTGTTAGAAAAGTATACTCAATGCTCAATCTATCGGTACTTATCATACATCATAAATATTAGTATTTTTTTATAAAATTTGGTCAAATTTAAAGAGTTTGACTCCTCGAGAAGCCATATGCCCACTTATTTTTGGGACGGAGGGAGTAGCGTAGTATTTCTGTACGGACCGATGAGTACGCGGTGCGGAGTAGTGGTGGTACAACCAGCGGCGTTGGAAGACGGAGACTTGCGGGGAAGAAGACAAGGCAAGGGGTGGCGTCAAGCGGAAGGGAGAGCTGGAGAAGGTAGGGGTGCCTGTCAGCGGGGAAAGCCTAGCCTGTACCTCTGTCCACAGTGTTCACCAGTTCCGCACGGATGATAGATCAGTGGAAAGCAAAGCGAGGGAGGGGAGTTGCTGCCCTTCCCTTCCCTTGAAGTGAAGTGACATTTAATTTCGCAGCAACTTGGAGGGCTGCTGCTTTGTGCTTTGCCTTGCCTTGGCTAAATGGCTAGCCCTAGCCTGCCTAACATATCCATCTATCCATGCGTCCATTGGCGTAGTGGCGGTGGTAATGGTGCGTGTGAGCGCATACGAAGGAAGCTGGGCTTAATCATTGGGCCTGAAGGGTACAGTCGATAACATGCATAGCCAGCCACTCTCCCTCTCCTCCGAACTGCATGCAAGTAGTTGCATTGTGAGCGTTGAGCAAGTGATGGGTATGTTGGAGTAGATAGATGGGATGAGGTGGGCCTTAAAAACATGCTTGTGTAGAAAGGAACATCGTCACATCACGTCGCGGATCGAGGCAGACGGAGGCGATGGCGAGCATAGCAATGGGGGCGGCGGCTAGCTAGCCATGTGATCGAGCACGAGATCCCTTTAGGAGCGCGGCGCGGAGCGTAGAGGAGAGCAGGGTGGGAGTGGGAGTGGGAGTGGTGGTCACAGCTGAGAGAGAGAGAGAGACACGCGCAGAGGCAGATCCGCCTCGCATGTGGCCGCTCCCCGTCCACTCCCATGGGTGGGGCTCGGTTCCAGTTGGTTGGTTGGTTGGCTTCTCTCGCCTTCTTGTACCCCTGCTCCTCCTGTCCTCCTGCGCGCCCGCCCATCCCGTGGTCGCCTCGCCTCGCCCTCCCCTGTCGCCATGCGCCACGGGCCACCCAGACCCCAGCCTAGCTCTGCAGGCTGCGCGCGGCGCGTCGCGTGCAGAGACCACAGAGGCCTGCACGTACGCACGGCACGGAGAAAACATCTATCTGCTGCAAGTGCATGCAAAGCGAAGCCGAAGCTTTTTGGTTGGGGTCGCCGGACGGAATAATCATCCGTGCCGGGCACAGCCTCACGCCCTTTCAAATGCTACTATACTCCGTAGTACTCTAGTAGCCATAGTGGCTAGTGATATTCTAGTCGCGTAAGAGAGATCAACACGTTCGTATCGTGTGTGTCACCAAAGCCCTCGGCGACGGAAGCAAAAACCCCGGGAGGTCAAATAAAAACTACGCTCCCATGCCGGCGGTGGTGACGCTGACGGCGACGTGCACGGCCCGAACTCGCCGCTTCCGTGGTCACCGCTGGTTGGGGTTGTTCTCACTTCTCAGGAGCCGCCGCGTTTTTCACGCCGGTGACGAGGCGAATCACATCCCCCCACCCCTACTTTGCGAGGCTTTTTTCCCTCCTCGCGGATGCGGTAACTGGAGGTGATGCACTTGTCATTCGCCTCCGCCCCATTTTCCCACCAGGGCAGGGCATCGTCGGAGAAAGTCGCAGGCTTTAGAATAATTCCCCATTGGTGGGTGGGTTAACTTGTCATCATCCTCTGCAATTTGCAGCTAAAAGCAAAGCGCAGTAGTACCAGATGCAAGCAGTTGGGGAGGTGAGAGGGGAATTTTTTGGCAAGTGCATTTTTACGGACAGGAAACAAAGAAAGGAGGGGGACACAGAAAGAGAGAGTGAGGGTAAAGTGGCGTTGCACTTGGCGTCATGAATTGGAGCTGGGCACTTCTTTTCAGGACAGATCCCCTGCTAAATCCCACGCACTCGTATTAGCAGGGGGGGTTAATGGTAATCGGCAACAGCATCACGCTCCTAGTGGGCGCTGCTGCTGCGAGCAGGAATCATGGCCACCACAGTGCGTGGCCAAGCAGGCAAGCATCGAGCGAGCGAGAGCCCGGGCGCGGGCCAACTTGCTTAGCGCTCGAACCAAACCAGTTGCTGTCGCTTTTATGCTGGGTTGTACGTGCCGCTGCATGTGGCCCGCGTCGTTAGGATCGCTGCATCTGTCGCTTGTTTCATGGATAGATCCACACACCCCCAACATGCGTTTTGATATAAAGCATGCAGCTCGGTTTGGACCAGAGAGAATGAGATATTCCTGCTGGTTGCTACCGGTACTGAACTACTGATGCATGCAGCTAATTGTAACAACGGTTTAAGGACCTGATATATCAGAGCCGCCTCACTGCTTCTCGTTCTTGCAAAAAGCCATGGTAAATCTCACATTTCAGAAGAGAAGGAAAATGGTGGCAAACATTCGAGCGGTAAATCTGAACTCTGAAAATTCAGAGAGAGCAAGTCCACCGGCAGTAGTACAGAGAGATGCGGCAGGGCAGCAGCAGCACAAGCATGAGCGCTTTCAGGAGCTGGTGGAGGGAGACGCACGCAGCAGCGGCCACAGCTAGATCCGCGAGAACCCAGGCACAGTACAGTTACAGAAGAGGTTGGAGGGCGGGTTGGTGCGCTGCGGTTTTCTCGGCCGCCGAGCGCTGACGCGGCCTGCCCTTTCTTGCCTGCGCGCTTCCTCCGTGTAGAAACACAAACACCCCCACTGCATCAGCAGCTCAGCAACGCCCCCCATATGCGCCCAACCCAACTGTTGGAGCCGAGAGAGAGGCCAGCGAGCAAGTACAGGGAAAAGGTAAATTCCCAGTGTACTTGTTACAGCGGTAGATTCTGCGTCTGCTAGGAGCTTTGCTGGTTTGTACTTGTACTTGTTTCAGAGCGTGCCCGTTTCATCAGGCTTTCTGGAAAAGATATTCCCTGCTTCATCGAGTGGAACTTAAGCCTCAAGTTTCAGGATGCGTTTACGCTGCTAGTAATTGAGTTTTCCCATCGTATTTTTTGGCTTTGACAGCCGCACCCGATCGCGGTGAAGTCAAGACGTGAGCTTCGATTGGAAGTTTATAGTTACAGATCTGAAGACATTTTAGGTCGGAAATGGGATCGATGCGATGGCATATCAATATCACCTTGCTTCTAATTAGACAGTCCGTACGGCCTCGTTTTTAGTCTTGTTGCGAATCGGTAAAGCTAAGATAAAATGATTTTTGGGCCTATGTTTTTAGTCCAAGATAAAAAGAAGACAGCTCATCCAAAGCCTTCTACTGTGCCCACAGCTCCAACTCCAACTCCTCAAACATGCCCTACCACACACCACACTGGATGATCTAGTGATGGATGACAAGTGTAAGTTTGATGTGGTATGATCTCAAGTTGATTCTTACTAACATTTGCAAGCACAATCTTCTTGATGGGTATTTAATTCACTTGTTGCTTGTTCCCTTACGACAAAAGGTATTTTACACAATGGAAGGTATTTAAAGAGAGTACTAGTCAATATTGTAACTCTCATTCTCTCCTTAAATAAAGGCGCAACGGCTTTACTCCCATCCGTTCCAAATTATAAGATATTTTATCGAAAAGTTACAAAACGTATTCCGTTTCGCTAGGATAAGGATCGAAAAACCGACAAACCGTTACTCTAGTTGTACAAAATCACACTCACGAGGTATAATGGCATCAACTTTGTGACAAAATTTCCTTTTTTTTTTCCTATTTGGCAAAGAAACAAGATCCATAGCAACGCTAGCCTCAACTGTTTGAGTGGAAATCCATTTTTTTTCAAGCATAGTAGCAATTAGTTTAGGACCTGAATGCATCAAGTGGCCTGTATATATACAAATGGGGATGAAAACATATGCGTTGAAGCGCCGATCTGCATCCAAATACTAATGTGCTCCTACTACTAGCCTACTACCATACGCAAAAGAAAAGGATTAAATCTCAGCAAAGAGAAACGATTGAAGATTCTTTGCAGGGTCACTTTATTAATTCCTCATACTCATAATCAATGCACTGGTTATCTGTACACATTTTTAATAGGAATAGTGGTTGAATTGACTTTAAGCCGGTGGTTGTATAATCCATACTAGTAGCCTGCGACGGAGACGAATAACCAAGACAATGACGAGGGAATAAAAAAAAAGTGTATTTCGTGGTAGATAGACAGGTACTAGCAGTGCTAGTACAGTTGATTCAAAAGGTTTTACTGTGATTATTTGAAAAAAAGGATTCATCTCAAAAAAATATTTGAAAAAAAAGGTTGTGCTGCTGCCAATCAGCGTCGGATGAGAAGAAATCCAAAGGTTACGCGAAGGACGTACTAGGGCGTCGCGTGTACAGTAGAGCGAAGCGGAGAATGCGCTGCGCGGAGAGAGAGAATCCACCTCAGCTTTCAGGTGAGCTGGCCGGTGGCCGCTTGCGCCCTTTTCTATTTCTGAGGCCTGCGCGGTTTCCAATTCCGACGAGCCAAAACAGACGGACGCACACAAAGCGAAAGCAGAGGGGAGAGGCGGGCAGGACTAATAAAAAAAAGAGGAGGAGGAGAGAGAAATGGGATGGAGGGGAATAAATAAAAAGGGAAAGAAATAAAGTGAGGGGAGGGGGGAGTCCCATTTCCCCCAAGTACTACACGAGAGAGGGAGGGAGGGGAGAGAGGGGAGGGGAGGAGGAGCAGAGGCCAGCCGCCAGCAGCCCAGCACGCAACGAGAGGAGAGAGAGAGGGGGGGAGGCAGCAGGGGGCTGCAGCAGAGGCCAGAAGCATAGAAGCGGCAGTCGTAACCAAGTGCCAGCCATCTATCTAGCTCTACAGGTATAAATCCTCACGCATCGGTAGGAGGGCGGAAGAGGGTGGGGAGGGGACGGGGAGAGGGCCGCCACCAGGCCAACTACCAAGTGGGGGAGGACTGGAGGTGGGGGGATTTCTCGGGGGCGGAGTGGCCGGGAGGACCTGATTGGAGGGGCGCCATCTCTGAGCGCAGATCTGGTGCCTGCGATCCGCCATGGGTTCGGTCTAGGTGAGCTCCTTTCCCTTGTTTTGGCATCTTGTTATGTTGGCTCGGATTCGTGGTAGCTCAGAGATTTTGGGTTCGCAGAGAGATTTGGGCTCTGTGTCCGTAGATTTGGGGAGATCGCTCGGGTACGCGGTTCTCGCAGCGAGATTCCATTTATTGTGCCTGTTTTATTCGCGAGGTCCGGTCTCCTCAGATCTCAAGTCTTCCCCGCTGTTCTTATCCCTTTATGTTCTTGTCGATTTCATCCCTGCTTATTTTTTTTCCATTCGATTTTGCTCCTGCAGATCGCAGCAACGAGCCTCGATTGCTTAGCAAGCTAAGATTCCTTTTTCTCTGGATCAATCTTAGAGGAAAGAGGAGCAAATAAAGCCACATAGAGGAAGAATTCCGGGGCGGGCTCGGGGGAAGGCATGATGCTGGAAGGGAAGTCCTACCTCGTGTCCCGCTCCCTGCCGAGCTCCTGCGAGGCGGAGACGGAGTGGGCGTACCTCACGCACGAGGTCCTCAGCGGCAAGCGCCCGGCACCAGAAGATGTAGAGGTCGAAGATGCTGACGGCGGTGGCAAGCGCAGCAAGCCGCCGTCTCCGCAGCCACACACGCCGGACATCACCGAGGGCCACGGCTCCAGCCGCCATGCCTCCGGTGGGGAGCAGCAGGCCACTGGGAGCAACCCCATTAATTCTATCGGCCGTGACCTGACCATCAACTGCCTCCTCCGGCTATCTCGGTCAGACTACGGCTCGGTAGCTTCCCTCAGCCGGGACTTCCGCTCCCTGGTGCGCACCGGTGAGATCTACCGCCTGCGGCGCCAGAATGGGGTGGCGGAGCATTGGATCTACTTCTCTTGCAATGTTCTTGAATGGGATGCATATGACCCATATCGAGACCGCTGGATCAAAGTGCCCAAGATGCCGCCTGATGAATGCTTCATGTGTTCTGACAAGGAATCACTTGCAGTAGGCACTGAACTGCTTGTGTTTGGGATGGCGCGGATTGTGTTCAGATACAGCATCCTAACCAATTCATGGGTGAGGGCTGATCCAATGAACTCTCCCCGCTGCCTGTTTGGGTCAACGAGTGTTGGAGAGAAGGCCTTCGTTGCTGGAGGCACTGATACTATGGGCACCATACTGAGCTCTGCAGAGATGTATGACTCGGAGACACATACCTGGACGACCCTCCCCAGCATGAATAAGGCAAGGAAGATGTGTTCTGGGGTTTTCATGGATGGCAAGTTCTATGTGATAGGTGGCGTGGCCAACAACAACAAAGTATTGACTTGTGGGGAGGAGTATGACTTGAAGAGGCGTTCTTGGAGGATCATCGAGAACATGTCTGAAGGCCTCAATGGAGTGACTGGTGCTCCTCCCCTTATAGCAGTTGTCAACAATGAGCTTTATGCTGCTGACTACAGTGAGAAGGATCTCAAGAAGTATGACAAGAAGAACAATAAGTGGATCACTCTCGGAAAGCTGCCTGAACGGTCTGTGTCAATGAATGGTTGGGGCCTTGCTTTCCGAGCATGTGGTGACAGGTTGATTGTCATAGGAGGTCCGAGGACCTATACTGGTGGTACTATTGAGCTCAACTCATGGATCCCAAATGATCGGCCGCCTGTGTGGAATTTGATTGCTAGACGGCCATCTGGGAACTTCGTGTATAACTGCGCCGTGATGGGTTGCTGAGTCCACTGAATAAAAGATAAATGCAGTGGATATTTATTGAGGATGCCAGGATGGTATGCACAGAGGCAGCCTGTCCAATTGATTCAGCCCTTATTCTTCGCAGCAGTTTCTGCCTTATGCCCAGTTTCGCAATTAACTGGACATCAGTTGATTGTCATCAGTTTCATGTAACCCTTGAGTTCTAATACTTCCTGTTTCCCTGCTAATCCATTTCTACATTTGCATTTGGATCAACTGCTCGTGATTTCAAATATACGAGACTATGCAAAACAAATGTCATATTAATAATCTAGAAAAAACTTCCAGAGGGTTTTTATCTATTGTTGAGGAACATGTTAAGAAATACTTGATTCACCTGTAGCTGCAACAAATGCTAATTCTTTTTCATCCATCTTGGCTGTTTCATAATGTCCATGTCTTTCTTGATGTTATGAGGTACCAAGTTGGTACTTGGTGATGATATATGTGTACTTCTGGCTGTAAATTTTCATGTGGCATAGCGGGTCCGTTTGGCTCTAAAATTTCATCATATTTGATTGATAATAAAATGATCCCTGACAACCCTGAAGCTGTTTGATTTTGCATGTTCCATTTTAGTAATCTTGCCGGCTAGATATCATGCTCAATTAGTAGCTGCAATAAGAGAATATGAGGATTCCATTAGAAACTTTATAAGGTTAAAAAGGATAGTAATTTGCATCTGTTCTCTATCTTTTGGCTGTGTTCTTCTGCTTGCCTGGGATGCCTGAACAGTATTTGGAATCATGAGATCCCAGAAATCCTTTGGATAACTCGCGCTGACTGTGAAACATATGCTTTTGCTTACATATGAATTAGTTCAAATGCTGATTGTGAATCATGAGTCTATAGAAGGCTTTTACACTCCCTGCTTAATGGAAAGTTGCCTGGGTTTTTCTAGCTACTTGTGAAGTGAAAACAAGGCAAGATCTATGCATACCTAGTTTAACAACATTTGTGGGAAGTAATCTACTGGGGTGCCCTTTGATCTAGTGTTTTTGAACATAAACTTTGTGGAATAGGGAGGGAAGGGAAATACTTCTGCTACATTATTTATCTAGCTACAAGAGTGCTTGCATATTGACTGAAACGAGTACTTCTATTGTTCTCTTGTTGTTTTATTGCACTGTTCCCAAAGTCAAATAGAATCCTTTCTGATGCAACCTGCCTGTATATTGTGCCTGAATGCACTTGATTGGTTCGCAGCTCTGCTAGTAGAGCTGCTTCTACAGACTAGAATTACCAGTGACCTATTTTCATTCAGACTGTAACATACGGTCTGTTTAGAATGTATAGTAGCAAGTGTGATTTGCTATGGAAGCATTCTGGTTTTCCTTTCGGTAGAGTTGGACATTAAGAATATGAACTTTGCATCTATTTGAAGTTTTGCTTGTCTAGAAACTTGTTAGTTGCCTGCATGCCTATGCCTTGTGGTGCAGAGAAGTGCATGCCAAAAAATCTGTGCTGGCAGTTTCTGAATCTTGACTGAGCCTTGCTTACAATTCTGAAGGTCAACAAAGCCTTGCTTGATCTTGTGGGATCTGGTGCCTTACCATAACAGGTATCCCTACCTGATTAAACTCTTGATAATTTCTAGTGTAGCAGTGTTCTGGGGACTGGACGGATCAGCAGTGACTCCACGAGTCAGTCCACGGACGGGACCAATGAACTTACATGCAGAGGGTAGCAGCTAGCAAATTGTTCTTGGTGTGTTGCGTGAAGCTTTGTTCCTTTGACTCCTGGAGCGCGGGTGTACCACCTCCTCTACCTATCAGCCTCACGCTCAGGCACAGGATGGACGTGCCCAGTCTGGCGTCGGGTTTCCCTGTGGCTACGTTGGCTGCGGCGCTTTACAGCACGGCCGGCTTCGCCTTTTCTTGGTCGCCTGGCCGCAATGATTCCATGTGATGGGGGGAATATGGGATGGAATGCGTTGCGTTCGGAATAGGATCGCAATAATTTTGATGTACGTCGCTGTTGTACTGCTGTTCTGGTATCGGCTTGTGCCGTGCTGCCACTGCATACATGCCTCACTTGGCAGAGCCTTATTCTGCTTGCCTTTCTTTCTATCCCCTTCAGGATAGCTGATTGCTCGCGAGGGTGTCCCGATTTTTTCTTTCTTCTGTGATTTACCTCCAGTACAGTACATAGAGTAGCTGTTAGCTAGCTAGTAGTTTAATGTTCAATTTGGGAGCTTCAAATCTTGCATTTCATCAACATTTTTGCTTGATCTGTGCTTGGAACGTCTTTTACTCTGAACCCCTACTGCCAATTTAAAATCTTGTGAGTGAAGTGGTTCTTTGTTGTGTGTGATGCCTGCTTTTTTGCCAGCAAGAATTGAACTGGCCTTTTCTCTACAGATGCGCTTCAAGAATAACATTCCCGTCATCGAATCAATCAGTGGTTGTTCAGTGCAAAATTCTCCAGTTTACACGCTGTACAATTTGCAGCTGGGGAGAATATAATAAAATCTCAGTGGAGAATAACAGAATATATATATCGCTAGGTTAACCACCAGTGCAGAGCGTATTATTATTATATGCCTAAGCTCCTTTATTCGCGAGCACGAACCGGGCCTCAATTTTTTTGCCTCGCCCTTTTTTTTTCTTCCCGCACCCCGTTTGGTTCGCGCGGTGCATGGACGGCAGGAAACACTAGGCCAGGGCGGGAATCATTGCGCCTGCCGATGCCGTTCACGCAAGAAGAAGCTCCGTCGGTCGACGTCGCCGTCGCCGGCGCTGTTCCCGGTGCGGCGTCGCAGTGATCAATAACGCACGCGCCAGCATGCGTAACCGTTCTGTCTCCAGTGGTGGCGGCTGGCCGATAGCTGTGGGTCGCCCGAGACCGTATGGTCGCGGCGTGCCTCCATGCTGCTTCAACGCAGTTGACCGGGGCTCCCCTCCCGGTCGTCGATGCCGGCGGCTCGTAAACTACGGCCGAGCCCAAAATCATCCATACCTTCTTGACAAATGAATGGTTACCAATGTAAAGCTGGCAGGGGATGAGTATATCCAAAAAAATCCGTGGCTTGAGCTTGAACTGACTCAGTTGTGGCTCAGCTGCTAATCAGTCGAGCCAAAGCTTCCATTTTAGCTCGGTATGATGACGAACTGGCTCGCGAGCCGAACAAGCTGAAGCAGGCAGCCGAAGCCCAACAATTACCGGCCCAAGGATAATGTTCAAGCTCAATACACACACCAGCAGCAGTCCACCATTCGGCCCAAGAATTAGTCTGATTCTTTTCTCTGTGAAAACTGCATTGGTGGTGGTGGTTATCTGTTCCTTTGTGGCACTTGAGGTTTTGGTTCATTATCTTCCTGCTGATCAAAATGTTGTTCTCCATCAGACTTATCATATGCACCAACCTCTTTGACTCTTAGCTCTTAGCTGAGGCGAACATGGCGATGCGGCTGGCCTGATTTTTTTTTGAAATTATAGGCTGACCTGATGCATGCATGAGCTTTGGGAATCCAGCTGATGCTTCGCTCCTTTCCAGCCATCCTTTCAAAATATGTTTTAGAAATTAGAATATGGTGGCATTATATTACATCTAATGATTGTAACTTGGTTGAATGATGTAATTTCCCATTACCATGTTAATTAGGTGTAGTTGACCCCTTTTTTTTTTGTCAGTTCTGAACCTTGCACTTTATTTTTACATATAATGATGGTTAATTCGGTGCTCCTTTTCTTTTCCTCCCATGCATCCTCCAAGGTCTGCGTGAACCTTTGCTTAATTGTCTGCATGTATGTTCAAGAAGCATACAGCGAACGTGAAGTACTCTTAACATCCTGCCAACCTGTTAAGCGCCCCATGCAGCATCGTTTTGTCACATTTTGATGATTTCCTATTACTGAAACTCGTGTAACAAGGTGTTGAAACGACGCGTTAACAAAGTAGTGGACGCCAGTGCATACACATCGCATGTCACTGCGCATTGGGCATTGGCGCGCGCAGCGCAGAAGCAGGCGCGGCAAAGCAACGCACATGTTTGTTAGCACACCAAAGCAGCCTGCTCGTAAACGACACTCCAGAAATTAAACGGTATGAAGGGCAGTAGCAGGTTTCCACAGACTCACGGCAAATATCAAGGAGGCCAGAATATTGTGCATGGACCGGATGGTGTACTACTGTGTACTTACAGGCCGAAACACTGATGAAATGGTCGTAGCTCGGCGCAGAAGCGGCACGGTAGTGGACAGACTCAATTTCGCACGGCCTTTGCACCGCCGCCTATAGAAGCCCAGAAGATTTGTCGCAAATGGGCTGGTGAATATGATGAGGTGGTTTGCAGTTTCTTAATTCTTCAGATTTACAGACGTCACAGATGGCCTCTTCAGACCATTGATTTCTTTCCTGAGGTTACCTTGGTTTTTTTTTTTTTGAAAAAACTGAGGTTACCTTGTGATGGGCTCTGTTTTGTACTAGGAGCCATGTGAAGAACTCAGAACTGAACGTCACGGTACTTGCTCGTACGCATGGAGAAGACGTGGCTATCCCTCCCGCGAGCTGCGCACCTTCCGTCCCAGCTTTCTGTGGCCGCTCATCGTGACAGAGGGCACATTGCTGAAAGCTAGGTTCAGGTCCAGGTCGACAAGGGCACATGCGCCTGCAGCGTGCTTTTGTGTCCTCGCTCGCTCGTCAAACAGACATCCCACGCAAAATGGTTTCCACGCTAACCACAGTCGACGGAGACCAACAACAACAAGCTGCTGCTGGCAGTGGCAGGCAGCTCGCGAGCTGCCTGCAGGCCGCCTCTAGCTCTAGTCGTACACCTACAGGCTACAGCTCGTGAGGAAAAATCATGCACATGCGCCGTCCGATCCATGGCTCCTCTTGAGATCGCTCGAGGCCGGCGAGATCGGCAGCAGCAGGCAGCACAACAGAAGAGAGTACGAGAGACAGAGACACAGAGTGGCAGCGGCTCCCTGTATCCACGTCGCGGTGCCGGGATCGGCGCCTACCACTGCACGATGGTCGTCATGATGGCGCAATCATTGACGGGATCGCACGCCAAATCATACACCACCTCTCCACCGCGGCGGCTCCTCCGGCACTCGCTGCTGCTCTGCTCGCCATGTGAAACTGTCAGGCAGGGCCGCAGGGGGCAGGTTTACTGACAGGACAGCGATTGATTCCCCGCCGCCGAGAGAGCGTGGAGCACCTTCGATCGATTTCCACGGCACGCGCCGCCGTGATTTCTTACAGTTCGAATGATCAGATCGGGGCCGTCTTTTTTAGCTGATTATTGCCACTGCCAGCAGGGGCGAAGAAAAAGGGCGGCCTTTGGTGCAGTGGTAGAGCTAGTGACCGGAAGGTCCAGGGTTTAAGCCCTAGCCTCTACACATTTATGTGTGGGAAAGGCTGTGCGCTAAACAACCTGCCCCAGACCCCGCATAGTGCGGGAGCCTACGGCACTGGGTACGCCAGCAGGGGCGAAGACCGCGGCAACGGTTGCCAGTAGGCACTAGTACGACAGACATGGCGTCACTTTTGTCACCGCAGCACATGCATGTATGTGCAGCCCTGCAGTCTGAAAAAAGTAAAAAAAAACATGTAGAAATTGAAAAAGTGTACTGTATGCGTGTAATAGGCAGGCCTACGAAACGAAAACACCATCATCCATTCATTCAGCTAATAATCAGCTTCGTCGAGCAGACACACACCGTACCGTACCATGAGTTCATATATAGGGGGCGTCAAATGAATGGCATCTAGCACACTGTGTCGACAGGCCATATGCCAAGTGGTACGACCTCCGTCACATGTCCATGCATGGAGCCATCTGATCTCATCTCCGTCCCGTGGTGGTCACATCTGACCCATGGGCAAGTCTACGTGTCCGTGTCGTCGCCGAAACCCGCCCGTATGTGCCGCCTCTCCGCTCCGCGCTGGTGATGTGCCCGCGCCCGGCCATGCGGTCCCGGGTCTCTCGACCACGCGACTCCCATCTGGGAGGCACGCGGGGCACCCCGGCGGACCAGCGGCCTCCTGGGCCCCGCTCCACAGCGATTACACCACCTCCCAGTCTCGTACGACACCGTCCGAGTTTACTCAACAGGGGGAGAGAGGATACATGTCATCTGAGTACGTGGTACGTACGACCCTGCCCAATCTTGGATGTGCATGCATACGGCTGAACAATCTTCGACCACAACACTATACACGTCCATCGTCCGGCGGCAGGGGGCGCATGCAAATGGGGCGTGGGGTCCGTGCGCGGGTGTCATGTTCCCGGCGAGTTATGAAGGTCATATCGCGCGGGAAAAAGATCTCACGGAGTTAAGGACCACGCCGCACCGCCTCAAACGGGGCGATCCCAAAGATACACGCGATCTCGGCCCTCGTCCCCACACGGGGGGGCACGTCCTTCTCCGTGTCCGGGCCAGCGCCAAAAAGCCCTTCGTCTTCGCCGGTCGCACCGATCTGCTACCTAGCTTGCTTGCTAGAGTGCATGGAGTCCTTCCTAGATAGCTCCCGGTTAAGATTGCCTTTATCTGGACAGCACTGCGTGCTAGTGTCGTACCTTCCGTCCCCGTTGATCAGTCTGCTGGACTGGTCCTTGCAAGTTGCAAGTGGCGCACCGAAAGTCAACATTTGCCGTCAATTCATTGCGTACTAAAAGCCTACACGGTTGGTTTCATATTACTGATTTTTTTCTCTTCTTTTTGATAGTTTGGAAAGAGAGAGAGAGAGAGAGCGCGCAATAATCCACTTGCACAGTTGCGCCTGCATATCCTAATTAAAGTTCACAATTTAGTTGTATTCTAATTAACTAATTTTGCTATAGGTCACATCACCTAGTGACATACTGACATTGGCCGTTCGACATGGCCCTTGTTCGACCTCCAGTGTGGTTTGAGGATTATTTGCCATCGCAAGTCGCAAGAATACCCCTTTTAATACGAAGTCACATCTCCTAAAGACTGCCCTAGTCATCCGTCCGCCTCATTGTCAGCAGCATCATCAAGTTGCTACAAGCCATCTTATAGATTATGATATAACTTAAGCTTACGTGGTCTTGAGCGCTTCACTAACGCATTGTGTCTTACGGGAGCGAATGCTCGAGATTGGCTGCTCATCTTCGTTCTAGGGAGGAGCAGGTACTAGTAGTGATACTAATCACACGATCAATACTGGCGTTGTCTGTCACAAGTACGTGTCGGTTGGTATTGTACCACTGTCACATCCCTTTTAGGCCCTGTATCTGGAGCCAATGGGCCGGGCCAGGGCCAGCCCGTACGTGGCCACCTCCTCCAATGTGAGAGACCCATGAGGCTACCCGGGCCGGAGGAGTTTCACCCGCGGTAGGCCCATCTCCCCTCACTCAGTAGTAGTGACAGTCCCTCTCCCCCTATTAATACGCGCTCCCTTCCCATCTCTTTCGGAACAACCCACTGGCTCCCCCTAGTCTGCAATTTGCAAAGCTTCTACCTCGCTGCCCCCATCTGCCTCTCCGCCCTCCGCTCACCACTCGATCTCCCCTCTTTCTCACACGCACAGTAACAAGTTAGCAACACTACTGCCGGCAGGTTCACCCCCAGCTGCTAGAGGTTTAAGGCATTGAAACCCTATCCTTTTCAGGTCCCTCTCACATTTTCTTTTCCTTCCCCTTCACTCCTATTTCCGTTTGCACGCTTGGTCTTGACCCCAGCTCGCACACATACTGCATAAATACGCGAGCTCTGCGAGAGAGGCCGGGGTGCGGCAGAGACGACGACCAAGAAGAAGAAGCCGCCGCCAGGTGCCACCAGGTGCTGTAGCTTCTGATAAGCACTCGCCGATTTAGCCGGAGACGATGTCGGGCCGCCGCAGCAGGATCAGCGACGACGAGATCAACGAGCTCATCTCCAAGCTCCAGGCCCTGCTCCCGGAGTCCTCACGCCGCCGGAACGCGAACCGGGTATGTTCACACTTCACTACCGTTCTTCCCCAAATGCACATCTTGCAGCATACGTACTTTCAGCCCCATTTCGCCGTCGGTGCAGCAGCAAAGCCCGACATGGATTAACTTTAGAAAATGCAATTGTCTCCGACATGGATTACTGCTCGGTCTCTTAATTTTGTCTGATGCCGGGGATGTGTACATGATGCAGTCGTCGGCGTCGAAGCTGCTGAAGGAGACGTGCAGCTACATTAAGAGCCTGCACCGGGAGGTGGACGACCTCTCGGAGCGCCTGTCGGAGCTCATGTCGACCATGGACAACGACAGCCCCCAGGCCGAGATAATCCGGAGCCTACTCCGGTGACCCGCCGGGCCCTCTCCTGCCGGCCTGCTACATGTCTAGCTAGCTGCAGCGGCCAGACGCAGCAGACGTAGTAGTGAAGACGAAGGACCTTGCTCGCTCGCTCGCTTGCTACGACGACCTTAATTACTATGTTCTTTCGTTTCTTCTTCTTCCTCCTCCTGCTCTTCGGGTTTGTGTGCTTGTTGCAGTGTCTTATTATTAGTGCAAGGGCCTTCTCGTGTTCAGACAGAAGACAACGGAGGGCTCTTTGGTGTACCAGAGGGTTAGTAGAGATATATATGGACTTCTATTAACCGACTAAGAAAGGGTACTGCCGGTACAGTAGCTTGTAGCTCTCATCAGTCATCACCATATCTGTAGTAGACTGTAGCTGTGTCCAGAGTTGCAGAGATGCATCTATCATTGAGTAAGAGTTTTTGCTTTGTAGATTACTGCCTGTGCTGCTCTTGTCTCTGTCCCTGCATTGCCAATGGGCGGACAAGCTTAACGTCTTAACGATGACCACTCTGGAGACAGACAAATATAGTACTGTCGTGCGTTTCCCTTCCCACCTGGCCTGTCTTTTCATCCTGGTCGATGTGCTAACTCAATAATGTGCTCCATCGTCCGCTAATTACTTTTTGCAGAAAGATGTATCTTATCTTTTTTTTTTGACAATATGTATATCGAGAAGAAGCGAATTAATGGAAACAAATTAAACCAGAGGTCGGAACGAAATGGATTCTCGAAGAAGACTCTCTACGCCATAGAATAATGATGGTGGATGGGGAGAGCACTTGAGGGCTTCACGTGGCGATGCCCAACACAGATACGGCAGACGGCTCGAGCGATGTGCAATCAATACGAAAACGAAGGCCCCTCGTGCGGCAGCGCGCCTACGTACGTGCGGCCGCGCACACATAACGTGGAAATGGTTCGAGTTCCAGCAGCTCGATGCCGGCCGGCCGGCCGGCGGCGGCAGATGGCTCAGGGCAAGTACAACGGGCTGTTGTTTGCCGTCGCCATGCACTGTTTTTTAGAAACACCCCTCCGCGTCCGTCAGGCCCACTGCGTCGTCGTCTGGCTCGTCTATGGCCGCGGCTCGTGCTCCCATGCCCGAACGACGACTCCCCACGCGTTGTACAAACCGTTGCGGGGAGACGGCGGCGGCGGGGATCCGTTGCGCGCGCGCGGGAGGGAGCAAGAGAGGGAGAGTGAGTGAGAGAGAGGACGGAGAGGAGGAGGACACCTGCAGGGCCGCGGCGGCTGCGCTCCGCGAGCTCCGCCGCCGGGCTCACCACCGGAGCAGGAGAGGGAGAGGGCAGAGAGGTGGCCATGCTCCGCGAGCTCCGCCCAGCCCCTGCTCCTCCACCGCGCCGGATCCGCCCAGCCTGCTCCTCCAACGTGCCGGATCCGCGCAGCCCCTGCTCCTCCACCGCGTCGGCTCCTCGTCGTGCTCCTCGTGCTCGCTTGCTCGGCCAGAGGCATCGTGCAGCTCGATGGTGGATGGGCTAGAGAATGGCCGAGGAGCATCGAGAAGGTGTCCCCTAGTCTCGCGATTGGATCGATCTCGATCTGGATCTCAGCACTTTTCTATTACATGTGGGTCCCACGAGCAAAACCCACCGTAGGGGAAAAAAGAGAAAAGGAAGGTGTGGCCACAAATTGACTGCAAAGATCAAATACGCACGAGATCATCCTGATTTGGGTGTCAAAGGATCAATTAAACACCCAGCAGACAGTCAAACAAACAACTCATTGTACAACTCATTGTACAAGCTGTTTAAGCTACACCGTTGTACTTGCCCTCGTGGCTCGTGGGGAGGGAGAGGGAGGAACAGGCCGGCCGACGAGCGGGAGAGAAAAGATCAAAAGACGCAGCTATATCTGGTTGTCGGTTAATAAAAAACTGCAACGTGGTTTAGGAGTCCAAAGACGGGGGACGGAGCCTTTTCAAAGCGATCTTTTTAATAACGTTTGCAAACTGGGTAGCATCGAAACTTTGCTAGGGCGCTGGCCCCAGTTCCTCGAGGGTCAAACTTTTTGGCTTGGCTTGGCCTGGCCTGTCATGCATCGATCGGGCTTCGATTCTCAGGTCTGATGATACACTGTAGTAGTAGTATCTTGGACACAATCTCAGACGTGGGGTCCCACCAGGTGTCAATCGCTGCAAGATCTCCCCCAGACATGGTGGCGTCGCGTCGGATCGCCGCTCCCTACTCGGCACCAGTTGATCGCGGAGATCATCAGAGCCAGGCCATTGCTATCAGGAATCAAGGCTTGTGTCCGAGATGCAGGGACAAGCAAGTACGGCGCTATTAAGACGTGACGAAAACCGGCTCCCACATTAACAAGCTCAGTCCAAGGCCCGCTAGATTCGGCGATTAGACATCTGGATTAAGGAGCCATGATCGAAAGTGGCTGCTGGCTGACGAGGATGAACGAACGGCTTCTCTTTTGCATTCAAGGGGTAGGCAGCAGATCCGGCCGGTGTGCAGTTGTCCGCTTCCATACTTGGCGCGTCGCGTACCGAATCAAGCCAACAGGGGCCTTTTTGTCCCTATCTACGGAGTCGAGCTCGACTGGACGTGCCGATTTGCCCCCCAACGCCGTGCCGAGATCTCAACGACTGTGCAGGAGTATCCGGTGCAGTGGCTACAGCCACTGCACGTTAGGCAGTGGAGAACAGTGAGGAGATTTACTGTTCATCACTGTAGCCAAATCGCTGTAGCAACACTGTAGACAGAAAATACTGTAGCCGAAATTACCGTGTAGCACTGTGTGACACTGTAGCATCAATTCTAGGCCGTTGATCGTAAAAACGGACGGCAGATACAGTGGCCACTGCCTAAGTTGCAGTGGCAGTGGCCACTGCATTTGATCTGAATCCGGCGGCATCTAGTCAGATCTCAGGGGCTGTGCAGTAGCGCGGATGCGTCCAAAACCTTCCATCTCGTCCAACATGACAGATTATTACTCGTACTCTCGACCCGCACCCCCCGTTTCAAGACATTGGCAGATAGGAGTAGGATAGTTTGGTGTGTGCATAATTTACTAAGCCACACGCGCTTAGGAAATGGATCACTAGCTACTCGCAGTTCAAGAAGAGCTAGCTAGTGGACAGGTGAGGAGAGAGCGTGCGCACAAGAAGCCATTTCTCATTTGTGCTGGACCAGCAAGCAGCTCTTGGAGAGCCTGAGAAGAGGAGGGAAAGGCTACCTCAGTCGTAGTCGTAGAGAAAATTAAGCCTTTGTTTATGAGTTCCGAAACCCTGGAGTGATGGGACAGGAGGGATTATTCAGCTGATCGAGCTGAGGGCCATGCAGTGTGGAAAGCCGAGCTCAGGATCCCACCCACACGGCCACACCCACACCCAAGGTGTCGTCGTCCCGTCGTCGCCGAGACTGGGAGGAAGAATGGAAATGGTTTTCGGAGCGATTTGAGGAGGGAGCAAGCTTTCTGTCTGCGATGTGAAGGGGCCGGTGCTCGGGTGCTGGGCAGGTGAGGGTTAGCAGGTGCCCACATAATGAGGAGAGCTGTCCTGTCTCGCCCTAGAAATGTGCTTCACTTGTCTTGTCAGTCAAACGGCGAGCTCCGATCCGCCACACCCAACAACAAACTACTCCTACGCAAGTCCAAGGCAACCGCACTATACTAGGACAGACAGCTGCGTACTGGTAGCACAGCGGGTTCGTCCCTCAACCACTTCATCGTAGTACTCCTCTTCTTCATTAAGTGGTGACAAACAAATCACAAATGCATGGCGTACGTACTGATTAATTAGTTTTGCATTGATTGGTACTAGTGTTTATTAGTCTATAATACATGCATCCCACGTGCTCGGTCGATCCGATGTGTATCCTGAAATTAAAAGAGTGTTGCTTGGCTTGTAATGAGGATCGAAGCTAATAAAGCACGCCGGCCGAATCGCCGGCCCACTTGCCGGCGCGGCGGTGGCATGATGGTGGCGCGCGCAGGAGCCGTCGCTGTCGGCGCCGGGACGACGGTGCCGCTGGATCGGGGCACCGCGATCCGGGCGGCAATTACCGGCGCGAAAGCGAGTGCACAGCCTCGTCGTGTAGGCCGGGCAGGCAGGCAGCGCGCGGGCACGATAAGATGGTCCTGTCCTGCCTGCACTGCACCCTCTCCCTCCATCGGCAGGCGACGTACAGATGCGCTGGACCACTACAGCGACCCGGCTCAGGCCCCGCGCCGGCCACCGAACGGAAGGAGGAGGAGGAGGAGCCACCAGCACCAGGCACCCGCCAGCCAGCTTCGTCCATGGGATCACCGTACTCGCCGCAGATCGCAGAAACGAAAAGGTGCCCGGCCTGCTCCACGAACTTTTCGCGGGTGCCTGTCGATCAGAGCGACTCCAGTGCCTCTCAAATGGGCTGTATATCTAGTCTCCCAAGTGGGAAAAAAACAACTCCAGTCAGGCCACTAAACGGGCTACCATTTTGTGGAGGCCTCGAAATTTTGATCCAGGACCTCTAGGAATGGAGTCCCTCCATTTCCACCCACATGTGGGCCCACCACCTTTTTCCCTCTCTCCTCTCCTCACCACCCGTAGCCGCCGCCGCGCCACCATCCCGCTGCGCCTCGCGCCGGCGCACCAGGCCGCCACCGCGCCTGGATGGCCGCCCTCCCCGGTCCCCGCGCCGCGCCATGGCCGCTGCGCCCTCCCCGCGCCGCGCCATGGCTGCCGGCGGTAGGGCAACTCGCCGTAGACCCAACCCCGGCCGCACTCCCCCTCAGTCTCCGGCCTCCAACTGAGCTCGAATCCCATGTTGAGCGCCGGCACGACGGCGTCCAGCGGGCTCCTGCTGCTCGTGCCGCCTCCGCCGGCGCCGAGCAGCGACCTCCGCAGCACAGGCCCGCGTACCAGGGCGGCGGCGCGAGCTCGTCGCCATCGCGGAACACGTACGAGTGGTGCCTGCCGTCGCCCTCGAGGCACGCGACGAGGTGCGCGGGGATGCCCACGAAGGAGCAGTGGAGGAAAAAGGTGAGGTTGGCGTCCCGTGGCGTGAGCGACAGCGGGGAGCCAGAGGGCAGGGTGAGGTTGCAGCCGACGAGCGGGCACGTGTTGGAGAGCGACGGCGGCGGCGAGGTCGACAAGGCGTCGCGGCGGGCGCGGTGGCCGACGAGGAGGTCGCGGCGCGGAGTTTGTCTGCCGGCGCGGAGCGCGGGGCGGGGGCGCGGCCGGCATGGGGGCACGGCGCGGCGCGGGAGCACGGCGGGGGAGGGGCGCGCGGGCGCGGGAGGGAGAGAGGGGTGTGTGTGCGACTGACAGGTGGGGCCCACTAGGTAGGGGCCTTCATTTAGTCGGGCTGGCTGGAGTAGGAAGAGAATTTCAAGCCCCTAAACTTTTGCAGGCCCACTAAAAACGCAAAATAGAGGCCCCCATATTTGAGGGCTGGGCTGGAGTTGCTCTCAGGCCTTGTGGCCGGCGCGCGGTCATCTCGCCTGCGTGCATTCCTGCCTCGGCAGCACGGGACACCGCAGGACGACGCCCCTGTTTCTGGAACGAACGATCCGGAGCGCGCGCGGTGGGTGGGGTGGGAGGGAGGTGCTGCACTGCTGCTAGCTAGCTACTGTAGCTAGTAGTAGTCACCAAGAGAACGAGCGATGCCGCAGGGGCGTGCCGTGGTGGCGCCACCACGGCCGGGAGCGGGTGGTGTTTGTACGGTGCGCGCATTGCCCCGGTCGAGCTGGGTGGGGGAGTCCCCTCAAAACGGCGGTAGTATGATCTACTAGCTAGACATGGCGGGGGGCGTTTGAGATGGATGGGGCCCGATACTCTCTCTCATCGGACCCAAATATTGTATGTGGCGGAGTAGCCCAATTCCTTTACGGGTCGCGTGTTTCTATCTTCAGAACGTTGTCTACAGGCCGGGAGCGGAGGGTGTTTGTACGGCGCGCGCATTCCCTATTTGATACCGAATTTAACTTTCGTTCCCTATTTGATACCGAATTTAACTTTCGTTCCCTATTTGACATTTTTTTAGTCTTTTAATCTGAATAATTTTGCTCTATGGGCCTCACCACCCTTTTGCCTTCCTCTCCTGTCCCTCTCCCCATCGGTATGGGGCCGCAGCGTGCGGCATCCTTGTCCGTGCCGTTTAGGGCTGTAGCGGGCGTGGAGCAGCGGGGGAGGCGCCTGACCCTGACAGCATGGAGCAGAGGAGAGAGAAGGGCGGTGGGTTCATAGGGTAAAATCATCTTTTCACGAGGCATTTAACGGTTCTCGGACATAAAAATCCAATATAATGTTAGATAGGGAATGGAATTTGAACTTGTTGTCAAATAGGGAATTAGATTTTTTAGGGCCACCAAAGGAATGGGTAGTTTCCACTGTGTCAAACTCTATGAAATGTTTTTGTGCAATAGTGCCTCAGTGCAGAGTATCACATATTCGCAATTCCGTACATTTTTTCCCTTTTCAGAGACACATATCGGTTGCGAGAGAACTTGTGAGACATATGTTATGCTGAGTTCACCATACATTGCAGGTCCGTGCAGAGGCGCTTCGGAAACTGGTCTCGTCGGAGGAGGAGGCGGCGGCGGACAGTGCCTCGCTGCTGGAGATGCCGCTGTTCGAGCACCGGCCACGCCCCTACGACGGCATGCGCGGCACCGAGATCCTGGAGAAGAGGGCGCTCCTCGGCCCGTCACTCTTCTGCTACTACCAGAAGCCGGTACAGCTCTATATTCTGTTGTCTGACAAGTATCTTCGAGCTGATGAAACGAACGAAGAGGATGAAACTTCCGGTCAGCACTTCGACTGCGGACGCAGCAAGGTCTTTTTCCTCCCTGACACTGCGGCGCTGTTTAGTTCCGTGAAAAATGGATGAAAAGATGAAAAAATTATACATTAAGCCATGTGCACAGAGATAGAAAATGAACTGACATAGTTCTCTAAATGAAAACCTTTGCAAAATGGGTAGAACTAAACAAGGCCGAGTGAACAACGGTTTACATGTCAGGTCAGAAAGTACAGCGTCGTATAGTAGGCTTCCTGGAAAGATTTTGCGAAAAAAAATTGGAAATAATTTTACTCATTTAGAAGTAGTAAACGTAGATTAATAATAAAACTAATTACAGATCTTGCTTGGAAATCTCAAGACGAATCTAACGATGCTAAAATGGTAATTAATTTATAATTAGCGGATGACTACTGTAGCATTACTGTTGCAAATCATGGATTAGGTAAGCTCATTAGATTCGTCTCGTGATTTACAAGCTATCCATGTATCATTTTACTTTTCGTCTACAGTTTGATACTCAAGTGAAATTTTTTTGTTTTGCAACTAAATAAGGGCATGGTCTTAGACTGAACTTCCTGCGTCCTGTTTCAAACTGTCATCAGTTCATCACTGACACTGAATGCATTCCATTGACCATCCAAACCCACGTGTAAAAAGAAGGAAAAAGTCCTTTTAACCCCCTCAACTATTGCCCAAGTTCGATATGCCCCCTTCATCTTCAAAACCGGGAAAACGACACCCTCAAACTCTGGAATCTGTTTGTTTTACATCCTTCGGCTGTTTAGAGGGCGGTTTACGCCTACGTGGTAGTGGTCCCCACGTGTCAGCCCGCTTCTTCCCCTCCTCTCCCTCTCTTGGCCTTCTCCTCCCCACCGACGACTAGCAGCGGCGAGCACGACGGCGGCGGCGGGCCTCAGTTGGCGGAGCCGCGGAGGCGAGCTGCTCGAGCTCCGATCCCGCGCGCCGCGCTCCTCCAGCTGGTCCCGCGCTGCCCCTCCGCGCGCCGACGCTCCTCTGTGTCATGCGCCCCCTCGGCCAGATACGGCCCTAGGCCCTTGCGGCGTCGCGCTGCCTCGCCGTGGAGGCCGTCGTCGAGAAGCCGGGCTGCCGCTCCTCCACCAGGTGTGCCGTCTCCCAAAGCCCAGATCCGGGCCAAGTAGCTCCCGACTGGCGTGGCGACTGGGGAGGCCGTCCGGCATGGGAAGGTAGCCGCGACCGGTCATGGGAAGGTAGCCGCGACCGGCGAGGACCGAAGCACGACGAGCCTCACCGAGCATTGCCGTTGGTCGCCAGTCCGTGGAGGCTCGCGAGCTCCGCTCCCTGCGCTGCTCTAACGGGCTGCTGCTCTTACGGCGGCGGCGGCGGCCTTTGGTCGATGAGAAAGGAGAAGAGGACCGGTGGGACCCGCGATCACCTGACAGGTAGGGCCGAGTGCCACGTATGCGAAAACCGGCCTCAAAACCACTCAGGGGTGGAAAACAAACGGATTTAAGAGCTCGAGGTGTCAAATACCCGGTTTTAAAGATGAGGGGGGAAAATTGGACTAAGGCAATAGTTGAGGGGGGTCGGAAGGACTTTTTCCTAAAAAGAAAGGTCTCGAACGAAAAAAAGGCTGAACTTGGTCCATCTAGACGGCCCATTTAATTGTTGTGGATGGGCTTGAGCAGCAGATTTGTATTATTTTTTCCTTTGTAAAAAAAATCACTAGTTGCCTAGTCATCCCTTTTTCATCTCTCTCCTTTTACCCGGTTGGGATTTTAAAGCCCGACTCGATCGACACCACTGCTTACCTCGCCACCTAGAGCAGACAACGCCTACAAGTGCCATTTCTCATAGAGAAAGCCAAAAGACTACAGCTCCTGCTTGGCATCTGGAGAGGACATCTGGGATTTGGAACACCGTGAGGTCCGTGACGGCTTCAAATCCAAAGCTTACAGTAATCTAAACATGCCTTCTAATCTGCACTGCACGCAAAAGCTTCACGAAAGGCGTAATTCTTCTTCTATATTAATAGAAATGGCGCACATCGTGTCGCTGTTCGTTTAAAAAAAAAGGTTCATGAAAGGCGTAATTCGAGCGAGCATGACAGCAAGACGATATCCGTAAACAGGCTATGAAGGCGGAAACCGAAAGCTCCTCCCACATCACGTAGCGAGCGTAGCGACCACTGACGACTGACCGGCAGGGATCTTGGGCCGTATCAAAGATAACCATTTTCTTAAGAAATATCCTCACGTCACGGTCCACGAAATGACTCCCCACTTCGAAGAACCCCCACGCCACCCACCGCACCAACCGGCTTCCCGGCGCCGTGGCCCCACGCGTCAGCGAGAGGAGTACACGCCGCACCACGTCAGGGAGATAAAGATCCCGCCAGATGCGTCCCTATCGGAATCTGGACCTTTGCCACGTCACTGCCACTACGGCGGCCGCCACCCACTAATCTCCCTGTTCCATCAATCCCCCCCTCGCCGCCCTCGCGTGCTAATCCCACTCGCATTGCGCTCTATCCCCTCCTCATCCAACCACCCAGCCCGGCGAATTCAGGCTCCATTCCTGGTTGTGCTTGTTCATCCATGGCTGCCTCGCTGCTTCGCCGTGGCGCTGCCGCCGCAGGCCGCCGGCGGTGCCCGGCGGCGGAGGTGTTGCGGCGGATGGTCTCGTCGGAGGCGGCACCCGAGCGGGCACCGTCGCGGGCGCCGCCTGAGATGCCGCCGTTCGATCACCAGCCCCGCCCGTACGCCGGGATGGCCGGCGCCGAGATCTTCGAGAAGAGGAAGGCCGTCCTCGGCCCGTCGCTCTTCCACTACTATCAGAAGCCGGTACACCTTCCTCCGAGTGCTGATCGTTTATGTCTCACTTTCTGGACTTCTGCCTCGACTACTGTCGTTTTTCTGCGCGCGATGAAATTATTATGTTCCAAAAAAGTTGGGAGGTGCGGTGAACATGTGTTGATCCAATGATCCTGATCATAAAGCGGTGTCCTCGCTAGCGCGTTACAAATCACTAGGAGAATAAATTTTCCATGTGTTTTCATATAGTGGTTTATTAGCTTTACCATGTACTAAGTCAACGGTGAAATTGATCATGCCAAGAACTGTGGAATTACAAATAACCATCATGTAGTCTTGTTATACAAACGATGAGACAGTGACAGAATGACAATTACTTGTGATGGTGACTGAAGAATTCATTCCAATTGTTTTTGACGGGAATTCATTTCATTTCAATTGTGCTGACAGATAAACATTGTGGAGGGGAAGATGCAGTATCTGTATGATGAGCATGGGAAGAGATACCTCGATTGCTTTGGTGGTATCGTGACAGTGTCGTGTGGCCATTGCCATCCGGATATTGTCAATGCTGTGGTGGAGCAGACCAAGTTGCTCCAGCACACAACCACCATATACTTGCATCATGCCATTGTCGAGTTTGCCGAGGCACTCACCTCCAAAATGCCTGGCAATCTCAAGGTAAAATAGTGTCTCTCTGTGTGTGGCCATATCACACATCCAAAATGTTAGGTTGGAAGACTTCTTCATGTTTTGGGGTGCCGCAGGTTGTGTATTTTGTCAATTCTGGGACTGAAGCGAATGAATTGGCAATGCTGATGGCCCGGCTGTATAGTGGGAATCTCAGTATGGTTGCACTCAGAAACGCATATCACGGTGGAAGTGCTGGAACGATAGGATTGACTGGTTTGCAGACATGGAAGTACCCGATTCCACAGGTTTGTGTACTGCATATTCAGTTAATGCACTTACGCATCATCTAGCTATCTTAAGTTACCTTTGCTATATGAACAATTGCTGTCATAATGCAAACGGAACCAAATAATCACTGCGGTCGCAGAAGGTGATTCTTAGTTGTTAGTAATTTATCTCTCCCTTGTACTGAGTAAAATAGTATCCATTTTTAATGATAAGTGCCTCATCAAACTTTGCAGGGTGAAATACATCATGTCATGAACCCTGATCCTTACCGGGGGACTTTTGGATCCAATGCTGCAGCTTATGCCAAGGAAGTCGAAGAACATATAACTTACGGAAGTTCAGGAAGGGTTGCAGGCTTCATTGCAGAAACATTTCAGGTATAAACCTTGAACAGTCCATTCATAACTACTCTAGCGAATTGATATAGTAGATGTCTTTTAGTTTCCCTCATATCCATGTGTCAACTCTTGTTTATAATGATACCTTTGCATGACTGTAGGGTGTCGGAGGTGCTGTCGAACTAGCTCCTGGATACCTAAAGTTAGCTTATGACATCGTGCGGAAGGCTGGTGGTGTTTGTATTGCTGATGAAGTCCAGAGTGGTTTCGGTCGTACTGGAAGTCATTACTGGGGATTCCAGACGCAAGGTGTCATTCCAGACATCGTAACAATGGCAAAGGTTATCTCATACTCTGTCTGTACAAGCATGTCTTTTGAAACCCTAGGAATAAATATGTTATATTCCCAGATACTAATGGGATTGCTTCTGCTGTTTACATTGTCTCAGGGAATCGGCAATGGTCTACCATTGGGGGCTGTTGTAACAACTCCAGAGATTGCAAGTGTGCTGTCTCAGAAAATCCAATTCAATACATTTGGTGGAAACCCAGTTTGTTCTGCTGGTGGATTGGCTGTGCTTAAGGTTCTTGACAAGGAGAAACGCCAGGCACATTGTGCTGATGTTGGAGCTCACTTGGTGGGGCGTTTAAAATCACTTCAGGAGAAGCACGAAAGTAATATTTGTATTCATTTCTGTTCGTCTAGTCTTCCTCTGGCCTAACCTTTTCAGCTAACCATTTTGTTCTAAAAATTAAAATTTTCTTATTTAGCTACTTTTGGTCTTGCTGGTTTTAGTCATAGGTGATGTTAGAGGAAGGGGACTCATGCTTGGTGTGGAACTCGTTACCGACAGAAAGGAGAAGACCCCTGCCAAGGCAGAAACTGCCGAACTGTTTGAGAAACTCAAAGGTGCCGTCTCTCATTCTATCTCTATGGCCATGGTTGTATATCCAAATCTACATGCCTGACAGTTTTTCTTCCTCCATAATCCTTGCTAACTAGATCTCGGGATACTAGTTGGAAAAGGCGGTCTGCATGGTAACGTTTTCAGAATAAAACCACCAATGTGCTTTTCAAAGGACGATGCAGGTTCTAACCGTTCTCCATCCAGCGTTCAGAAAAAAAAAACTATTGTGCGTACAAACTATGAAACTAACAAAAAACGTTGTCTATCGCAGACTTCTTGGTGGACGCCATGGACTATGCGATGTCAGGTCTCTGAATTGAGAATGTGTCTGCGTCAAACCAACACTTCATGCAACCGCAAGATGCATGGCCTGATACCGAATGGCAGATGATTTGTCCCGGTTGATGTGCGTCTGGTGGTGCCATGGTGAAATAGAATCCCCCCAGGAATAAATGACTGAATGGGGAAGAAAAATATCAGAATTTCAGAATGTATTGTCTGGCTTGCTAGCTGTTTGTAAAAGAACTAGTTAATAAATAAATAATAGCGAGCAAGCGAACATGTTACTCATCAGTATATTTGCATTTTCTCAGCATTTAAGACTAGCATAATTCAGAAATTAACCGTACTTAAAAACGTTTATTGCGGCACAAGATGGTATACTTTTTAGGGAACACGTCGAGTCAACACATGCTGGTAAGGGTCCTTGTGATGAAACCTGATTTAACCGGTGCTATTCTTTCAGTGGTAGGCGACGTGCCCGTTAATAGACGAAGCGTCAATCTTGAAGATTTGCCGGCTCATCTTTTGGAGGTGCTCATAGGGGTAGGATCGTGTACGTGTGTTCGTAGAGGCGAGTGTGCGCGTGTGTACCGTGTAATTCGAAAAAAACAGTAGTATTTTCCTTTTTCAATAGTAATTTTCCTCGCTTGGCTTGTTCTTTGAACGTGTTGCCTTCTCGTATAAAAGTTTCACAGAGTCGTTCTTATAAGAAAAGTTTATTATTGTTTTTGGAGATAAAAATGCCTTTTATAGGCAACTTAAAAAAAATGCTCAGGGTTCGATTTAAGCAGAAGTGGGTCTAGGCACGGTGCCTCACTGGGTTATGGGCTGGCCCAATTATTTCACACCCGCATGGCGTAATGGGATTAGCGTTAATGAAGTCAGCCCAAGCCTTGGGTTCCGTTTGAAAGTTGGCCTCCACAGCTGGAATCGTGAATTGGAATTAACTGGGGCCTAATTCTGGCTTTTGGGTGTCCTCGCTATTGACGACGGAAACGAGATGCGAATGCCACACGGACACACGGTTTTGACGGCCTTTGCGCGAGCCCGCCCACGATTCCGAGCGTTCCCGCTCGGTATTGTTCTGAACCGTGATTTTCCCCCTCCCCGAGCGTACCCCTTCGTCTCTCGAGATTTACACTCCTATCACACTGACGCGTGGAGCCATTGACATGTGGGCTAGGGCTGTCAAATCTTGAAAGGCGAATTGGGTGTCATGTTTCTCTTCGTCTCTCCCTCGCGAAAAAAGAAAGGCCGCTGCACGGAGCGCACCCAGGCGGAAGGGCGACTTCGAGAGGCCGTCGCTGCCTCCCCCTCCCCCTCCCCCTCCGCCTCCGCCGCCCAGGTACCCTGCCTCCGGCCCTCCTCCTCCTCTCCCACAAACCTCCGCCCTTTTCCCTTCTCCCTGCTCGACCACTCCCGTTCCGCCTCCCTCCTTTGGCTTCTTCCTCCTTAAACCCTAGATCGGGTCCCTCCGCCGCCCGTTCGTCCTCGCCGCGCCGCCGCTGTGACCTCCGTGACCTCCCCGTGTTGGCGACGGTCGCAGGCTCCCAGTACGTGCTCAGCTCGTCCCGCGCTCGCCGACTCGCCGGTGCCGTACCTCCGCTGCCGCGGCCTACCTCAGTTCCTCTCCGGTTTCCCCTCTCGCCGGCCGACGCGGCGACGCCCACGGTTTGTAATACGAGCTCCCAACAGCTATTTCTATACGAGTAACAAATTAGGATTTCAGTTAGCTGGAGACATTTTGTGCAATATGTGCTTCTGGCTGTGAGAAGCTAGAGTCAACTGAGTTGAGCAAATAAGACAGCATATTGAGCTCAGTAAGGATGGTGTTCTTGCAAACCCAGGGTTTTGAAAGCCAATTGACAAGTTTGGTTCTAACATATACTAGCCCCTATTTCGTGTCATTTGAGTATTTCACTTCTGCATTGGTTGTTGGAGTAGTGATTAACTGATTACTGTATATAACCTAACTGGAATCTTGTGGAACTTTTAGCTTGCCATTACTTAGCACCTCCCTGGCTCTGTTTTTAGGTCTGCCTTTGACATTCAGTCCGCCCTGGCATGTGCTCTGATCTCACCATGAACCATTTTTTTGGAGCAGGGGTAGTTGCGCATGGAGCAATGAAGTACTTGGAAGCAAGGCAGTAATCCTTCACACACTGCTGCTGACTCTGGGTTATCACCTCACTACCAACCATGGCCACTGATTCTGTGTTCCCTGTGCTGCGCTCCTCCGAGTACTTCACAAGGCCCTCGATTGATGAGCTGGTTGAGAGGGAGGTGTCTGATCCTGGCTACTGCAGCAGGGTTCCAAACTTCATCATCGGAAGGGCTGGATATGGGCAGGTTAGGTTCCTGGGCAACACCGATGTGAGAAGGATTGACCTGAATGATATCGTCCGGTTTGACAAACATTCTGTGGTCGTTTATGAGGATGAGACTGGTAAGCCGCCTGTAGGGCATGGTCTTAATAAAGCAGCGGAAGTGTCATTGCTGCTGAATCTAAAGGATCTTCCGGAGCCCAGTATCCTTGTTGAGATGCTAAGGTGTCGGGCAAGAAAGCAAGGTGCTAGGTTTCTTTCATTCAATCCAGTGAATGGTAAATGGAAATTTGAAGTTGATCATTTTAGTAGATTTGGTCTTGTGGATGAGGAGGAAGATGTCGTGATGGATGAGGCAGCTGTTCGGCAGCCAATTGCCCAACTAAGAGAAAGAGACCCACCTTCAAATGGTTATGAAATTGAGCTTTCACATTCATTGCCTGCTCATCTTGGGCTTGACCCTGCAAAGATGCAAGAAATGAGGATGGCAATGTTTTGCAATGAGGAAGATGATGAATATATGGAAGATGGGTTCCCATCTGATGAGAGGTACCTTAGCAGAGAAAGAATGAATGTGGATTCACCCACCTCAAGCGGTAAAGGTTCAAGGTTAAGGTCTCTCTCCCCCTTGCACATGTCTTCTCAGAAGGTTGGCAGAAGGCCTGGTATGCCTGTTCGGAAAGAACCACACGCACTATTGGAATACAATATGAATTCTTCAGAGCTTGGCCCATCGACTCAGGGTATGCTTATGTCTGGGCAAAACAAAGGATTTCCAGTGAAAATGACTAAGGTTGAAGGCTTTAAGCTGCCAGCTGAGCAAGAAACTCCTGTTGCTGGAAAAATGTATACTAATTGTGTAGTGGATGCCGCTTTATTCATGGGCAGATCGTTTCGTGTTGGCTGGGGACCAAACGGTATGCTTGTTCATTCAGGTAGTCTGGTCAATAGTCCTGGAACTGGCCTATCTTCGGTTATTCACATAGAGAAAGTTGCAAGCGACAAAGTTGTGCATGATGATAAGAGCAAGGTTAAGGAGGACCTAGCAGAACTAGTTTTTTCTGATCCGATGGACCTGCATAGGAGCCTTGATCATGAGTTCCTGGAGACTGAGTCTGACTCTTTCGGATTAAAGCTTCAAAAGGTTGTGGCAAGTCGTTTGGTTTTGCCAGATATCTGCAGGTCATATATTGACATCATTGAAAAGCAGCTCGAAGTCAGTGATTTATCTATGTCTTCGCGTGTGCTCTTAATGCATCAAGTTACAGTCTGGGAGTTGATTAGGGTCTTGTTCTCAGAAAGAGCAAATGGTAACCAGTTTGAGCCCATTGGAGATGATGATCAGGAAGGCATGGTTTTAGACAAGAAAGAAGGTTCTGTTAACATGGATCTTGATGCACTCCCCTTGGTTAGGAGAGCAGACTTTAGCAATTGGTTGCAGGACAGTGTTTGCCATCGGGTACAAGGTGAGGTGGGTTCCTTAAGTGATGCCAGGTACTTGGAACATATTCTTCTTCTCTTGACTGGTCGACAATTGGACTCAGCCACAGAAGTTGCTGCCTCAAGGGGTGATGTCCGGCTGGCAAACTTGCTAAGTCAGGCAGGCGGATCAATGTCAAATCGGTCTGACCTTTCTCAGCAATTGGATCTATGGAAAACGAATGGCCTAGATTTTAATTATATTGAGGAAGACAGGTTAAAGGTATATGAGTTGCTTGCTGGTAATATACAGGCTGCTTTTCTAGCTTCAGCAATTGACTGGAAAAGGTACCTTGGTTTGATCATGTGGTATCAATTACCGCCTGATATATCACTTGATATTATAATACGTTCCTATCATCATCTCCTTGGTGAGGGCAAAGTTCCCTATCCTGTTCCTGTGTATAGATGAAGGACCACTTGATGAAGCACTTCAGTGGTCCCCAGGTGACCGTTTTGATATCTCCTTTTACCTAATGCTTCTTCATGCCAATCAAGATGAGAAGTTTGGGCTGCTAAAGACTATGTTCAGTGCATTTTCATCTTCATATGATCCCTTGGACTATCATATGATATGGCATCAGCGCTCTATTTTGGAAGCTATTGGTGCTTTCAGTTCAAATGATCTTCACTTGCTAGATTTGAGTTTTGCTTATCAGTTACTTTGTCTTGGAAAGTGCCATTGGGCTATCTATGTCATTCTACACATGCCATATCTAGATGACGCCCCATACATCCATGAGAAGTTAATCAGGGAAGTTCTATCACAATATTGTGAGTCGTGGAGTAAAGATGATGCTCAAAGGCAATACATTGTGGAACTTGGTATACCAGAAGAATGGATGCATGAAGCTCTGGTGAGTGTGTTTTTTGGCTTATCACAAATTATGTAATGCTCACATTAGCTGAGTATGCGGCCCTTAAAAAGCATTGCAAATATTTTGTGATGCCAGTGGGTTAAAAAAACATTACATGAAGCATGTATAGCTAATGAACTCTATATACAGGCTCTTTATCATGAATACTATGGAGATCAGCAGGGTGCAATGGAGAATTTTATTCAGTGTGGAAATTGGAAGAAAGCTCATACTATTTTCATGACCTCTGCTGCTCATACTATGTTTCTGTCATGTAAGTTTCTCTACAGCGCACTGAGCAAATATTTAGTGAATACCTTGATTCAATGTATTTCCTGCGCATAAATATACAGCTGCACTTATTTGACAGAAATTGATCTTGGTTAATAAATCTACTATTCTTTTTCTCTTCATCGTGTATTTGTTTACATGCTTGGTGGAGGTGTTTTTTTTTTTTTCCATTTTCCTTTTGTTTTCTTTATCAATAAACATGGTATTATTGATTACTGTGATATTAGTATGCAATCACTTTATCTCTCGATATTTGTCTCAGCAAAACATCAGGAGATCTGGGAGATCACAAGTACCTTGGAGAATCATAAGTCTGAAATTGCTGACTGGGACCTTGGTGCTGGAATTTACATCGATTTCTACACTCTAAAGGCCTCGATGCAAGAAGAAAGTGCGATGGATGATTTGGTATGAACCCTTTCTTCAGATACTATAAAATTTCCTTGAAGATATGTGAATGAAAGCAGCATTACTTTATCTTTCAGGATCCAGTTGGGAGGAAAAATGAATCATGCAAAAATTTCTTTGGCCGTTTAAATGATTCATTACTGGTGTGGGGAAGCAAATTACCTGTTGAATCAAGGTAGCATTTTATTCTTCAATGCACGACAGATCACCACTGAGGAAACTAATCCACCTCTTGATCGGTTGCTTCTATTCATATTTTAACGGAATTGATCCCTTTGTTGCAACTGAATTCTATATAAGATTATGCACACACAAGCTGGATGAGGAAATCCACTTTCATTATATTAACTATTCAAAGCTTGGATGGTTAACTGTATCTTGAATTAATTGACAAAATGTTGTAATCCTTTTAGGTTTTGGTTTTAGAATATTTTCACCCCTGGCTTGCTGATCTTATGGGTAATGGCAGGGCATGCTACTCGAAGATGGCAGAGGAGCTATGTGGGCTTTTCATAAACTCCCGTGACGAGGCATTGAATCTATACATGGGATGTTTCGAGACGATGCTGAACTCTCCGGTCCCTGATAACTGCAAGTCGTCTTACCTGCAGGAGGCAGTCGCTGTCTTCACCGAAATTCTGTGTAGTGATCCATGACAATAGCATCCGTGCCATCGTTTCTGTAGGCTATCTCTGGCCTTTCTTTATGATCAGCAGTGTTTAAACAAGTCTGCTGTCCTGATTGGTCCGGAATCTGGGGTGGAGGAGACCTCTCTGAAGCCTCCACAGTACACCGAAGAGCTCCAGGAGTTTGCACGTCTCATGTGTGGTAGAAATGTATAATTCTTCTGATGCTGTTCCCGCGGAATTGGAATACCGTGTAAACCCTTGAAGTCATGTAGCGGGGTTTTTTTTGGTTGCACAGGGTCTCAGGCCATGTTAACTGTTAGACTTGTGAGGCTGTGTCCGTCAACGTGGTTCTTCATTTTTTTGGGATTACGAAAAGAACAGCGTCACAGCGAGCATTGTACGGGATGCGTTTGAAGTTTAGTGTTGATAATATTGATCATGCGTGCACACGCGTGAGGATCAGGTCACGCCGTTGGAGTGAGCCAAGACTGCTTCAGCACAGACTTGCAGAGCTTCTGGTTTGTCTAGAGAAACAGCGACCCGCTGCCGTGGGCTAATTCCGTGGATGGAATGGCGACGCGGCACACGTGGGTTTCTGGCTTCATGGTGTGAGAAGAAAGATGGCATCTTTTATGGCATCAGGCCGCAAAAGCCCCTCCCGCTCACACGTCACTGCACACTGCACTGCACCCCTGAATTCCTGGCTCGTTTGGCTCTGATCTTCGCCCTTTCTGTGGACGGCTAACTCGAGAGGTTGGTCTTTCCTGCAGAATGCCGATGGTGGTGTCATGTGTAGTGATAAACGCGACTTTTTGTGGTCTAGTGCGATGGTTTAGAATAATCTCGACGATGATGCCGCTCGGTAGCCCAGCTGTCCAAGAGAAATGATAAGATTGTGACTCAGCTAAGATCTGTATATATCATCATCCATGATAGCCTATCTAACCCCTCCTGCTTACGAAAGGAAATCAAAATCAAGTACCCCTAAAAAAAAATTGAAAATGTTGCGACGTATGCGGTAGAAGCATAGGGCGTATAGCGTGACCGTGCCGAGTTGCTGGCGTGCTCCGCGCTAACATACCTCGACCACAGACGACGGCACCCAAGTGAGGTGTCCCAGCAGGCCAGCACCGCCCCTCGGATTCTAGCCAGAAACCGTCTAGAAAGGGCTAGAGAGACCGGCACGGCATCACGCACACCGACTCTGCCCGCGGTCTAGCCAAGACACAGGACAGGGAGCACGAGCATGTGCCGCTCCGTCTGGGAGAAAGAAAGATTAGACGCCGTGACGCGGACACACAAGCGCAGCGCAGGCATGCAGCATGTTACATGTGACTGTCTGTTTACCTTCACATCACAAACGAAGATGGAGACGGGGCCTCTCGCCAGGACGTGAAAGAATATCTTCCCCGAAATCTCCTCTCCAATCGCAGCCTTGCAAGTTTGGAACCAACGCGAAAGCTGGGGCTTAAGTTTTCACAGGACAGTGACTAACGCCACTTGATGAATGAGTTATCAAACAAAAAAAAATACGTCACTTTTTTTAATCTAAAACATGCCACTTGAATTGCTAATGAAATGGTATGCTGACACAGAGCCGTAAAAACAAAAAATGAAAAACTACTGCGACACGATGATGAAGTGGTGGTGCTACGGAACGTGCAACACGCAGCGCGCGGCGGTGTGGGGGTGCGGCGGCGCCCCACGCACGTCGCTGCCGCTGGCCTTTTCCGCCGGCCAACCGAATTGAAATGGGAGACCACAGGAAAGAGACAGGCAGGGTCCCGTCCCGGAAACAAACGGGCGTCGGACGGCGCGGTCTTTGACTTTGTTCCCCGTCCTAAACAAAACGAAACCAGGGGACGCTCCATGCCGTCCGTCGTCAGATCACAGCACAAACCGGCGACGCGACAGCGGAATTGAAAAGTGCAAAAAAGCAACGCGCGCGATGCTTATCCGGACGGATCTCCCGCAAGCCAAGGCACTAATCGCCTGCCTGTTCGCCACCGACGCCGGACTATATAAATCCCGGCACCCACAGTTCTTCATCATCACAGCAAACAGAGCAAGAAAAAGCAGCGGTGCCTTCGAGCGAGCGAGATCATTAGGAGTAAGAGCCAGGAGGATTTAGTTGCAGGTTTCCATGGCGGACATCGCGTTGCTGGTGGCGGAGGAGTTCGAGAAGAGGGTGAAGAGAGGTGCCCCCAACGGCGGCGAGGCGGCGGCTGGGGACGCCGGCGAGAGGAGGAACTTCGGGGCTGTGGCCAAGGTGTGGAGCTCGTGGGTGGAGTCTGCCTCCGCCGCCGCGTCCGGGGTGACGGTCAACGTCGCCGTGCAGCTCAGGGAGCTCGAGCCCAAGTCCGGGCCCGGCCTCGCCGCCGTCGACGGCCTCTTCTCCGCCTAGTAGCAGTAGCATTCCATCCTTTTGATCCGGCGGAAGAGCTATGTCATGTACGCCTCTTCCCCTGATTGAGTGATCAAAACCATATGCCGGTGTAACATGTACATTCGCAAATCTGAAAAACAAAATATAATCGCAGTCTCCACTCACCATGCCGTGTTCACGAACTGTCATGTGCCAAATTGATTCTTGTGCTCGGAAATGGCTCCAATTCCTCCAAACGTCGGCAGGCCAGAATCCAGATCGGTTCATCCTCTCTGCGAGAGGCCTGGGTGGTGAGAGAGGTGACAACACCGAGCACTCGCCGGAGGGAGGCTGGCCTTTTCTATTCAGGTTTTCAGGTGATTATTTCCAGCAGCTCGGAATTGCTGTCTGTGTGCGCTTTCGCCATTGCAGAGCAGGCCGCAAGCCCACAGCTGCAGTAAGCGGGACAGAACACAGCCCACACGCACGACTCATGCAGGCCTGGCCTGGTAACGGAAAATGAAATATGACACTGGGAAGAGAACAAACTGCTGCACTACACTGCACACACACTTGCGCGTAGCGGCCCAAACAAATCAACGAGCCGGCAGGCATCAGCACAGCAGCTTCAATCACACACATTCGACAGATTATGAAACAAACGGGAGAGTCGCTAGCTACTTTGCATGTCGACGAGCCCAACTATATCTATCTGCTTTTCAGCGCCAGCGTTAGGATCTCTGAGACGACCCTACCTTTGTCGGCATCGAACTTCTTGTCCTCTGCATCCAACAACAAATGAAATTGCTCTTTAATTTGCTTATTATACAAGAAAAATGGTATGGTCGGGTTCACTGGGTGCAGAAAAACAAACGTGGCGGAGAGTTACCTTTCTCCACGCTGGAGAAGTCTTTCAAGAACCTCAGGAGCTTGTTTCTGTTGGTGTGCAGTATAGCGGAGATCTCAGGTGGTTTTTCCTTGTTAAGGACGAACAACTGACGGCAAACAGTTTTTTTTTTTTAACACAAGCCAATAAAAATAAAAGTTAAACAAGTTGTATGTAAGGAAACATGGCTGATGTTTGTACCTTGAAGACATGGAAAGCCTCTACTTGAATAGCTTTGCTATCATCCTGGCAATGAGAAACATAAGATGCTAAGTCAGATAAGCATAGAATTAAAGCTTCAAAGTCTGAACTGGGAGAGCGCATTGGTGTACACGAGAGTAGTACTAAAAATGCTAATAATTGAGCAGCTCACTTGAAATGCAAAAATAAACCTTACCCTTAGAAGGTTCATTAGAATTATGAGGTGCTCTTTTGAACTAACATAGCGCACCATTACTGCTGCGTTTGACCTTTCTAGAAGCATGTCTCGCAAGAGCTGAAAGCCATACCAGGTGCATAGGACAAATGGCATGAGATCGATAGAGTTAAATGGAACATGGAAAAATCACAATGGAACAGGATATCAATTTAAGAGTGTTGACTGAATGTGATAGCAAAGCAAGGTCAAAAGTAAATATATAATGCTAAAAATCAAGAAGAAAGAAACATACCTGAATAGCTTGCCTTTTGATGAAATAGTTGGAAGCTGATAATATCAATTTCGAGTTGAACTCCGCAAAGAACTGGTAATGGTTAGATATCACAATCAATTGTGGCACAAAACTTAAGACATATTGATTATTGTCACTTTCCAGTCACATGTTTGTGCATTTTTTATGTTATATAATATACAAAGAAAAAGACAACCACCCTAGTAGACTTACCCAATCATAATTCTTGGAAAAGAACTCCGCAACAGTTGATTTATGCCGTGTTACGAGTTCCTATTATAAATAAATAAATACAACATGAAAGTTAATAATATTTATTTATAGAAATTATTAGAAAAATGAAAATACGTAACATAATCATATATAATATCGATTTTTAGATTGAGAATTATGCTTTTACTCACCTTAAAAGTTTTAAAGACATCTGATTGCACATTAAAATCCGGAAATTGTATATAATTAAAGAAACTTTTCAAATGTTGAGATTCCAAAACATACCTACAAAATTATTGTTAATTAATACTAAATAAAGATTTAAACATATACATACCATTAAATATTATTACACATACCTCGCTGCAACTTGATGGCGTATGCAATCTCTTAATAAAGTACTATAATGTACCGCGATGTCCATATTTTCGTATCTTCACGCAAAGAAAATAAATTTCATCTTATTTTAAAACATGGTAAATTTATACATTCATATGTTCAAATATAAAATATATAAATGTACAACAAAAATAATGATGATCAAATTGAATTCTATACATTCTAAATATCTTATTATTTGGCGTTCAAAAATTTAAAGACATTAAGGTGATAATGATTTAACTACATCCTTACCCAGACATCAAAATATCCAAAAGATCTGAATTAGCTTCCAAGTACTCGGAAGCAACCAATCTTGAATCAACCTTCTGCCTTTGCAAATTTGCAATTACTTGAGTAACATCCTTTTGTGTCTGAGAAAAAATTACAACTACTTTAGAAGTAATTATTACTTATATAATACTATTAATTATTGGCACAGTTGGTTACAAAAAATAACTGCAACATTTATCAAAACATATAGATATTGACATACTCCAAGTCCAATTGTGGAAGAAAAATAATTAGTTGACGAAAGATGTCGTTGTTCTTCTTGAAAAACTCTTTTGTTAATTGCTTGCAAGCTTCATCGCAAGGATCTTCTTCACCATTACCGTATAGAATGCCTTTCATATCTTTGATACTTTTGCTTAGTTCTGTTATCTGTAAGTCAATCAAAATATGAATAAATAGCTTGTTCAATAATATTTTGAGAATTAAAAGTCATTTACCGTGATTTATTTTAAAAATTATATTTTTGCCTATTCCAATATCAAGAGACAAAATCAAAGAAAAATATGCTTCAATTTTCACAAAAGGTTAAACCCTTACAATCACCATCAAACAATTTTAAAAGATCCGTTATTAGTGAATACCATGTCCAACTTCGTTTTTAGATCTTTGGAGTTATATGCTACTCATCAACCTATAAAGAATGTATATAATCATTTTGCTACACAAGGGTCTCATTGTACAAACTTTTTGATCATGATAAGATCAAATATTTACGATTTGAATCATAACAACGACATAAAAAATATACATAAAAGATAAACATTGTTTCTTCAGTAGTATTCAGTTCGTTAGTCTATGCCCAATGCAAACAAGTGTAAGATGCGAATAATGCATACTAAGGAAAGAAAAGAGATAGAGAGAGAGAAAACATTTCTCGTCATATGATGTTTAATTTCCATTTTAAACATGAGAAAATCTCATAATTATTGCACGAGTGTGTTACCGCTCACAAATACAGGCGCAAGAAGCCAAGAACAGAAACTACACACGATGACTACATCGAGACCACACGGATAATTTGCAATCACTTTTGTGGGAAGTAGTAAGTGTATATATATGGGAGAATGCCACAGGAAAGGCGTTTTTAATTTTACCTTGTGCTCAAGTTTGGCGTCGCGCTTGCCGCCGCCGCCGGCATCCTTACTGTGATCGAGGATGTAGGTGAGTAGCTCGCTGACGTGCTGCACCACCTCCGGTGGAGTCCTGGGCTTGGAGCGGAACAGGCGTCCTTTCTTGTGCCCGGGTCCACCGCCAGCAGCATCCGCTGTCACACACGGCCACAGGCACCCCGCCATCTCGATCGGTCGACCTGTCGGAGGCGCCGGAGGATCGGGCTCGCCGGCCGCTAGATCTCCGACGAGAGGCCGCCGCCGCCGCTGGCGACGCGCGTCTCCAAGCCCTAGAAGATGTCTACGATCATTGCTTCTTATCGATCTTTCCAAGGTCTTTGGAACCTGCTGCCTGATCCGATTATATATGACTCGGACGACACACACAGCCCCCCTTATTGACGCGCGAGCGGTGATCCGCCGGGCGGCGCCTCAACGCCGGAGATCCCGCGGCGGAACGTGTGGAGGAGCAGCGCCAATCGAGGGATCGCGGCGACAGAATATCGAGAAACCGAATTGAAGGTTCGGCCCGCGTCTGGACTCTGGCGAGCTGGGGGGAGAGCGCTAGGGTAGGATCGGCGGCGATTGAGGCGAGGCGAGGCGAGGCGAGAGGGGAGAGGAGGGCGAGATTGGTCTCGGAAAGATTCCTGATCCGCGCGCGACCGGATCGGAAGGGTTCGATACGGTTTGTTATCTGGGCGCGATGGCCTGTGCGTCTGCATGCACAGAGATAGATACACGTCGAGTTCATATCGTGTCATGTTTTCACAGTCGCGTCCGAAATCTGCAACATATATACGATAGGATGAGATCAGATCGCGCAGATGACAAGCTAGGTGAATCGAGTGCTTATACGTATAGAATGGGAAAATGATGAGTCGCACTTAAATTTATTTGGAAGGAAAAAACACCTCCTATCTTTCCAAATAAACGCGCGCGCAAGCATGCACGCGCACGCGTGCACACACCCCATGGTAGTGCCAATTTGGAAGGAAAAAACACATCATATCTTCCCAAATAAACACACGGGCACACGCTTGCACCGCACACGCGTGCACACACCCCATGCTATTACCAATTGCCAACGATGATTCCACGCATCTGAACAAGTATGAACTTGCCACTTGCCATGATGCACTACGGGAAATCCCGTGTTTGCCGTGTGCCCAAGGCTTGCAGGCACACGGCAAACAAGCCTGTTTGCCGTGTGCCAGCCCACGTGGCACACGGCAAAGCCGTGGCACACGATGGCCCGAGGCAGGCACACGGCAAACAGGCCGGCACACGGCAAAGCGGCCTGTTTGCCGTGTGCCTAGCCACGTGGCACACGGCAAACAACTGGCACACGGCAAAGTGGCCTGTTTGCCGTGTGCCTAACGGCACGCACACGGCAAAGAGGCCACCCCGAACGGCCGTTGCCTCGGCCGTTATCTTTGCCGTGCGTCCTGGTCAGGCACACAACAAAGCCTGTCTGTTTGCCGTGTGCCCTTGTCACGTGGCACACGGCAAACAGGCTGCAAAAAATTTGAATTTTGCCTCCAAAATTTTTTTGCTAACTTCTTTGTCCATGTATTATTCCATGTTAGTTTTGTGCATGTTTTTCGGTCTGTTTGCTATATTTAATCATTTTATATCATTATTTTTAATTTTGCCGGTACAACAAATTTGAGCTGTAAGTTTTCGAATAATGTAATGTAATGTTTAGAAAAATGTTATTCGGATTCTTAAGAGTAATATGATGCCATGTCCATTAGATGGAATCAAATTTTGAATATATTGCTCGCTTACGTGTGTCTGAATTTGGGCTCGGTTCGTTTAAAAATTTTATAAAATACAATAAAGGTCAAAAAATTATAAATTTTGGCGTGATGTCATGTTTTCATACGTAGAGGCTATGGTAAAAAATGTAGAAGGTTTCGAGCAAGTTGACACATTACCTCTTTACAAACCGAAGCTTCTCGGGAGAAGACCCTAAGAGTTGTGAAGAGATGTTATGATTTGAAACAACACGACAATTGAAATTTTGTTCTCCAACAAAACTCATTTTCTATAGTTTACATACACCTTAGACAGGTTCATGCCCAAATTTGGTTATTTTTTGAATCTGTTTGGTATTTTTTTAATTTTTTTCTTAGGTAGAAAATGTTTGCCGTGTGCTCCTCGTGCGGCACACGGCAAACACGGCAAGCATTTTTAAAATTCCAGATATTAAAAAAACTTGAAAATTTTTAAAATTTCAGAAATTAAAAAAAATGAACTGCGGACCGTCCGCCACTTGTGAGGCGAACAGTCCGCGAATGGCAGACCGTCCGCCAATTCCTAGCGGACCGTGTGCCCAGATCCAGAGGACACGGCAAACAATTTTGAAATTCAAAATAAAAAAAACCATTTGCCGTGTGCCCTGGATCTGGGCACACGGCAAAGCCCGTTCGGCCACACCGCACACACGCGCACACACACTCACACACACGCGCGCCACCGTGCCGCAGCCTCCCCCGGCCGTCGCCGCTCCCCCACGCGCCGCTCGGGACGCCGCCGGCCGCGCCTCCCCCACCCCCGGCCGCCTCCCCACCCCCGTCCGCCGCGCCCCCCTCCCCCGGCCGCCGCCTGCTGCGCTGCCGCCGCGCCTCCCCCACCCCCGGCCGCGCCTCCCCCACCCCCTCCCTCGGCCGCCGCCGGCCGCGCCGCCGCCGCCGGCCGCGCCCGGGCCAGTCATCCCCCGCCCGCGCCCCCACAGCCAGCCACCGCCACCTCGACGCCGCTCCGTTCCACCCCGGCTGCCCCGTGCACCCTCTCGGTATGCATGATTCGCCTTCGCGCTGTTTTATGTTTGTAAATTTTGAAATATTTGAGTTTATTAGAAATTGTAGAAGTGGATTCAAGATAGTAGTTTGTTAGAATTGTTAGAAGTTTATGTGATGCTCGGTCGTCGTGCCGTTGTGATGCTCGACCGTGGTGTCGTTGTGTATGTGATGCCCCGTTTGTTAAAATTGTTAGAAGTGTATGCGATTTTTACAGGTTTTGCTAACCTCACCGTGTAGGGGAGGTGCTGCCAAAATTTTTTATTGACATTTCTTTGGTTTTTTGATGTGCAGAAGCCACCGTCCACGGGAGCCCATCTCCGCCTCGCCACCGTTGAGCCTCTAGGTGAGACTTGTGGCTTCGGTGGTTAAAGCATTGTGTCCGGCCATCGAGCCGTGGGCTTAAACATCTATGTAGCCCGACCTTCGTGTCGTGGTTTTTGTTGCAGGTTTGGAAACCCTCACCGTATAGGGGAGGTGCTGGCGAAATTTTGAATTTGCTATAAACATTTATTGAATTTTGCAGGAATCCGCTTCCACCTGTTCGACGAGGAGCCGGAGCGGAGCCGGAGCGGGAGCTAGCCGGAGCGGGAGCGGGAGCTGGAGCTGTAGCCGGAGCGAGAGCGGGACCACGAGTCTACCACAAGCCGGCCACGCCTACACCGCCGACCCACCGTAAGCACTGCAATCACGCTCGCGTTACATGCATGTTCGTAGATCACGTAACCCAGTTAGGCGTCTCCCGTTCGAAAGAGATACGGTTGGAAATATGCAGAACTTTGCATATCTACGACCGTATCTGTGTCGAATTGTCCATGTTATTTGGACAGCCCGAGGATGCGTAGCTAGAGTAGGTTTCCATAGTCTACTCCAATCTGGGACAGGATTTCGGCATCATCTCCCCGGCCTTCTTCGGATACACAATCTCCCTCTGGGACGTGTATTTGGAGAACAGCGGGGAGGTGCTGCCGAAATTTTGTCCCAGATCAGAGTTTACTATGGAAGCTTACCCTAGCTACGCATCCTCGGGTAGGATTAGGACCTATCTTCACCTAGTAGAGAGTATAGACATCGTGCAGGACCTGCACTATGTACATGTAAAAGAATTTCATTTTCATTTGCCGGTGTCATAGAGGATGAATGATCATACCTGGATGCTCACGAGTTGGAACCCTGGGGGCGGCAAATATTGTTCGTTCGACAAACATCGGCAATTCCTCCCTATTGACCATCCATTCAGACGAGACAAGAAGAACTTTAGGAAAGGCGTCGAAGTTAAAGACCCTATACCGCACATGATGACACCTGATGAGATTCGTGCCGAGTTAGAAGCCCTCGTGATAAATGAAGATGGTGGGTTTGTGGGATATGGCGAGCAACATGCCTGAGCGGATATGTGTGGCTTGTGGAGGCTCCCCTATAAAACCGAATATATGCATTTACGATGGCCAAAAACGTTGAGATAACATCTCAAAAAAGAAAATAAAAAACAAAAGGACTTGTCGGCCATTGAAGGGCGGAAAGGTCCTTTTCCTCGCCAAAAAGCCATATCACGTCAACCTCTTGGCCAGTAGGTCATCTCACACCCTCCACGTCATGATATAGTATTGTCATTTAGTTTAGGCGTCTATTTAGAGGCCGATAGGCCCCTTCACGACCATTCTAGGGCCGATATATATCTATTTTCACAATTTCTAAATTTTTTCACCTATTTTTTCGATTTTCCAATGAAATAATATTATTTTAAAAATATTGATCTTTGATGTGACTTTTTTTTTTCACCAACACGAGCACTTTGTTATATAACCGAATATATGCATTTACCATGGCCAAAAACGTTGAGATATCATCTCAAAAAAGAAAATAAAAATCAAAAGGATCTGTCGGCCATTGAAGGGCCGACAGGTCCTTGCCCTCGCCAAAAAGCCATCTCACGTCAACCTGTTGGCCAGTAGGTCATCTCACACCCTTCACGTCATGATATAGTATTGCCATGTAGTTTAGGCGTCTATTTTGAGGCCGATAGATCCCTTCACGACCATTCTAGGGCCGATATATATCTATTTTCACAATTCCTAAATTTTTCCACCTATTTTTGTGATTTTCCAATGAAATAATATTATTTTTAAAATATTGATCTTTGATGTGACTTTTTTTCACCAACACGAGCACTTTGTTATATAACCGAATATATGCATTTACGATGGCCAAAAACGTTGAGATATCATCTCCAAAACGCCATCTCACGTCAACCTCTTGGCCAGTAGGTCATCTCACACCCTCCACGTCATGATATAGTACTGTTATGTAGTTTAGACGTCTATTTAGTGCCCGATAGGTCTCTTCACGACCATTCTAGGACCGATATATATCTATTTTCACGATTCCTACATTTTTTCACCTATTTTTGTGATTTTCGAATGAAATAATATTATATTAAAAATATTGATCTTTGCTGTGACTTTTTTTTCACCAATATGAGCACTTTGTTATATAACCGAATATATGCATTTACCATGGCCAAAAACGTTGAGACATCATCTCAAAAAAGAAAATAAAAAACAAAAGGACATGTCGGCCGTTGAAGGGCCGACAGGTCCTATTCCTCGCCAAAAAGCCATCTCACGTCAACCTCTTGGCCAGTAGGTCATCTCACACCCTCCACGTCATGATATAGTATTGCCATGTAGTTCAGGCGTCTATTTTGAGGCCGATAGGTCCCTTCACGATCATTCTAGTGCCGATATATATATCTATTTTCACAATTCCTAAATTTTTCCACCTATTTTTTTATTTTCCAATGAAATAATATTATATTAAAAATATTGATCTTTGATGTAAATTTTTTTCACCAACACGAGCACTTTGTTATATAACCGAATATATGCATTTACCATGGCCAAAAACGTTGAGACATCGTCTCAAAAAAGAAAGTAAAAAACAAAAGGACCGGTCGGCCGTTGAAGGGCCGACAGGTCCTATTCCTCGCCAAAAAGTCATCTCATGTCAACCTCTTCCCATCTCACGTAAACCTCTTCGCCAATAGGTCATCTCAAACCCTCCACGTCATGATATAATATTGCCATGCAGTTTAGGCGTCTATTTAGAGGCCGATAGGTCCCTTCACGACCATTCTAGGGCCAATATATATATATATTCACAATTTCTAAATTTTTTCACCTATTTTTGTGATTTTCTAATGAAATAATATTATATTAAAAATATTGATTTTGATGTGGCTTTTTTTCACCAACACGAGCACTTTGTTATCTAACCGAATATATGCATTTACCATGGCCAAAAACGTTGAGATATCATCTCAAAAAAGAAAATAAAAAACAAAAGGACATGTTGGCCATTGAAGGGCCGACAGGTCCTCTTCCTCGCCAAAAAGCCATCTCACGTCAACCTCTTGGCCAGTAGGTCATCTCACACCCTCCACGTCATGATATAGTATTGCCATGTAGTTTAGGCGTCTATTTTGAGGCCGATAGGTCCCTTCACGACCATTTTAGGGCCGATATATATCTATTTTCACAATTCCTAAATTTTTGCACCTATTTTTGGATTTTCCAATGAAATAATATTATATTAAAAATATTGATATTTGATGTGACTTTTTTTTCACCAACACGAGCACTTTATTATATCGCCGCAGTGCCCAAGTAGGGATGGCAACGGGGACCCGATCCCCAATTCCCCGCGGGGAATTCCCCTATTAGGTAACGGGGATGAGGAAAATTTCATCCCCGTGGGATGAAAACGGGGGATGATCTCTCCCCGATGGGTACACGAGGATGGGGATGGGAGAGCATTCCCCGTCCCCGTTCCCCGCGGGGACCCGTTAAAAGTATATATGCTACTTAATCCGATATATTTATATACATACATGTGAAGGATGATGCAACATGATATAGTAATATAGTAAATATATGAACATAATATCATATTATATATGTATGGTGATAAATTAAAATCATATAATGTGATATTATATCACCTACATAGTATAAATTAAATATAGATTAACAATATTAAATGGGGACGGGATCCCCGATGGGGATTTATCCCCGCAGGGAATGGGGATGGGGAGAAAATCCTCCCCGCAAGCATAAACGGGGATCCCCGTAGGAGAAAATCATCAAACGGGGATGGGGATGGGGAGCCAATCCCCGACGGGGAATTCCGGCTGGAGCAAAATTTAGTTTCGGTTTCTCTTAGCTATAAAAGGGACAGTCCGTCGGCACCGATAGCATCAGCTTCCAACGTTTTCTACTTTAGCCTAAACAATAGTGTGCACGAGGAGCGTCCGCTGCTAATTACGATCCCATCGTCTTGTCATCCTTTTGCACAACGCGGGCCGTCTCTTCCTCAAGTGTGCACGAGAAAGGGTTAGCGCCGCATGGTCGGCGATGCACCCAGACCCAGGCTTGCTTGCAAAAACAGAACCATCAGTGACGGCCACGACCGGCAGGGTCCAGCTGTCAAGGTGCCACGTTGCCGTTGCTTCAATTCGGTTGTCGAGACTCGAGAGCGTGGCCAGCCATGGATGTGTACGCCGCTCCCGTCTCCGTTCCTGTACGCTCCATCGACAAGGCGTTTCGACCGGTCCGGCGCTAGCTACAACGCCGCTGGCCCCGCGCGGCCCGGGCCGAGCTCCCAGGCCTAGCGTTGGCAGCGAGCTAACGTATACGCCTGAGGGCAGACGATGTCTGGCAACGTGGCCGTCGGGACGCTGACGATTCCGTTCGTGAACGTTGAAGCGGTCGCCAGACACAGGGGCATGGCCAGACGGACTCGAGCGTGGAGTACGACCGTGGCAGCCAATAGGCGGCCGAATCTCCAAGGCAACGCGATCGCCGTCCACTGCATGAAATCCGCACAATTATATGTTTGAGATTGGGTACGGGGAGGGCTGCTGCAAAAATAATGTAAAGGAAAAGAAGATCGGTTTTGAAGAAAACAAACTTTCTACAAAGGTTTTATATAAGGGAAAAGTTCTATTTACAACCTCTAACTATAACAAAAGTCCGAATTTCAACCTACAACTACAAAACCGGGTAGAAAGGGCCATCCAACTGTCAAAACCGGGCAAATTTAGCCCTTTGGGTGGTTTCAATGGTGGTTTTGCATTTTCTAGATATTATAAAAGTGTTGGTTTAATCAAAAAAATTTATAACTAATTCATTTCAAATCATAAAAATATGAAACCGGTACCAAATTTTTTATAAAAATGTAATGTATTTGTTGGTGCTCTATTCGACATTATTTGAATCTTATTTGTTCCAATTTCTTATATTTATTATAAACAATAAAACACTAAAAATAGTAAAAAAAATTATGTGTTAACAACTTCAAATAGAATACCAACAAATAACCTACATTCTAATAAAATTTTTGGCACCAATTTCATATTTTTACGATTTAAAATGAATTATTTATGACTTTCTTTATTAAACTAGAATATTTTAAATTTCTAGAAAATGCAAAACCACCTTTGAAACCACCCAAAGGGCCAAATTTGCCCGGTTTTGGCAGTTGGATGGCCCTTTCTACCCGGTTTTGTAGTTGTAGGTTGAAAATCGGACTTTTGTCATAGTTGGAGGTTGGAAATCGAACTTCTCCCTTTATATAACTAGCAAAGGTGCACTTGCCACATGCACGTGTTATAAAAAACTAATGTAAAAGGTTATTGGGAATTCAACTTATATTATATAATATTATAAATGATACAAGAAACAATCTAAGAGAATTAAGCAAAAGTTCACTTGTTCATAGATTGGATGTGTCTTCTACATGATCTCTTTCCCTCTTGCGAGCACCACGGGGATGAGGATCGGATTTGTCATTGACATCTACCAGGAGAACACGATTGTTTATGAATAATATGCAACCGACCCTTACCCCTCACAAAGGGCCCACGTGAAGCTTGCCAGATGAAGCGCCAATCACAATGTTTGCGGATTGAGCCCAAGGAGGCCTCGCCAGCACTGGTGATTGCAAAATCTAAGCATGATGACGTCTTGTCACCACAACCAGACCTTCCCATCAAGGAAGACCAAGTTGCTGTTGATCTTGGCGTCGAGCTCCAACAGTCCTGGTCGCCCGATCACAAACTATGCTGCCACTGTTGTCGTCCCGCCGCCACCGTCGTAAACGAAAACCGGGTCTCTAGGCTTCTCGAGTTGACAACGTTGGTGACCCTCCCTTCTCTTTACATTGATAACATCCTTTTTGTTTGAGGCATATTGGTGTACCAATTTCTAGCCTTTTCACGGCCCAAATCACCTAGGTTAGCATTATGATCTAAAAAAATAAATTTTAATTGATTAAATAAGATATTATAATTTCTTTGAAATAGTCAGGTTACCACCAATCCAACTTAGTGCTCATTGGTGTGGCTACCCTTGTCTTCTTATCGCCATTTCCAGCCAATTCCATCAACCGTGCGAGTCAGAGAGGAGCTGCTCATCGCGACGATGGCGTCGTGGACTTGGAGCTTGACGGATGGAGTGCCGACCGTGATGTTCGCAAACAGAGCTTGCCGAATAGAGCGCGAGCAAGTCTCGATAGTGGTGGTGATTTGAAATCCGAGCGTGATGATATCTTGCCGCCGAGACCAGATAGACCTTTCTAGCAGTAAGGCACGAGCCGTCGAGCTCCAACATCTCTGATCGCAAACGGCCTCGCCAACGGTGGTGATTGCGTAATACAAGCGCGATGACACCTTGCCACAGACACATGATATACCTTCCCATCAAGGCGTGAGCCAGCGGCGCCACGGCGTCCTTCGTATCGCCGACCGGCCGACTCACCGGAAAAAGCCTTTTTCTCCATCAACCTGCATGCAATCCTGCGGCCTACAATTCACCATTGGATGACGACGACGACTTGGACTTTCCGTTGATACGATGGCATGGGGGACCTCTTCTCGCTGCACCGTCGACGCAGCACACACAACGGTCGTCCATCTTCGATGAGCACATGGCTCGACTGTCCAGCCGGCGATGATGCGGCTCATCATGACGATGGTGGCGGCGGCTCTGGTCCGTAACCCCAACACACGTACGCCGATTGGGTTTTTGAAGTCGTGATAGTAGGGCGCTCTCAGCCATGCTACGGACGAACTCGGCGAGCCGAGGTCCTAGCACGACGCTGCGCCGAGCAGGGCGAGGAACTCATCATCTAGGGTATCGCCCTCTGCCCTGGCCACCAGTCCACCACCAGGATATCTTCTTCGTCGGGCGGAGCGAAGAACGACTTTAGGGCGGAGCTGGCGGTCGGGCGTGCCTCTTGCTTGGCCTCCCATCCCAATCATCTTCCGTTGCGAGGCTGATGTCTTGCCGTTTGTAGTATCGTGGATGTATAGGAAGCAATCTTCATGGAAAAGGAACCATGCATGCGATGAACGTGTAAAAGATGGACAGGAAAAATTGTATAGCAAATTAAAGAGACCACTACCGTGGGGTCGTCCACGGGTAAAAAAAAAGAATTTTTTATCAGGATTCTTCTATGTTGCGTGCATGGAGAAAAAAGAATATATTTCCTAATCTACATGCACGGAAGCGTGTGTTTGTTGATGGATTCTACGGTAACAAAGGAAACTTTTAGCGGGTACGGTGCATGGGTAGGTGGCCGTGCGGTGACAAAAAGAATTTCATCTTTGCAGAAAAACAACACGGGTGTGAATCTCTTCCACCTTTTCACCAGTTCGCTTATATCTAGCGGGCCCAGTATACCTTACGTGTAGGGCCAGCGTGAGGGGTACGAGGATAGATTTGTAGGTGACAATTGGCATCAATTCTTTCGCCCATCAATTGTTTCGCCCTTTATAGTACAGATAGTATAGATAAACACTGTTCATGGTGGCTTCCGGGGTCCCTTTTTCAGAGGGTCAAGTAGCAGTAGCACGAGGAATGGTCACAGCAAGCAATGTTCTTAGTTTGGGATGAGGTGCGCAGTCAGCAGGATACATGCATGCAGCAACTTTTAACTACAATAGGTTCCAGCCACAGTCCTAATATGACGAGTGCTTGGACGCACCTCGATTTTCTTTCCCTAGATCCAGACTGCTCGGCTGCTGTAACATCCGGAAAATTCACCAAGTGAAATCACTCGCTAAATTTGTTTTCAAAAGTATTTTCGCTGTTGAGCTCTCAAATCCCTTCCCGGCAAATTTTGCCGTCCCGGCACCGAAGCCGACACCCGTCTTTTACCTGTCCCTCAGCGCGTCGTGTCGCGCGCCGCACGACCCTCGGTCGCGCGTGCCCGACCGGTCCCGCGTTCGGCGCCGAAAATCTCTCTCTCCCTCTCCTTTTTCTCTTTCTTTTCCCTTCTCTTTTTCTTTTTCTTTTTTTTCCCTCTTCTTCTCTCTCCCCTCTCCTTCCTCTGCTCGCCACCGCCTGCCTCCCTCTGCTGCAGCACGCCAACGCCCCCCCCCCCCCCGCTCCCTTGCTGCCGCAGAGCGCCGTCGTCCCTCTCCTCCTCCCTTGGCAGCACGCGCGCGCCGCTCCTGTGCTCGACGACCACGGCACAGCGCCGCGGCGACCCCGGCAGCCGTGCCGCCCACGCCGCCGACCGAGCCGTGCCGCCCCGCGCCGCGGCCCCACCGCGTCGACGCCGGCCGCCCACGCCGCCCCTGCCACAGTCCACTCCTCCCCTGTGCGCGCGACGGCCGCACAGCGCCGGCGTCGACCGCCGCCGGCAGCTGGGCCCGCGGTCAACCGCGGCCGGCCGAGCTCCCCTAGCGCCGCCTATAAAAGCCGCCCTCGCCCTCCCTCGCTCGCCCACCGGCACCACCACCATCTCCTCCACCTCCTGAGCCCCTCCCCGCTCCAAATCACGCCGCCGCCGCTGCAAATCGCCGCCGCCACCAGAGCCGCCGCCGCCCTCTGTGCGCCGCCGCCGAACCGCCTCCACGCGCCGCCCCAGCCCGAGGTGAGGAGGGGAATAGAGCCCCCTCGCTCTCCTCTCCATTTTCCCCCTCTCCCCGGCCGCCGCCATGCCCGCCGCGCCGGGAATCGACGCCGGACGGCCGGCCGGCCGCCACCCCTACCTCCCCCTCTCTGTTTCGAAAAGAAACAGAGGAAGAAGAAAGGGCGTTTTGCCCATAACCCCCTCCACCTTTCTAAAAACACAAAACAACCCTCCCACCCTTATGCCACTTTTCAGAAAACCCCCTGGCGCCCTTTAACTCCTTCAAAGTGACCCTTAACTCTTTGTAATTAATTACAAATGAGTCCCTACCCATTCCAAATCCACCCTAACTTTTCACAATATTCCAAATAAGCCCTTCCCCAGTTATAAGTATTTATATACAAGTTCTTATACCTTTTTAATCTTTGCAAATCCGCCCTTAATCCCTAAACCGACCCTAACCTTTTCCTTGACGCGTCATTTCATGCGCCAAACTCCGCCTGTTTCTCCCAAAATTCGACCACGGCCTTTTTACATATATTCCGGCCGAGCTATACAGAAATCTCCCAAAAATAATCTTTCTATGATTTATTTCCTAATTCTCTTTTCCGAGCTCATTTAAAAATCCTTTTTCGTTTTTCTTTCCTTTTATTTTAATGTATGCTTGCTTGTGTGTACCGTAGACCACGGAGTGACCGAGGAGCAGCCCCGCGAAGAGTTCGGAGGACCGTACCACGAGCCGGAGTACGCAGGCGAGTACCGCGAGCCGGAGCCCGAGGACCCGTACCGCGAGCAGGCACTTCCGGACGACTTCAACGACGGCAAGTTCAATCCCGTCCTTTGATGCATGTTTATCCTATGTTTTACAAACACAACCTATTGGCCTATTTATAAAATGCATTGTTTTATTGCAAGACCCGGTTGGATAGCCACTCCTTGATTGATATGAATACTCCTTGATCGCCTAGGTTATCATTAAATATGACTTCCTCTGTTTGGATGATAGCCGTGCTAGAGATGCTTAGGACCCGTTACTCTTACCACTATCATATTGCAAATACTCATGTGTTTTAAAATAAAGAATGGTGTGAGTGTTTAAAAGAAAAGGGTGGCTTTTAGTGAAAATGAAATAATGATGAAACCGATGGGATGGATGGTGTGTTCTGTGTGAAACACCAAATTGGTGAACTCGTGCCTGTGTGGCTGAGCGGGATGTGGAGATATCCATCTTGTCATTATTTTAAGGACCGAGTTGATTGTCATCTAGCCTGGCCCAGTTTAGTGCTACCGCCCTACCGTTGTATGTGGCAACGGCTTAGCATAAATCCCACTAGTTGGTCGGGTAGCCAATGGGTGAGCTGTGAGCAATGGGAGAACAAGGAGCAGGAGTACGATCTATGTGAGTTACATCCCGGTCATGCCTCGTTGGGAGGACATGGACCCCTTGGTTGCTTCCATATTGGCTAGTCCGGCTTAGCTACGGTGTGGTAATGGCTTTGACAGGTCCGCGCCAGCATTTCGGTGTTCGTGTTGCGGAAACCGTTGGGGTGGGTTAAGTGTACAACCTCTGCAGAGTTAAATCTATTCGAATAGCCGTATCCACGGTATTGGATGAGTCACGGCTTGGGCCTGAAACTAGCATTGGGAAAAAAGGGTGGGATCTTTTGGTGTGAGTGTTTTGGAAAGTGTCCGGCAGGTGTGCCGTGAGCTACGGCGGACGGGGAGTCCGGTAGCATAAAATGTGGATCCTATGTGGAGGATCAACCCACTTGTTATTAAAAATTGTTTTTACGAAAACCTGTTTAAAAACAAACCCTTGCATAAAATCTAGCTTTACGCAAATTAAACCTTAACCGTATTCCTTGAATTACCCTGTGCATAATCTTTATATTCCCCCTCCGTGGACGTGGTTGGACTTGTTGAGTACGTTCGTACTCACCCCCTATTTTGTTGCAACAGAGGAGGATCCGGACTTTGTCCCTGAAGAGTTCGAGTAGAGGTCGTGTCCGCACCCGACGTTGCCTGTGGTGTGGTCCTTTCCAAGATGCTTCCGATGTTCCTTGTCGAGATAGGGCTAGATCCAGTCATAGTCTATCTCTGGTTATGTATTGTTGTACTTTTGATTTCTATTATCGTTTGTATCGAGTACCGTGCCCCTTTGAGGTCGCACGATGACTGAACCATCTGTGGAATAAATGTGTATCAGCCTCCTGGGACTGATATTTGTATCACATTTAGTCTCTGCTTAAGTGGGGACGCTTCAGCTGCTCATGAGCTCCGTCGCCAGGGACGGAGGCGCACTACCGGAGCTCCGCCGCCGGCGACAACCGGCCTCGAGGGTGAGGCCTCCCGCTCGCGGGGGGATGGCGGTGCTAGGCCTTAGTGGAGCTCCGCAGCGGGGGCTTCATCGCCGGCGAGCAATACCCTCGGGAGTGAGGCGTCCCGCGCGGGAGACGGCGGTGCTGGCCTCACGGAGCTCTGCTGCCGAGGATGGTAGAGCGCGGGAACTCCGCGAGGCGCGACGACGGATCTCTAGAGTGCCGTCTCAGCCGTGGGCTCCTATATACTTGTGGAAGAATTTTAGCAACTCATCTATAAAGCCCATCAAGGCCCAGATTTAACTTTTCAATAGAAAAATGTTAAATACAAAAAATGTTGATCAACATTTTATCTTTCCGAAAATGTTGAGCCCCAATTTTTTTGGAAATTGCTGACTCACATGTTTTAGAAATATTGGACCTCAACTTTTTCTTCGCCGATATTTTCAAAAATGGTTGAGTCTCAACTTTTTCCCCTAACATTTTTGCAAAAATGTTGAGTCTCAACTTTTCTACTTTTTTTTTTGCTAACACCAAAAATGTTGAGGTCAACTTTTGTTCTCCTCCACCAACATTTCTTTTTGTAAAGTTAAAGCCACATTTTTGGAAAAAAGTTGAATGGCATCTCTTCTTCCCCTCCGGCGCCGGCAAGCGGCGGCACGCCGGAGCAGCTCCGGTCAGCAGTGCATGGTGCTGGTGGTGGTGGTGGGGGGGGGGGGGGGGGGGGCGCTCCCAAGGCGCCCCGGCGCGCGCGGTGGAGGGCTATGGTGGGGGCGCAACACATGCACACTACAAGGTTTTCTCCCTAATGCCACGAGTCACAAAAGCAACGACACTAATTTGGTTGCAATAGGGGATTTTATTACATCCAAACAGTGTTTTAGTGGTAATATGTGAACATAATGCAACGCATGATTTATGTTGCAATAGGTATGGCTTTGGTTGCAATACAATTGTGTTGTTGCTACCATTTTTTGATTTTTTGTTGCAATTGGATAGGACTATTGCCACGTCATTTGAGAGTTGCACTAGAATTTTTGTGTTGCAATTCAAAGGTGCTATCGCAACCTCATTTCTCTCTGTTGCTTTTGTGTGCCTCTATTGCAACAACGAATTGAGGTTGCATTAACCCCTACTGACGTGGTGCAATAAGGAGGTGCATATGGCAACGAATGATGGTTGTATTGCAACACTATTATTTGGTTGTAATAATGTTCAACGGCGTTGCAACATGTCGATGTTTATTGCTTTTCCATTGTTGCAACATGTGGTCGACTTGCCCCTGCCCTACAGAGAGGGACAGACCGCCGAGGGTGGTCTCGAATGTTGGCGATCATCAACAGCGCGCTAGCATCTATCAACACGTGCAATCCCTTAGGCACAAAATAATTAGTACAGTAAAGATGCTAATCTACATTAGTTAAACACCTAAAGCCCATTAGGCCAAGGCCTGGTAACGCAAGCAAGATGGAAAGGGCAGGCAGGGAGAGACAGTGATCCACGTAGCGAATTATCGGTCCTCGGTACGTGACCCCCATGACGCACACTCCTGGCGCCCCCACGACGCAGAAGCCTCAGCGCCGCCGCTGCCATACACTACGCCGCGCGCCGAGAAGAATATCCAAACCCTGGTCGCCTGCGAACTGCGGCTCCGCGCAAACTCGTGAGTCCTGAACACGAAATTCAAATGAGTTTCTTCCCCTTCCCATTATTGATCTAATGTTATATTTCTCCGGATCAACATCTTGTTGTACGATTTTTCCTTTTCCCATCCTGATTTTGGCTTGATGCATGGTAGCAACAAATTGTAGTACTTGCAATTGCATGCTAATTTTAACGTGTCTTTTATTTTTGTATGTTACTAGTACTTTGAAAATTTTAATATTTATATTCCAGTAGTACGTGCAATTGCAAGGTAATTAATTTGAGTAGTGCTGCATCACACATGATACTTATTGATTTAGCTTTCTCGACTTTTGAATTGTGAACAGGGCAAGAGGCTAGCCATTGATTTAGACGTATGGTGTAGGGGGCGGGAGGATCAACCTTGTCACGAGCGTCATCAACGATCGGTCTCTCAAGCTCGGTACGTACAAAGCCTTCCACCAATGCCCCTGTATGAGTTGATTATTGATGTCGTAAGCAGCCTTGTCTATCCCATGCACACATGCATATATGGAAGCTTTTGATGATCGTTTGTTTACTTTTATTATTATTCAGGATAATGTCGTCATATAATGAGGATAGGAGTTGGATGTGCTTGCCTCGGAATTTTCCAGAGTGGAAGGAGAAGTTCAAAAAATTTATTGAGATTACATTTGCTGGCACATCGAGAGGTGGAACTGTTGTGTGCCCATGTAGTAGATGTCATTGCATGACATCCGAATCACAGGGTGTTGTTCAGAGTCATCTACTTGCCAGAGGGTTTGCTGAAAGTTTCATAAGGGAAGGGCCAAGTGCATCAGCTGCAGCAGTTAGTGATCTTGATACAATAATGTTGAACAATGAAGGTGCCACATCTCCTGAATTAGGATTGGTTAACGAAGATGCACCACCTGATGATGTGGGTTTACACAATGAACCTGCACCAGCAACAGATTTTGGAGTAGACAGCAAAGAGAGCACACCAATTGATGATGACCGTGCTGGCACTAATACTATGATTAGATCCCTTATCAGAGGGTCCATGCAAGGGGAAATATTGGAACCTAACAATGAACAGCAAGAGCCGAACAAACAAGCCAAGATATTTTTGAAATTGTTACAGGAGGCAGAAAAGGAATTGTATCCGGGTTGTGAAGAGGCTACTAAGGTTTCCTTTATTGTGACACTTTTTCAGATTAAGTGCACGTATGGAATTAGTAATGCTGGATTGGAGGCCATACTTATTCTTTTCTCAAAGGTACTTCCTGCACGCCATTGTATACCTGACACATTGGAGAAAGTGCAGAAGGTGATCCGAGATCTAGGCTTGGACTATGTAAAGATACATGCTTGTGAGAATGATTGTGTATTATTTTGGAAGGAAAATGCAGCGCTAGAAGCATGCCCCATATGTAAAGTGTCTAGTGGAAAGATCTCGACGAAGGAGCTGAGAGGGGTGATGATGGTGCTGGTACCAACAAAACTAAAATGTGGCAATAGATTGCCATCATATACAACCAAATATTAAGCGTGGTAATATGTATTGCATCATAAGACAACCAAACAATCAATGTTGCAATAGGCACTCCATTCTATTGCAACCCAGTAGCAACCATTTTATCTCGTGGCAATAGAGGGTTCAGATGTAGCAACCAACACTTTTAGCGTTGCAATACAGGTGGCAAACTTTAGCAACCACATTTTAATAGTGGCAACAGATGGGTTAATTTATACCAACCAACCATGCATAGTGGCAATAGAGGAGCTTACCTATGGCAACCGAAATGGTCGGGTGGCAATATACAGGTCGACCTAATGCAACCAAACATGTAGCATGGTATTAACATCCTTCACATATAGCAACCAAATTGCGAGCATGGCAATAGAGGCTTCTGCCTATTGCCACGCTTGTTATGCGTGGCAAATAGTTTTTGCAACACCGATTTTCGTTGCTAATATATACTTTGACGCGATGCAACACAAACCTAGGACAACACCACTAGTGTTGCAATAGTTTCTATTACCACCAACACAAACGTTATCAATTCGATTACTGGCAACGCTTTATTTTGTGGCAATAGTTTTTTTTGGCAACGACAAAGTGATTTGGTGGTCCAAACTTTAAACAACGGGGTACTTTCCACGACTTTTTACCAAATTTTTTGGTTGCAAATGCACCTATTGCAACCAATTTGGCCATATTGCAACATATTTTGTGCGTTGCATTAGGGGGAAAACCTTGTAGTGGCAGGGATGCGGCGAAGGGTGTGACGGTGGGTGGAGCGGCGATCTCGTGGCGACTGGTAGCTGCGGGGGCCGGGGCGCATGCGCGACGGAGGGTGTCGATGGGCTGCACGATGAGCTTGCGGCGCCGTGGAGGACGGCTGGCGAGGGGCGAGCGGTGCGAGCGGATGGCCCGGCGGAAGCGCAGGGGTGGAAGGCGGTGGCAGTTGCATCCAACGGTTGATATTGGTTTGCACGAATCTCAAACACTAGAAGATGGTGAAGGAAAAATCTTCTAGAATGTATATAGGATTTCCTCTCCTGCCTTGGGCATAGGGATGGCAGTGGGGAATTCCCCGTCGGGGATTGGCTCCCCATCCCCATCCCCGTTTGATGATTTTCCCCCACGGGGATCCCCGTTTATGCTTGCGGGGAGGATTTTCTCCCCATCCCCATTCCCTGCGGGGATAAATCCCCATCGGGGATCCCGTCCCCGTTTAATATTGTTAATCTATATTTAATTTATACTATGTAGGTGATATAATATCACATTATATGATTTTAATTTATCACCATACATATATAATATGATATTATGTTCATATATTTACTATATTACTATATCATGTTGCATCATCCTTCACATGTATGTATATAAATATATCGGATTAAGTAGCATATATACTTTTAACGGGTCCCCGCGGGGAACGGGGACGGGGAATGCTCTCCCATCCCCATCCTCGTGTACCCATCGGGGAGAGATCATCCCCCGTTTTCATCCCACGGGGATGAAATTTTCCTCATCCCCGTTACCTAATAGGGGAATTCCCCGCGGGGAATTGGGGATCGGGTCCCCGTTGCCATCCCTACTTGGGCACTGCGGCGATATAATAAAGTGCTCGTGTTGGTGAAAAAAAAGTCACATCAAATATCAATATTTTTAATATAATATTATTTCATTGGAAAATCCAAAAATAGGTACAAAAATTTAGGAATTGTGAAAATAGATATATATCGGCCCTAAAATGGTCGTGAAGGGACCTATCGGCCTCAAAATAGACGCCTAAACTACATGGCAATACTATATCATGACGTGGAGGGTGTGAGATGACCTACTGGCCAAGAGGTTGACGTGAGATGGCTTTTTGGCGAGGAAGAGGACCTGTCGGCCCTTCAATGGCCAACATGTCCTTTTGTTTTTTATTTTCTTTTTTGAGATGATATCTCAACGTTTTTGGCCATGGTAAATGCATATATTCGGTTAGATAACAAAGTGCTCGTGTTGGTGAAAAAAAGCCACATCAAAAATCAATATTTTTAATATAATATTATTTCATTAGAAAATCACAAAAATAGGTGAAAAAATTTAGAAATTGTGAAAATATATATATATTGGCCCTAGAATGGTCGTGAAGGGACCTATCGGCCTCTAAATAGACGCCTAAACTGCATGGCAATATTATATCATGACGTGGAGGGTTTGAGATGACCTATTGGCGAAGAGGTTTACGTGAGATGGGAAGAGGTTGACATGAGATGACTTTTTGGCGAGGAATAGGACCTGTCGGCCCTTCAACGGCCGACCGGTCCTTTTGTTTTTTACTTTCTTTTTTGAGACGATGTCTCAACGTTTTTGGCCATGGTAAATGCATATATTCGGTTATATAACAAAGTGCTCGTGTTGGTGAAAAAAATTTACATCAAAGATCAATATTTTTAATATAATATTATTTCATTGGAAAATAAAAAAATAGGTGGAAAAATTTAGGAATTGTGAAAATAGATATATATATCGGCACTAGAATGGTCGTGAAGGGACCTATCGGCCTCAAAATAGACGCCTGAACTACATGGCAATACTATATCATGACGTGGAGGGTGTGAGATGACCTACTGGCCAAGAGGTTGACGTGAGATGGCTTTTTGGCGAGGAATAGGACCTGTCGGCCCTTCAACGGCCGACATGTCCTTTTGTTTTTTATTTTCTTTTTTGAGATGATGTCTCAACGTTTTTGGCCATGGTAAATGCATATATTCGGTTATATAACAAAGTGCTCATATTGGTGAAAAAAAGTCACAGCAAAGATCAATATTTTTAATATAATATTATTTCATTCGAAAATCACAAAATAGGTGAAAAAATGTAGGAATCGTGAAAATAGATATATATCGGTCCTAGAATGGTCGTGAAGAGACCTATCGGGCACTAAATAGACGTCTAAACTACATAACAGTACTATATCATGACGTGGAGGGTGTGAGATGACCTACTGGCCAAGAGGTTGACGTGAGATGGCGTTTTGGAGATGATATCTCAACGTTTTTGGCCATCGTAAATGCATATATTCGGTTATATAACAAAGTGCTCGTGTTGGTGAAAAAAAGTCACATCAAAGATCAATATTTTAAAAATAATATTATTTCATTGGAAAATCACAAAAATAGGTGGAAAAATTTAGGAATTGTGAAAATAGATATATATCGGCCCTAGAATGGTCGTGAAGGGATCTATCGGCCTCAAAATAGACGCCTAAACTACATGGCAATACTATATCATGACGTGAAGGGTGTGAGATGACCTACTGGCCAACAGGTTGACGTGAGATGGCTTTTTGGCGAGGGCAAGGACCTGTCGGCCCTTCAATGGCCGACAGATCCTTTTGATTTTTATTTTCTTTTTTGAGATGATATCTCAACGTTTTTGGCCATGGTAAATGCATATATTCGGTTATATAACAAAGTGCTCGTGTTGGTGAAAAAAAAGTCACATCAAAGATCAATATTTTTAAAATAATATTATTTCATTGGAAAATCGAAAAAATAGGTGAAAAAATTTAGAAATTGTGAAAATAGATATATATCGGCCCTAGAATGGTCGTGAAGGGGCCTATCGGCCTCTAAATAGACGCCTAAACTAAATGACAATACTATATCATGACGTGGAGGGTGTGAGATGACCTACTGGCCAAGAGGTTGACGTGATATGGCTTTTTGGCGAGGAAAAGGACCTTTCCGCCCTTCAATGGCCGACAAGTCCTTTTGTTTTTTATTTTCTTTTTTGAGATGTTATCTCAACGTTTTTGGCCATCGTAAATGCATATATTCGGTTTTATAGGGGAGCCTCCACAAGCCACACATATCCGCTCAGGCATGTTGCTCGCCATATCCCACAAACCCACCATCTTCATTTATCACGAGGGCTTCTAACTCGGCACGAATCTCATCAGGTGTCATCATGTGCGGTATAGGGTCTTTAACTTCGACGCCTTTCCTAAAGTTCTTCTTGTCTCGTCTGAATGGATGGTCAATAGGGAGGAATTGCCGATGTTTGTCGAACGAACAATATTTGCCGCCCCCAGGGTTTCAAATCGTGAGCATCCAGGTATGATCATTCATCCTCTATGACACCGGCAAATGAAAATGAAATTCTTTTACATGTACATAGTGTAGGTCCTGCACGATGTCTATACTCTCTACTAGGTGAAGATAGGTCCTAATCCTACCCGAGGATGCGTAGCTAGGGTAAGCTTCCATAGTAAACTCTGATCTGGGACAGAATTCCGGCAGCACCTCCCCGCTGTTCTCCAAATACACGTCCCAGAGGGAGATTGTGTATCCGGAGAAGGCCGGGGAGATGCTGCCGAAATCCTGTCCCAGATTGGAGTAGACTATGGAAACCTACTCTAGCTACGCATCCTCGGGTTGTCCAAATAATGTGGACAATTAGAAATAGATACGGTCGTAGATATGCAAAGTTCTGCATATTTCCAATTCCAACCGTACCTCTTTCGAACGGGAGACGCCTAACTGGGTTACGTGATCTACGAACATGCATGTAACGCGAGCGTGATTGCAGTGCTTACGGTGGGTCGGCGGTGTAGGCATGGCCGGCTTGGGGTAGACTCGCGGTCCCGCTCCCGCTCCGGCTACAGCTCCAGCTCCCGCTCCCGCTCCGGCTACAGCTCCCGCTCCGGCTCCCGCTCCGGCTCCTCGTCGAACAGGTGGAAGCGGATTCCTACAAAATTCAATAAATGTTTATAGCAAATTCAAAATTTCGCCAGCACCTCCCCTATACGATGAGGGTTTCCAAACCTGCAACAAAAACCACGACACGAAGGTCGGGCTACACAGATGTTTAAGCCCATGGCTCGATGGCCGGACACAATGCTCTAACCACCGAAGCCACAAGTCTCACCTAGAGGCTCAACGGCGGCGAGGCGAAGATGGGCTCCCGTGGACGGTGGCTTCTGCACATCAAAAAACCAAAGAAATGTCAATAAAAAATTTTGGCAGCACTTCCCCTACACGGTGAGGTTAGCAAAACCTGTAAAAATCGCATACACTTCTAACAATTTTAACAAACGGGGCATCACATACACAACGACACCACGGTCGAGCATCACAACGGCACGACGGCCGAGCATCACATAAACTTCCAACAATTCTAACAAACTACTATCTTGAATCCACTTCTACAATTTCTGATAAACTCAAATATTTCAAAATTTACAAACATAAAACAGCGCGAAGGCGAATCATGCATACCGAGAGGGTGCACGGGGCAGCCGGGGTGGAACGGAGGGGCGCCGAGGTGGCGGTGGCCTGCTGTGGGGGCGCGGGCGGGGGATGACTGGCCCGGGCGCGGCCGGCGGCGGCCGAGGGAGGGGGTGGGGGAGGCGCGGCCGGGGGTGGGGGAGGCGCGGCAGGCGACGGCGCGGCCAGCAGCGGCCGGGGGAGGTGGAGGCGCGGCGGACGGGGGTGGGGGAGGCGGCCGGCCGGGGAGCCGCGCCCGGAGACGGCCGGGGGAGGCGCGGCCGGCGTCGTCCCGAGCGGCGCGTGGGGGAGCGGCGACGGCCGGGGGAGGCTGCGGCACGGCGGCGCGCGTGTGTGAGTGTGTGTGCGCGTGTGTGTGGTGTGGCCGAACGGGCTTTGCCGTGTGCCCAGATCCAGGGCACACGGCAAATGGTTTTTTTTATTTTGAATTTCAAAATTGTTTGCCGTGTCCTCTGGATCTGGGCACACGGTCCGCTAGGAATTGGCGAACAGTCTGCCACTCGCGGACTATTCGCCTCACAAGTGGCGGACGGTCCGCAGTTCATTTTTTTTTAATTTCTGAAATTTTAAAAATTTTCAAGTTTTTTTAATATCTGGAATTTTAAAAATGCTTGCCGTGTTTGCCGTGTGCCGCACGAGGAGCACACGGCAAACATTTTCTACCTAAGCAAAAAAAATTAAAAAATACCAAACAGATTCAAAAAATAACCAAATTTGGGCATGAACCTGTCTAAGGTGTATGTAAACTATAGAAAATGAGTTTTGTTGGAGAACAAAATTTCAATTGTCGGGTTGCTTCAAATCATAACATCTCTTTCACAACTCTTAGGATCTTCTCCCGAGAAGCTTCGGTTTGTAAAGAGGCAATGTGTCAACTTGCTCGAAACCTTCTACATTTTTTACCATATCCACTACGTATGAAAACATGACATCATGCCAAAATTTATAATTTTTTGACCTTTATTGTATTTTATAAAATTTTTAAACGAACCGAGCCCAAATTCGGACACACGGTAAGCGAGCAATATATTCAAAATTTGATTCCATCTAATGGACATGGCATCATATTACTCTTAAGAATCCGAATAACATTTTTCTAAACATTACATTACATTATTCGAAAACTTACAGCTCAAATTTACTGTATCGGCAAAATTAAAATAATGATATAAAATGATTAAATATAGTAAACAGACCGAAAAACATGCACAAAACTAACATGGAATAATACATGGACAAACAAGTTAGCAAAAAAAATTTGGAGGCAAAATTTAAATTTTTTGCAGCCTGTTTGCCGTGCAAACAGACAGGCTTTGTTGTGTGCCTGACCAGGACGCACGGCAAAGATGACGGCCGAGACAACGGCCGTTCGGGGTGGCCTCTTTGCCGTGTGCGTGCCGTTAGGCACACGGTAAACAGGCCACTTTGTCGTGTGCCAGTTGTTTGCCGTGTGCCACATGGCTAGGCACACGGCAAACAGACCGCTTTGCCGTGTGCCGGCCTGTTTGCCGTGTGCCTGCCTCGGGCCATCGTGTGCCACGGCTTTGCCGTGTGCCACGTGGGCTGGCACACGGCAAACAGGCGTGTTTGCCGTGTGCTAATTTGCATGCGCGCATTCAAATTTTGAAGGCTAACCGTCCCACTGCAGTTATTCTCGTCTGGGAAAAGGAAGCCGACGGGCAGTTAATTACTTGGCGTCTTCTTGACAAAACACGAAAAGTCCAACCTCAGTGCGGCCCATCCCAAGATCCGATCAAATCTCCTCCCAACTGTAGCTCGCACAGCCCATATAACTGGACAGCCCACTAGTTTCACGGCTCTCTCACAGACAGACACACGGTAGTAGTAGATTTGTGCTCTGCTCGGCGAAATGAACAGAGTATATAGAGTAATCCACAATGCATATACTTGGACATACTGCTTGTGTTTAGTTTATACTTATTAATGGGGGTAACCGGGCAACACCACAGCTCTGCGATAACCATAGTACTCTACATGACGACTTCTGGTAAACAAAGAGAACAAGCCTTGCGGTTTGACGATATCTCAAAACATTATTACTGCAACGCTTACAAGTCGGAAATGAAAGAAGAAGAAAAAGTGTAAAACACGCCCGCTGCGGCACATGATATTTTGCCGTTACTCATTACTATTTATATATATAGATCGTGGTAGTACCGTAGTAGTGTAGTACCGCTAGCTGCTTGAGGATATGATGGTGAAATAATGTCTGCTGCAGCCTGCAGTCTGCACGGGCTAGCATGGATGCAGAGTTAGGTTCAACTCTGGATCTTCCTGAACCTGCGTAGCTTCCATGTGTCGGAGCGCGACCCGGGCACGCCCCACACAAGGCATTCGTACTCGGCGGTGGTGGCGCCGTCGCCGGCGGGCTTGGCGGCGGCGACGACGAGGCGGTAGTTGGTGCCGCCGCCGACGGCGTCCTGCGTCTGGGCGCGCACCACGGACACGAACGCCAGGTCCTTGCGGTGCGCCAGCCCGTACACCAGCACCGCGAACTGGCCCACCTGCCTGATCACCAGGTCGTTCGTGTCCGGGACGGACACCCACTCCGCGCGACACGCCGCCGGCAGCGCCACCAGCAGCCCGACGAGCGCCACGGCGACGACTCCGACCGGCGATGATCCCATTGCGGCGGCGTACGTACTGGCGTGGCTGTGTATAGCAACGTGACGAGCGCCGCCGCTAGCTAGTTCGATCTCTTGAGCGTGCGGTCGATGCTTTTCTACTGTTACCTTTTGACAATGGCGACGTACGTGCTGGGTGCGAGATTTATAGGGCTGGAAAAGGGACATGGCTATGCGTCCACCTTACTCTGGCCCCGCGCGCAGGGGCCGCCGGCTTGCCGGCCGGGAAGAATGTTCTGGACGCACTGCTGCCCTGCTGGAACGTGAATCGATCGAATTGGTTTAGTTTTGTGGCGTAGAGGCTGGAAAGCCACGTTGGGAGCCGGCCGGCCCGGGTGACGGCCGATCGCCACTGTCTTTTTTTTTTCCCTCTGGTCTCCCGCAAGCTAGTGCGCACGATCATTCTGGACTCTCGTCATCTGGTACGCCGTGTCCACGGGATCGGACGATCGACGACAATCCGTACTACGCCCCACGCCGGCGTTGGATCACGGTCCGGTGCGCACACGGCCCCAGCCCGCCCGGCGTCGGCGCCACGCCGCCACGCTTGCCCACCCCGCGAGGTAAGGCGGGCACCAGCATTTCGTTCGATTTTTTCAAAGTTGAATGTTGCGCGCGCTGCATACAGGACCAAGAGTCAACCTGTAGCAGCGCAGCGGCGTGGTCAAAGCCCAGCAACTAACGGGGTCAACGCCACCATTAGCAGGCTCATGGTTTACGCACGCCTAGTGGAAATCGCGGCCGGTATCCGAACACGTAAACGGCAACTTGCATTGCATTAAAACAGTGCGAGAGCTAGCTCTTGTCCAACTTTGATCACTAACACAGCAAGCAGGTACCCGTCTTCTTCCTTAATTTCATCGCCTTGGGTGCTGTTCAAGCACACTCCATGAGTGCAACTTGCTGAGCTCCATTGACGTGACGCCCCCGCCTCGAGATCGACATTCCAAAGCTTGTAGCTCTTGCAACCTTCACGAGGAGTAATGCATAAAATTTGTGGAAGCAAAGTAATTGGGGGCCATCCGCCGATGTTAGGGGCATGCGCGCCCCGTGTCGATGTGTTGCAAAAGGGCCATCCAAGCCGCTTACAAGTGGGTTCGTCGCTCGTGTTCCTCGAGCAAAGGCGGCTAGAGTTTAGGGAGCGGGTTTCCAGGGGTTCCGGTGGTTGCCGAGCTCAGAAGAGGAGATGGAGGCCTGATGGCGGTGGCTGGTTGAGGAGCAACACGGCGAGACAGACGGTCACTGAAAAGACAACTGAAGGGACAGGCAATGGCAGAGCTCGTGAAAATTCACGCCTAGGGCCGCTATTTAGGGGCAGAGCTACAGTACAGGTGGCAGGCGCGGTGAGCAATCCCTCAAACACGAATCACGCAGAGCTACAGTGTTCCAGATTTGGACATGGTGTTTGCTGCATTACGGATTGGAGAAATCACAAGGAATTGAGGAATGGAGCACTCACCTGCTTCACCGCTTGTCTGGCTCCCGCCTCCGGCCCGGCACTGCGCACGGGCAGTCCGGCACCGGCACACCGTATCGCTAAATGGCCGGACCGACGCTGCTACGCCCGCCCACTCGTCGCCTTGCTAGGCACCGACATAGCAGTGTAGGGCGCAGCCAATAAAATCTGTCGGGACGGGCGTTATGCAGTGCGCGCCGCCGGCGCCGCTAGGATTTGGCAGTTCGGGGCGAGTGGCGTCCGAGGGAACGAGAGGAGAGGGCGAGCACTTCGGCTGGGAAATTTTCGTCGGGGCCTCGAAGGATTTCGATGAGAAAAGATACGAGGCCGCGTAGGGCATGGAGGGCGAGGGCGAGCTTGTATTGGTGGACTGCGCGACAGACAATGGGATGGGCCATCGCTAATGCATGTTGTGCTGGGCACCTGGGCTGGGCCACGCCAATGCAAGGGGCCAGTTCACAGAGGGATAAAATAGGCCACTGAAAATCAAAGGGGTAAGCAGTTTCTTGGGTCACGCCTAGGGCCACGGCCCTATTGGCCCTAGTGGCAAATCCGCCACTGGGGATAGGCATCAAGCAAGGGCACAATAAACCATTGGGTTAGCATGGAGGCGGAAGCTCAACGGTTATGGCATGGGCAAGCTGTTGGTGGGCCGCAGGTGGACCTTTATATGATATTGCTACTCGCTATCGCACCTACGCGACTCCTAGCAGCCCCCGGGCCATCCACTGACCTAATAGTTTTGGTTGTTTCTTCTACTCGGCTTTCTCCTTTATACGAGAGACGGAAGTTGGTGTGTGAGAAAACATGGGTTTCTTTTAAACTTTTTCAAAGTTATTGTCCGTGCAACCATAAACTCCGTTTTGCGGTGAGATGACAATGATTGTTCAATAGTGACTTTCAACTAAAATGTGTTGTAAGCGGAGTTTGCCTATCGTTCTAACTTTTATTCATTGAGGCACACAAAACTTTGACGAAGTGCCTCAATGAATAAAAGTTATAACAACAGGCAAACTCCGTTCAAAACGCTTTTTAGTTGAAAACCGTTATTGATCGATCATTGTCATCTCACCACGGATAGTGAGATAATCATGAGCTACACTCATGGTGGGAGCTCAGTGAACATGCATCTCACCAAGTAGTAAAATATCAAGAACTAAGAGTAGAAACAGATTGGTCAAACAAAATCTCCAATCAAATCCAAGGTCGTGTTGCACAAACAGGATCGACCAACTCCATTGATCATAATAAACAGACACTTTTACATTAGCAACATGCATGATATACGGAGATACAAAAAATCAAACTCCCTCGCAGATCATATTGATCGTAACAAAACCGCATTCGTGTGTTTTCCTCTCCCCACGTACTTTAGGAAGAGACACATCTTCTTATTCCTAATGCAAGAGAATTGAAGCACGTTCGCACATTATTGGTAGAGGATGATAATTGTATGCGCCTGTGCTCCTGTCTAAACGACGAGAGAATACTTAGAAGACAGCAGCTCGTTGAAGACCGAATGGTGTGCGTGCTAGATGGCCTGCTTGTATTCCACGAAGCTGCGGAGCTCCCAGACGGTGGCGCGCGAGCCGGGCTTGCCCCTCACGACGCACTGGTACAGCCTCGTGCTCCCCGTGGCGGTGTTCTTCACGTTGAGCACGAGGCGGTAGTCGGTGATGCCCGTGCCCGCCGGCTGGGTCTCGCCGCGCACCACGTTCACCAGCGCCAGCGGCCGGAGCTTGCGGGGGTCGGCGTTGCTGTACACGATCACGGCGAAGTTGCCGATCTGCCTGATCACCAGGCTCCTCGGGTTCGCGATCGGCGTCCAGGCGGCGTCCGCCGACAAGGCGGCGACGGCGACGAGGGCGGCGGCCACGAGCAGCAGCGACGACCTCATGGCTGTGGCTTAGCTAGCTAGGTCGTGATGAGCCTAGGCACTAGCTCTGCTCGGGCGCCACTCGCTTGGTTGCTGTGTGGTTTACTCGTGCTAGCTAGTTGGCATTGCATGGCGAGGAGCTGGGTGGAATTTATAGGGAAAAACAAAGTGTAAAGCGATTGACGCGTCCATCTGAAGCGAGTGCCGACGCTCGCGCCCTATACTGGGTACAGAGAAAGACAGCTACAAGGTTCAGAAACTTCAGGTACGGTTGTTGAATTGAATTCCCTCCCCAATTAGCTGCTTAAGTTGTTGACTTTTTGTCGGTGCATATCAGACCCGGCCCAGAGGTCAATTTGTGTGGGGGAGGTTGTTTACCGTGGCTCATGCATGCATGCATGATTATTCAGCATGCGAGCATGGCCGACTTGACGATGACGAGGCCTCGATATTGCGAGGGCGGTGAGATTGAATTATTGCTTCCAGGAGGTGGCATTTGGGCGGCGTTGGAACCAGGGATGCGCGCCAATTTTTGCTCATTTGTTTTTCACGTAGTCTCGTGGTTTTGTAGGGTTGAGAACCCTGCAAAGTCCACTCTTCGTGGCAAGCAGAGTCAATTTGGAGTCAGCAAGCATGCGTGCATAGATGGTTGTAAACTCTTGCATGTGTACTTGCAAGTTGCAACTCATTTCTTTAGCGTGGCTATCTCGATGTATGCATGCCAATTGACACCGTACCTACCTGGAAAGGGCCTCTGACCTTGCTTGCCATTTGTAAAATTTGTACTGTACGAGGGAAAAGACAGCTATTTATCCTCGAAATCTTTGGGACTTCGATCCTGACCATGATTACAAGTTTACAACAACCATCCAGGCATCCAAGCATGCAAGTTGCTAATACAAATTGGGATTCCATCAAGCTGAGTCAACTCAACAGTGTTTGTCGTTATTGAAATTGCACTTTACTTGTCAGTTTCCCAACCATATAAACACACGTTTCCTTTTGCTTACAAGTGATCAACAAATGAGCAGTAAAGAATGCTGGTTGTCTTAAAATACGAGCTTGAGGACTTCCACGAAGATCATGTGTGATCTTTGCAGCTTCCCTTTGCGTCTTGGGATATCCACAAGCGTACGTACTTGCTCCCTTTTGTTTTTCTTTTTGTGTGTAATTGCGGTAAAGCTAGCTATAGCTAGCTAGCTAGCTTGGAGATCTCCCAATATGGACGTAGTGATCATGAATCTTCACTAGTATCACGTACGGCAACCATGTCTCTCGTAGCTAATCTCGTGTACTATTTGTGCTAACCACACGCCTAGCTAGTGTGCAACAAGTTAGTTATAATTAAGCATGCAACAGCTGGATGCGATCGCGATGATGGTCAACAGTGGCCCGAGACTTGCCCTATGCGAATACTAATATAGGTCCTAGGTTTTTGCCTTTTGACTTCTTTTAAACAAAAGTTTTTTTTTTGTGAATAAAAAGTTGTTTAAGTATCTATGCAACCTGACTGTTTTAAACAGTTACACGTTTCTACATTGATCATGCATATTCGCTCAACCGCTCTAAGAAAACCACAACCAGCCCCTAATCTTATGAAATGCAACTAATATATAGCTGTCGGTGTTTTACCGGCAATCCCGCCGAGGGGTATCCCTAGGTGGTAGAGTTTTAGTGCGGATGATTCGATGGTTACGTGACACGAGATTTATACAGGTTCGGGCCGCCAACTAGGCGTAATACCCTACGTCCTGTTGCTGATCTTATATTACGTAGTGTAATATGAGTACTAAGGTTGCCCTATCGATCTTGGGTACTGATCAATAAATACTAGTTGAATCTGTCTTGAGAGGGGTCCCTGTCCGGCCTTATACACTGGCGAACAGGGTCACAAGATGAAATAGTGGAATCCTAGTCTAATTCGAGTAGTAACTCGTACAACTCTCGCTATGCGAGTACTTTCCTTATATAGCGACTAGTTTCCTTGTATCGTAGAGTCCCGCGCCACCCTGTGTCGCGGTGTTATACTCGTTGTCATATCCTACTTTGGAGTCTTCCTGCGTCCGTGTGGACCCTTGGCCTCCATGTCCGACAATAGCGTTACTGCATTAAACATGAATTAAACTTGTTTCTACTTGATAATATAATATGGGATTTCACGATGCAAATATGTACCCAGATAGAGTCAAATGCACTGGTAGTTTTAAGTTATGTTCCTCGATGTGGTCCAACGCCGTTGCCCCTGACTATAAATTGCGGTTACGGGCTTATGGCTTCCTAAATTGTGCCACTTGAGGTCCTATTTTTTTTAAAAAAATTAAATTACTCTACTCAAGTATAGACAAAGTTCGAATAATCCCTTAAAGTATGTTTGGTTCATTTTACCCCTTAAACTGCGGCATTTGGTTTAATTTAAACCTCAATATGATCTATCTTTTTTATTTCTCCATAGGCAAGTGGAATATTGAGTTCATATTTTGCAGTGTATGTTAGAAAATTATTATATTTTTATTGTCATTATTTTTATATAAATTTGTATACAATGGTCAATTTATTATTAAATATTCTACATAAGAAAATAATATTTGAAAATCATGATGTATTTTTCAAACATGTTATCATCCAGTAAAATTTTACTGAAGATTCTACTTCTTCATGAAAAAAAAAGATAAATTGTATTAAGAGGTAAATTGAACCAAATATTATAGTTTAGAGCAAGCTGAACCAAAAATACTTTAGCGGATACTAATACAATAACGTGTGTACACTGAAAGAACTAAATGTCGAATAATTGTTTCCCAACATATTTTATCTGCAAATGACCAAGAATATTCAATGTCATGAGGTATCTAAGTATTATGCGGAATGAGATTTTTTGAAATTAATGTCTTGAAAGAAACAAATTATGCTAGCAGAAAAATTGCGGGCAGTCAAAGAAAAGCAGTAAACACTGCAAACTGAGGGAACAAATATATAAATAGCAAAATAGGTAAATATTTTTTTCTTATTCATTAATTGGCCTCTCTTTTTCGGCATACAAGTTTAGACAATAAGATAGCAGCCGTCCATCTACACGGACGTAGACACCTTTATTTGCTTTTCTAGGGTACAAAACACATAACATATATCTGGCTTTATACTCGCAAGCATTCTCGCGACGCGCGCATGTGCTGCTCCTTAATTCAGTTTGATTTTCTTGAACTCCAAAAGCATCCACTGGTAGGTCCCAGGGATCCCCCAGACCAGCACCTTGTACTGCGCGGTGGCGCCGCCGGCGTCCGCCGCCGTGACCACCATCTTGTACTTCATGCCGCCCTGGTGGGGGCGCACGTCGCTGTCGGACACGCCGACGTACCTGAGTTTGGCGCCCCTGTTCATGCTGTACACCAGCACGGCGAAGCGCGCGATCTGAGGTGTGTGGGTTCCCGCCGGCACGTCGGTGTGCGCTGGGCCCACCAACCTCTCGGACGCCGCGCCGGCGACGAGGGCAGCGAGCACGACGAAGAGGACGGCGGCGAGTGACCTCATTTTTTTTCTCTTGTTTTTTTGGTGGTAGTAGTATAAGCTGCGGTTTGGTGCGAATAGCTTGCTAGTAAAATTACTAGCGAAGCTACAAAAATTTACTCGCTAGCGAGCGGTTGGTGTGTGTTAATGCCTGAGGTGATTTGTTGGCATAGCGAGATGGCTATTTATAATACAAAGCTGCGAAGAGTGAAATGGCGGGAAGGAAGGTTTCCGACTTTGTGTGCAGTGGTAACCTTAGTTTCTCAGGAAAATAGGGGTCTTACAAGTAACTTTGCTTGACATTATATAAAGACACATTTTGGCGGAAAGTAGTGGCAACAAAATTACATTTTTCCGTTGGAAGAGAATTAGAGAAATGACATGACATGGGGGGCGAGGCCCGAATAGATCAATGAATGTCGGTCGATACGGAACGGGCTCGGTCCACGGAAACGACGGTCAAGCCCACTAGTAACATTCCCTGATACGGCCCAAAATTCTGATTGGAGAAGAGAACAAATCCAGGTCGGTTCCGAGTTCGCATCATAAACTAAACTCTTCCGTTCCCCTCCCAATCCGGCAATCCCGCGCTCGCCGACATCAATCGCGTCCGAGTCGACGATCTTCCCGGAGTCATTCTCCCCGCCCGCCCCGCCGGATGCCGGCGCCGCCCGTCGGACGCCGTCGATTCTCCTCGACCTGGAGGCGTACGTCGCGGACCGCAGCAACGCGACCACGGCCACCGCCACCTCAAGGCTGGGCCACACCATCCAGGTCACCTTCTGCGCCGCCGACCCGCCGGCCATGTCCTACCTCTGCGCCCACTGCCCCTGCGCCGACCAAGCGTAGCACGCCTTCTCCAAGCGTGATCACCTTCTCGCCGAAGGTGCACCCTTCTCCAGGAACATCAGGCAGCGACGTGCTTCGCGAGCCCCTCGATGTCCGTTTCATCCCGTTGCCGGAGAACAGGGAGAGGTTGAAAGAGTTCCACCCGGGAGATCCCGCGATGCGGCTTCGAGACGTAAGCTTCAGCAATGGCATGATCAAATTCATAGAGGTGGAGCATCGTTGGATCGTGACGACGATCGCTCCGGAGAAGCCGAAGCTGGTCGACCCCAGCGAGGTGGATGTGCTTTACGATTCGGACCTGATCAGGGAGCGCCAGCGCAATGATGAGGATGACAAGCCAAGGCAGATACGCAAAAGGGACGGTTGGAGGGCTATGATATGGAGCCGGACAGTTTCATCCGACTGTTGGCGCAAGACATGTGTTATCGATGCCGATGAAATTTCAGTCGATGACGCAATTTATTCGTCGCTGATGTCTGGGTTAGGAGGGGACGAACATGACACAAGAGCTTAAAATTCAGGAAGCTGGACGTTGATGATCTAGTTTACCTCAAGTCTACGGTGGGAGCCAACAATACAAACGCATGGTTGGTTGCTCTTGACCTTGCAAAGAAGACACTGACAGCAGTTGGAGCATATTCTTTTGGAAGACATGACCTCTGCATCTATGGCTTCCGTCTTTACCCATTGTCCAGCTATCTGAATATGTCTCCAGGTAATTGTTTAAGCTGCTCTTATCACACGAACATGATCATGCTGTTATGCACTGCTAGTAACTGCTTACGATCATTATGTTCTCCTTGTGTTTGAACTAACTGCTTTCTTCATGTCTTATATCAGCAGATTCAAGCCAAAGTACAAAACTGAAGAACTCCATGGATCCTCTGTTAATTAAACAGTGAGTAAATTATGTTCTGCCCCATTTAAATAAGTGTTGCCACCAAATTGTTTTTTTAGACATTGCCTCCAAATTGTTATTTCCCTTCGCTGCTACTAACTACTGTGAATGAATCCGAATGCTTCAGGTCAAACGCTGAGGAAGCCTCATGTTCACATACACGTGAACCTAGGATTGGACTCATGGATCAGATATGTTACTAAAAGCTAAAGAAGCCTGCAATGCTCAAAACAATCGGGAAGAATGCCGTGACTCAAATGCTCCGTCGCTGCCGGTAAGCGGAAGCTGCCTTCCACAACCGCCTCCACAGCCAAGAACATCAACTAGTTCAATGGAACAGTCAATGGCACAAATACACACGACGGCGTGAACCCTCTCCATGCTGAAGCAAGATCAACTGGAGGAGGCAGCCTTCTCATGCTACCTCCCCCGCAAAACTTCGACCAGTGGAGTGGTGCTGCCGGCACCCATCCAAACGCACACGATGCCAATCATATGGGCGGCGCAACAGGAAGTGCTCCACAACCACCAGTCCACCACCCCAGCAACGTATCAGCCGGTGGGATGTGCTTGGCTACCAAAATCATCCATACACGCACAATGCCAACCTTCTCCATGCGATAGGATTGCGGGGAAGTTATCATCCATGGCCGCTTCAGCAAAGCAACATATCGCCCAGCCGCTGAACGGAGTAGCTCGCTACCAAGACCATTCATACACGAACGGTGTCAACCAGAATCACTGGAACGCAGCCGGTTACGGGTTACGGTCATTACGGTGCCCCTGCAAATGGCATGTACCCACCAGGCTCATCAGGCTGCGCACCAGCACCACGGAGGAGCACCCCGAGCAGTGGCCCGCTGCGTCCGCCGGTGCCAACGCGACTTAGGCCTGGACGCCACGGAAACGGTCGCGAGGAGCAGGATAGGCAATGTGATGTGTACATTTGTAGAACGTCCTAGCTATATTTATTAGACCCCAAAAAAACGTCCTAGCTATATTTTTTTGATAATGGATGATATATTTTTGGCTTCACTCTTCGAGAATGCATCAGTCTATTACAAATAGTAGCTACAGCTACAAAGTTAGGCACATATTCCAAGAAAGATGTAATCAACACATCAAAAACTCTCATGTATAATATAAAAGCCGCCATTCACCGGAGACGAGGAGAGCCACACCAGAGGAGAAGAAGACATCAAGCAACCACCAGGGATTGATCAAGATCCAATCTAGAAGTCATCCACGTGGAGTAAGCAGAGCCAGAAACCCTAGCGGAGACACCGGCGGCGCTGAACCCTAAAGGACAGCAAGGAGATCGTCTTCACAAGGAGTTTACCACCATGATTAGCGCTTCAACATCAATCTACATGGGATAAATCATTCGTATGTTCATGGGATTGTAAGGTGATCTTGAGATGTAATCGTTGAATCCTTGTTTGATCATTAATCTATCATGTTCTTGTGGCTATGTTCTTCATTTGTCTCATGCCCTAGCTAGGCTTTGATATGTTTTGCACGATCGCTCTGCTCACCCTAGATCATTTAGCCATGAGTATAATCCTTGTAGTTCAGTAGCAGATTACCCATGTTTTGGTGACAGCTTGCGGGAAGGAAAACTGCTGAGCTTGGTTCATGTTCGTCATTGTGATAGATTAGATCGGTTTCATCATATTATGCGATGCTTCTGTAAGTGATCCTAGACCCTATGAGCATCCGTTCCTTATCTTGTGCTCATCATCAATTGTTATTGTTAACTTAGATTGGATTGATCTATTAACAACCTTAGGTTAGATTCTCGTGTCCCCATATATTCGTCCTCAAAGTGTTGTAGAGTTTTTTTTTTTGAGCATGAAGTGTTGCAGAGTTGGGATTGGCACTCTGCTGACCCTGAGCACCCCATTTGGGCACAAATGTTGCTGGCTTTCGCATTTGCGGTTGCACTTGCACACGGTGTAAGCAGCCAAATGGACACACGGTATGGTTTGGATGACTGGTTATGCAGCTGTGAGGTCCTCGTTAGTCGTTACACATGCACTTATCTTAACGGGCGTTAACTATGGAATCTGGTAGTGCAGAGGGTGTATCCCACTTGCACACGCGAGACGCTCACAACATGCATGCACACTCACCCTTATGAACACACGTACGCTAACCTTATCTCTATGAGCACCTTTGAGGGACTGAGTACCCAACAGATCTCCCGAATCCCAAGAAAAGGTGCGAGCACTAGGATTTGAACCCTGGTGGGTAGCGTCCCACTAGACCGTCCTACCATTGGACTACAAGCCAATTCGCAGAGCCACGATTTGTTAGCGGCGGTTGTTGCTGACATGCAAGACCCACAGATCCTAGTGATGATATATTGAAGGCATGGTGCGTATATATATAGGTATAGATATCATGCGTGCCCTGAGTTCTTCCCTTCCCGTGTTACTATCCCAAAATTCTCAATCGTATGGCAAAAAGGTTGCGCCTTGAGGCATTGAGCGGCACATCTGAGAGTAGCAATGCGGGTACGGGATGGAAAAAAGCTGGGGAATGTTGCGGTCCCCAAGGTTCCCCCGACACCCCAAATCGTAATCAGCAATAGGGCTTGCTATACCAACAACAATCCTCTTCGTGACTACCCGCATCGACTCTATCCATGGCCTCAATGCAAGCATCACGAGGACGCCATCGTCCAATTTTACGTGGGCTACATCGATGGCGGCGCCTTTTTTCCGCTGCCCTTGCTACATGGTACATTCTAAAAATATCTTGATCTCCCGCCTATTGTTTTCCCAATCTTTGTGTCTACGGCGAGGTTATTAATCAGCACCTCTCTTTGCAGATTGATGGCTGTCTGTGCACTGAATGGGTCGATCTGCCTGTTAATGTGCACATCCAGGTGTGAGGTGTACACGGCTCGTCTACTCTCAAAGATGGAGAGTTTGGAGAAGAGCCTTCAAAAGCAGGAAAAGCTTAACCACGATCTTTGGAAGAGGTTGATGGCTAGCTCGTCAGCAAGAGAATTTGAGGAAGAATAATAGGATGACATAGGCGGGCTAGGGAAGAGAAGAGGAGAAGTTTCGGCTGTATGCATCTCATGCAGTTCCCCAATAAGTAGTTAAAAATATCCGCCCCGACGCTGGCTATTTTTTTTTCTCCGAAATTAGCCGACGTTGGCTATTGTGGCACATTGTTTGAACTGATTTTTTTTTCACGATAAAAATTACGAGCAGGCACGCTTTGCGTGCCAATCCGCCTACTCTATCTGAAACGGCTCGGGTCTGGTCGATCGTTCTCTCGAGTCACCCACCGATTCGGACAAAAATTGCCGACTCCGACTTCAACCAGGTAACCACCCCGTCCTTATAAGCAAATCAAAGCCGCAGCAGGCAATCAAACAACACAACACGTCCAATCAATCCCAAGCAATTGTGAGCGATATGGCCGCCGCCCACGTGCAGTCTTCCGGTCGTCAGCCCATCTCCACCGGTCCGTCGACGGCGGTGGCGCCACCGAGCATGGCCGGCGCCCTAGCAGGCTGGTCGCTTGAAGGATGCCCAACTCGTTGTCGCCGTCCACGACGACGCCGCCGACTTCTTCCGCTCCGACGTCAAGCTCGTGGACGTGGCCTCCGGCGCCATTGTCGGCCAGCTCGGCGGGCAGAGCTCCGCCCACACCTCAGCGGCCGCTGGCCTCATCTGCCTCGTGCCAACCGGCACCTCGGGGTCGGCCGTCCGCGTGTTCAACCCGGCTACCGGCGGCGTGACCGACATCCCCGCAGGGCCGACGGCGGCGCACTGTGGCCTGAACCCCCAGTTCTCGTACGTGTTTGCGCAAGTCCCGGCTACGAAAGAATACAAGTTGCTCCGCATCGTCACTTCTAAAGATTACAACAACAATCCCAGACACCAGACATGCGACATCCTCACTCTCGGCGGCCTCGGGCAGCGCTGGAGGCCGGTGCCGAGCCCTCTTGTGCTCCTCAGCACGACGATCCCCCGCCATAGGGCGGTCACCGCTGGGTTCGCCCACTTCCTGACGACGACTCGCACGATAGGCTATGACGGCATCGCATCGTTCGATCTGGAGAAAGAAGAGTGGAGGCCGAGCCTCCTCCAGGGGCCTCTTCCCTCCGAGAGCCGCAATTGTTCCCACTCAAGCCTAAGCCTCGTCGAGCTCAACGGCTGCCTCGCCTTCGTGCACCATAACTACCTATCCTATTGCATCGACATGTGGGTGCTCGCAGACCTTGGGAAGAGCACGTGGTTCAAGATACAGTCGCTACATCTAGGGTCGATCCTGCGTGGTTGGGAAGAGCCCAATAAGGGACAACCGGTTCCATTGATTCCGATTACACGACCCATGAAAGAAATCTTTGCACAGCCACTGATGATGCTGGATGACGGACGAATCGCTTTCTGGGTTGCATTTCCAAATTCCTCGCTGAGGTTGTATGATCCAAAGACATGCAAGATGCGAGGATGTGGTGGACATGGGGAAAGCTTGCGGTATCGTTGGGTTGTACAAAGGAAGCCAGGTGGGGTTGGCGTAGTAGCTCAAAGAGAAGGATCTGCTAGCACATGCATATTTGTTTTGTTTTCAGCAACAATTTGTTGATGTGTTCATAATGCATTTTAATGTGTCTTATATTTTTTGAATAATAAACATTGGGACAGTGATTGGGGTGTATTCATTTTTTCCCTGAAACTCTGAAAGATATAAGCGTTGTTCGTAGTAGCGCACTCTGTTGTTTTCGTCCACAGGGATGGCCTAAATTTACATGGGCTATAAGGGCCCAGCCCATAATTTTAATGCATGACAAAAATTGGCCCCGACAAAAACATGGTGCCAAATTCAGACAGGTTCCTGCATTGCAGTCAAATCTTTTGTGTGCCACCACAGCACTACTCCTGCATTGCAGTCATCATCAGAGTAATAAGACAGGTTCTTCAGTATAAACTGCAAGCCATGCTACCTCGTCAGGAAAAGACGAGAACAACAGTGTCTGACCAGACGATCCATCGCCGTGGCATATGGCCGGTCGCCGCACTCCTGTAGAATATCGATTCTGGCAAACAAGTACTAAAATCCAGGCATCCAGCATAAGCCCTTCCTGCTCAATTTTTGGAACTGCTCCTTCTTTGAAGAATCAAAAGCCTCTGTTGATGATTGATCCCAGATTCTTGTGCTTAAGTATACAAGGCATAAGGCGTTGCTGATCGAAGCGCTTGAGTTCGTGCTGTGCAGGCACGGCGACGTCGCGCCGCGCGTGCAGAAGACCAGGAAAGGGCATGGCCGATTCACGTGTATGTAACGCACGGATGGACCAGTTAGGCCATGGGCGCGACTCGCGCCACCTGCTCGGCGGTGTCAGTGTGCAGAGGCCGCCCTCGGCTGGATGGCAGGCGTCATCGGTGTTGTTACCTGCGGGCGAGAACGCGCCGGCGCGGCGAGGCTGTCGTCCCGGAAAAATGTCAGCCGGAGCCGGCCGAGGTGAGCCCAGCTCCACCCTCCAAGTATCCCGATGTGCGCGCGGCAGAACGGGTTTAATGGGTCCCATCAACTCGCCAGCTGACGGCGGGTGGTGTTACCTGTGGGCACGAACGCGCCAGCGCGGCGTGGCGCGGGAATGCCGGCTGTGAAGTGAAGCGGCTCGCGGCGCAAAGCTAGAACCATTTTGAAGCGTGCGCGGAGAGACAACCTGGCCCCGTGACCCCTAGCGCCGCTCCACAGCCGGCCAAAGGAGGCGGAAAGGTAGTGATCGCGGCGGCGGAGGCGGCCAGGAACCGGGGCGGAGGGCACCTCATTCACCGTCCGGGGGTGGACGGTATTTCATTTACCGTCCACCCCGGAGGTCGCGGGAGCCGTCAGATCGGAAAAGAGAGGCAGGATCCGAGCCCGCAGAGGCGTGAGGGAGAGTCACGTGGGCCATAGGAATCAGCTCGGCCCAGTTTACTGTCGAAGCCCAAAAAACGAATCGCCGGCTGGAGCTACAGAATGGAGGTGAGGATGTGAGGTGAGCGCGCTGCCGGAGAGGGAGGAGATGATGGCCATGGAGGAATTGTCATGCCTTGGTGGTGCTGCCGGATGCCGATGCTTCATGGTGTCGTGTACTCATAGGCTTCGGCATGTTCGTCTTCATGACTGCTGAACGCATGGCTGACACTGCTGTGCTGGCTGCTGATGTCTTCAGCTGATAAGGGTATGAACAAGAAAGCTGCACACTGGGCTGGTTGCGTTGCTGCACACGCCGAAGGGCACGCACGAGCACGAGGATTGGGCGTTGCACGGGTCAGAAGAGGTACAGCCCCCCGCCGTGTCGCTCCACAGCAGCCGATGCATCCACCCGTCCACGCGTTGCGGATGACTGGATGCCCAGCGAGTCAACGACACCCCGGCCGGTCGTGATAGCTGAAGAATGACGCTGGCGTTCGGCGCGTACGGGACGCAAACGAAGTAGCCGGACCCGCATCTCCTGCAGGCTGCCGAAGATCCAGTCGTTCAATAACGGTGTTCTCCGCCGGCGATCGAGCAGGTCCAGCTTGGTCTGCCCGTGCGGATCGATCAGCAGGGACACCGCGAGGGATGGCGCCGACGCTCCGTGCGACGAGGTTGCCGTCGTCCTGGAACATGGGCGCCCGTGGAGCGCGTTATCTACGGCAACAGAAACGCGTTGGACGGCGTCGCGTGGAGAAAAGGCTCGCCGTCGTGGTGTTACCTGCGGACGAGAAACGCGGCCGACGCCGCGAGGCCATCGTCGGCATGCTACAGAGGGCGAGCGCGTCGCGGCAATGCCAGCCAGAGCCCACACGAGGTGCAGGGATCCAGATGGGCGCGCGGCGGGACAGGACGACTGGGTCCTATCGTCGCCAGCGCCGCTTGACAGACGACGGCAGGCGGCGGCGTGAAACTGGGACGGACGGTGTCGCGTTTACCGTCCCGGGGTGGACGGTATTTCATTTACCGTCCACCCCTGGAGGACACGAAAGCCTGCAGATCGAGAACTAGCGGCGGGATCCAAGCCCGCGGAGGCGGCAGGGAGTATCGCGTGGGCCGACAGGAATCACCTCGGCCCATTTTAGTGCCAAGGCCCTGAATGAAGCAGGCCCAAATGTCGGGACGCGCACGATGACCCATCAACAACAGCCGGATTCAGCCCATTCTTGGGCAGCCGAACGGTGTGAAAAAACAGGGATAAACAGATGGCGATCCGAACACAACAATGTCTCGTGCGTGATCTCTTTTCTTCACATATTAGAGCGCAGGCATGATGAACTCCTTTGCCGATTGCTGGATTGACACTTGTCAGGAGATGCTTTTTATGTGGCCTTGAGCATTGCATCTTGGGTTTTTGCTCGTAATTCTTCCCCCCGTGCAGTTTTTCTTTCTTGATGAAATGCATGATGCGATTTGTTACGTAACTTACGACGTTATAACTTGTTCCCCGTGGAACCAGCAGAGCGAGCATGCGTTGAGGATGAACAGTAGCTCTACAGTGCCCATATACTGTATCAAAGAAGAAGCAGATCAGTACAAGTACGTGTCAATGAGATACATACCGATGTGCCTGTGGAGCTGGTCGGTATAGCAGCTCAGCGAATTCAAGCTAACGTTCCAAGTGTGGTACCACGACAATGTACAAAAGCCGATAGCCAATATCGAGTCAGTGAGCTTGATCTGGCACGCAGGCGTCGCTGCACCTGCACCGTTCAGCGATATACTCCCTCCGTCCACAAAAGAATGCAACTTTAGAGTTTAAAATTTGTCTACAAAAGAATGCAACTTTAGAGAAAAGACAAACCTTTTGTAGAGTTTTCTAGTAGATTCTCATAGTGATATGCTTATAACAAGACTAACCTTTGTAGTGTTTTCTAGTAGCTTCTTATAGTGATGCTTGTAAC